>JAGSMU010000022.1:3565000-3972500 GCA_029286865.1 Teinopalpus imperialis | reverse complement strand
CATTATTTATTGCTTGTGTATATGGTGAATGGGAATCAATCTAAACCATATGACACATCTTCAAATTAATAAACATATCCATGGTAGGTACTTACTAGTATAATAATAATATATTAGATAAGTTTAACATATTTGAATAAATACAATCTAATTTATAGTCAAAGTAGTGTTAATTATTACATATTCACTAACACCAGTTGCAATCTCGGCAAAACCGATCACCAGATCACCTTCATTTTACTATTCAGAACTTCAACAAATATAAGTTTCAAACAAAAACTGCTTTTATATTGCCGAGATATTTAATAAAGTTTTTGTTGAGCAATTTTCATTCTACAAACTTAATTGAAATCACAATTTGCTGTCTTCGTAAAGTGCTTACCTTAACGACGCTTAAGATGAGAGCAACGATAACAGTCACCCTTGGTGCTTTAAAGAACCTTATTAAAATTTCCAAGGAGTTTCTTAATTTATCCATTAGAATTATTTAATGTCCTAGAAGGTCTACTTCTGGGAAATTAAGACAATTTGCTAAAACTAATTTTAATAAATTGAAATATATCAAATTTATATTTAATAAATCCCCTTTTATTTTGAATATATTTTATATACAAATTTTAGATAACACAATGCAAAAAATGCTGCTTTTATTACAGAAATAAGGTCGGCAAACGAAAGTAAAATGTTTGAGGACACACATGATATATATATTGATATATATATTGTTTTTATTGCGCCTTGTAAATATATGCTCGTTTACTATGAAACACGACAAAAGTTTGTTATTAGAGCGGTAAATATTATTTATTTAAATTGATATGTTCAGAAAACAGAGCCTGTACATATGTTTTTTTTCCTTGCAAGTAATTGTCTAAATTCCGAAAGAAGTGGTAATATGTTGGAGCATGGTTCGGCCATTATGGTGGTCGTCGGAGACATTCCAAACGCAGCTCCTCTAATTTAGCGACCGTCTGTCATGAAGTTTGGGGTCTAGTGTTGTCATGAAGCAACAGTGGGCTAGAGCAGCTTTAACAGTCTCGGTTATTTACTTTTCCATCATGGTTTCATCAGTTCATTTGTAGTTTTTGACAATACAGATCAGCCGTAGTGGTCTGGCCACATTTTGGAAGCTGTAGTGTATGATACCAGCACTGGTCTACCAAACACTCATCAGTACCTTTTTCCGGGTCAACTTTCGCATGGGATAGGATTTTGCCGGTTTTCCTGGGTTCAAGCACTGTGATGAGCATTTCTGAATGTCGTACAGTATCTATTTTTCATCACAACTAATGATACGATTCATAATTCCTCAGATAGATATTATTATCAACTTGCGTCGATCAACTTACTAGTTAATTACCTAATTTTCGTTTCATTACAATGTTACAACGAATTAGCAAATTATCATTTCAAATAGAAAAAAGCTTTTTAAGAAACACGCAGGAGGACATTATATCTCAGGGTCATAATGCCGGCGCATAAAACATTCATATTAGGGTGGATGTTGATCAATGGAGGAGATAGGTCTTATCAATTATCATCAGAAAACTTTCTCCTTTGTTGGTCTGAGTAGTATAACAAAATCCACGTTCTCACTGTTGTACATATTCATATCATAAAAATCACAAGATTTGTAAATGTATAGATGTTTATAGAGGGAAACCCGAAACTCGAATGCCAAGACATCAGATGTAGTATGTAAATTACCTTCGTATTGTAAATTTAGTGAGCGTAGCCATTACCAATGTACCGTTAATATTAAAAAAAAACTACAGTTTTATTTAAATTATAAGCATAGCTACCAGACTTCAGATCGATTTAATAACCACTATAAAATTTTAAGTAATCATATAAAGATGACATCGTTAACAGGAGTAAAAAATGTTTCAGTAAATCATTATTGGAAACAAATACCGTCGAGATTCTCTACTCGTTTTTCATATAGCCTACATACGAGTATGTATAACCGGAAATGACATTATTTGACTATTCATAATTGGTGGTAAAGGCGTAATTGAATACATTTTTTAGACTTCTACTCACGAAATATGTGACAGTTACAATATAATTTTGAATAAACGATTTTTTTTAAATTTTATAATATGACTATCAAAGATATACTATACTGACAGCATGAGTTTTTATATAATCAGTAAATTTCAATGAGTAACTAGTTAATTTGCAATTCATTGATGTCAGTTAAGAGACAGAACAAAATGCCACTTTGAAAGTTAAGTTGTCCGATGAGTTTTGTGGGAAAATTTCCATTTATTATCTTGTGCAGAATGGCCAGGTCTAAAGTAATTTGCCAATTTTCTTCAGTGATGCCTAAAGTTAACTTTCCTCGGTTGATCTTTATGGCGTAATCCATAATTAACGGAGACATCCTTATTTTTTTTCTTATAGCAGAGGTGGATCGTCATGGCTGCTGATCATGCTGAGTATGCATGCAGGTGTGTTGAGAAATAAGCAGAATTTTTTTCATCAGTCGTATGGATATATGTTAGCTGTAGAGTTCGTTGGATAGACAAGAGCCTTTAACGTAATAATAAGTATATTAAACAAAAACTATGTCTTGTAATACATTTCACTTTAGAAATTCATTTATTAGTCGCTTTCAACTCTCTGCGATGTGTATCGCGTCGTATCTCAATCGAAACTCCCCGTATCTGATTCTGTTGATGTTGATGCTGTTAGCCTGTCAGCGACTCTTACAGCTTCATCGGACACAGGGCCCACGGAATCCATGAGTTGGAATCCCCGTAGCTGAGACTCGGCCTTTTATATATGCACGGTAAAGCGCTCCATAAGGTCCGGTAATGTTCCAGTTAAATATAGCTGTTTGCCTGTCTCACGCGTACAGCCGCATTTTCCGCATAATCGACAACCCGCTGCGACCGTCCGCAAAAGATATGAATTAAACCAGTTAATGGCAGAAGAAGAAACATTAATGGATTTGAGATCCCAAGGAGGATATCAAGTCTACGGAATTAAAGGCACTGATGATGTATGTATGTAGGATTCGGGACACAAACTATGAACGGTATTAACAAATAGTGTTCATAGTTTGTGAATGTTGACAGTAAAAGCCGATACAGTGCGGACAAAAGCCGCATAGTGTCATTTACATTATTAACGATTCTACCCTTAACATTCTGCTCATGGCTCCTTTTGTAATTTACGCCCGTAAATTAGGGTTAAATCTTAGTTAAAACATTACATTATTACACTTTTTTTATTTACGGCTTCAATTTGAAAATATTTTCGTTTCGATTTGTATTCTTTAACACGCATATAATCACTTTTTTAGGATTACAGCAAATTTCTTGATACAAAAGACAGTACTGCGGCATATGGTAAGGTATACATGATAACATATAAACTAAATATGTAAGAAATCTTGAAATCGATATTTACAACTATAGAATCTTAAAACATGTTTAATTTATTATATTCAAAGAGATTTAAGGACTTCGTTAGAGCATTACATTGCAATGTAAACAGCAACAAAGTTTGCAACTTTTAATTTGCAGAAGTGTATAACCAGCAGTTATATTTTAATTTATAACCAACTAAAGTTTCTACGACTTTATTTTAATTTGGTAAACCAATGTTCTTAAATGGAACTTAAATAGAAATGGTAGCCATAAGTTACCATAACATATTGAACAGTAATGATTCAAATTATGATTTATCATAATTACTAAACAGAAATAACATTAAGTATTGGAATAGAAGTCGACGCTCGAAATGGCCAGTATCCAATTTCTTTACAATATATTCCTCGGCCAATGTAAATGAAAAGTCGTTACCAGATTTCCTAATTAGCTTTACGATTACTTGAACAAAAGCACTTATAATTACTCAAACTTTAAATGATGATTTTATTTATATATATATATATATATATATATATATATATATATATATATATATATATATTTAGATATATAGATATATATATATATATATATATGTATATATATAGCACTTAGACGTGCTACTCCAGTGTCTTATCGCGTGCTTTTCTCGATTCACGTGTACACTAGAAACGCAAGTTCGATTGCCTGTGCCTGTGCCGTCTCCTATGAAATAATTAATTTTATTCTAGTTTTTGTAATGATCTGTGTAGTCTCAGCATATTCGTTTGGCTGAATTATAATTTTGGTGATAGTATTTTCTAGAGAGGCAGTCAACGCTGTAACTTTAAAAGAATACCTAAGATCCTCAAATCTCGTCGCGAGGAATAACATTAAATATGTTCACATTTTTGGAGTTCACAATCGTACACGCTGTATAGTTGAATTCATATAATGCTGCATTGTTTTCTTCTTTTCTAATTTGTTTATATGTGTTAAACTTCTCAATACAACTCGATCAAATAATGTCAAATATAGTCAAGGACTGTTCCTAGAACTTTAATTTGGACCAGTTCTGCGAAATTTCTTGGAACATGACATTCAACGAACTTTCTCAGAAAATATAAAACTTTTACTAGAAACTAGTGGTATCGGTTTATGTGACAGGCGAAGCTTAGAAACTTCTATAAGTTAACGGAAATGAGAAATATTTGGCTCTTTTGTTGTAGCTGTTAATATAAAATACAATTAATCAGATAGTTGAGTAAAAATCTTTAAATAATTCAGGAGAAGAAAAACTACACTACTACTACTTACATTTCGAATAATATTAGGAATAGTAAATTTTATGTAGTAGTAAAATGCGCGATATTGCATTTTCGTACTTGAATAGCTTAAGACCTGCCTAAGAAGAAAGTAATTTCTATGTACTATAAGAAGTGTATTGTAAATTTGAACTATGAATTTCATATAAGTTCAAACTCGATGTGAGCTTAATCTCCATTATCGAGATCATAACTGTCTCCCAGGTAACAAATCATTTGGCTATGATAAACAGTGTGATAGATAGAATGAATCATATATATAATAACATATTCAGTTAATATGGAGACATTAATTCGATTAAATATTCCTAACCTAATCCACTGTATGACCCCACTAGGGGAAACACCGAGTCATGAATTTGATGGATGCATGTGACTCAGGATAGTGCTTTAAGAAAGTCTATGGAGAAGAGATCTGTTCAGCAGTTGCGACCTATAATGACGATGAAGAGGATGATCATGAATCCGCTGTAATATTTGATGACTTGATGATGTGATTCGCAAATCGATAATTAGTCTTCGATAAATACTGATCTCGACTGAAATTTATTCTGAGGACTCGCAATGGGACATTTGAGGTTATAATTCGGTATTAGTCGGAGTTTCTCTGGCAATTCGCTTACTTGAATTTAACGATACCAATATTCTGAACTTGTCATACCTTATGTCAGTTAATCATATTCATAATTCATAATAATCGGTGTCACATTTTACAATTTAATTTTCAGAGATGAAAGCTCAAATTTCGCACAATTCTTAAATCTTTATTGAGCATGTACATTACGAGTGTTTACGGGACGTCATCAATTAACATTAGAGCTACATTTGTTTCTAGCTGCAGAATGAATGGTTCAGCTCGACCGGGGGACCGTGGCCTCACAGAATACCAGCGTAAAATAGCAGCATAATGTTGCTGCGTTCCGTCTGGTGAATGCAGGGATCCGGAGACCTTTATTGCTGGTGACGGGGCTTTCCATCTTAGTCCTCAAGGGAAACAATGCATCTGCATTATGATTCCTTTTCAAAGATGAATATAGATGTGTGCCGCAGAAATCACATGGCATCAGGTGAACTGTGTGTTTGTGTGTTACTACTTTCATTGTAATGTAGTATTTTTTTTATAGTATTGAGGATACCAAACGAGCACCTAATGGTAAGTGATTCCTGTGGCCTATGACACCAAATATGATCCTCGATAAAGAATATTAATTCAAATGTGTTCTCCCTGAAAACTAAGATGTGTAAGGCCTGCAGCCGAAGCGTGACAATCCCACAATGTTTTTTTTGTAATCTAATGTAAAATAATCCACGCCTGGACGTATCTACATTATAAGTCCAGGCGTGGATTATTTAAAACAATAAAAAGATGCAATGCAAAATTGCATTAACGCAAGAAAAAAGTTTCCCAAAACTTATCAAAGTTTTAAAACAAAAGAAAAACATATAGTGCTGTATTAAAAGTAATTACTTTCAATACAGCACTAACAAATGATAACAATTGTTGACTCTAATTAGCACAATTTGATACGTTCGGTATTGGAAATGTGTCAGTGTTCGCTGCCATAAACTAATTTAGTGGTATTCTTAATGAATGAATGCTAATCAGCGGTAATGCAATATGTTTTACGTGAAATTAACTCCCGACACCCGGGAAATAAAAATCGTATTATTATAAAATAATTTATTTTCAGTCTTTTTTCTAAATTATTCTATTTTAAATAGTTATTTATATTTTTTTTTATATAAAGAATATTTTAACGAGAAAATATATGATTTACTTTTCGGTTTATATTCGCTTAAAAATATTTGACCTATAAAGAAGAATTTATATTAGATTCATTACCTAAAGGTAAAAAAACAAAATTACCACATCAAAATTCCTGAACAATACGGTATTAAATGAATTAACGTAAGAAATTCTATGACAAATCAATAATATTTTAACTGAAAATGGATAAGCCATAGCTCAGGCTCGGTGTAGAGGGCAGCAGTGCGTTCCGTAGGATATCCCTGAGTATCTTCCAGTGCACTGAAAATGGGCAGCATGGGAGTTTTAGTGGGTAAAAAACCCACGTAAATCTCAACAAGATTCACGACGCAATCGTCGACAACAATTCGGACACTTACGCACTAAAAGACAATTCTTGGCAGATAAATATTGGTGCTATTAACATTCATAGTCAAATAATAACTTCCGCATACAATTAGTTTCATTTATTTAGGCTTACGCAATTAAACCCTCACAAATATTGAGCCCCCAATTTAGTTCCGGTTAAAGTATATATTAAAACTTTTCGTATAAATGGTTGTGTAACACCTAAAAGTTATTTTTATTTGTTTAATATTCAGGCTGTAAATTATTAAGTATGGTATGGTCCACAGGTTTCTGAAAATAAATAAAAGCTAAACCTCCCATAAATTATCTGCTTATGTTTATTCGGTTTCAACTTAATAATAGATTAGGGTTTCTGTGTGTTCGTGTGGTGAGTGAAAGAAATCGAAGTAGGTAGTAATAATTTACTAATGACGAGGCATTTTATCTTAGTTATCTTTCTTAAAGGCTGGCAGTGCATCTGCGTCTCCTCTGGTGTTGCGGATGTTCATGGGCGGCGGTAATCACTTACCATCAGGTGAGCTCGTTTGCCACCTATTCTATAAAAAATTGTCTTCAGTTATGAATATGGATGCTATGAACTTCACTCGGCGTTGGATTATCTCTGTACTCATTTATAATCGCCAAATGTAAATAAATCAATTTAAAAGCATGAGCTGCGTTAAAATTTTTGGCCATTGATTCAAACTTACATTACTTACCTTACACAACATACAATGTTAGATATTATGTTTTTCACATTTTAGCCGATTTAATTTAAATCGTAATTAGTAAAAATGAATGAGCTCCATATAAAATAACGCACTCTTCATCTTTTTGTCTAAGAAATGTGAAGTTGTCTATAGAAAAAAGGACAATAAAGAGAAAATAGTAGGACAGTATAATAGTATATAATGTTTTAATACGTAGTAATTATCATATGTATATTATATAAACGGGCTTTAGATTTGTGTAAATACAATTAAAATAAAAACAACGAAGTTCTCATAACAAAAGCTGTCATCCACAGCAATTAAATTTAATTAAAAGCAACCATTAACAGAAAATCAATATAATCCCGTAGATCTAATTATCCGCGTCTGCCAACGCTAAGGCACCCCATTTCTCTAGTTAGGAGGAGCGTCAAAATGAATTATGGCACTTCATTAAGCTAAAATGCTGCTTTATAGTGTCTCAAAATGTCCATTATTTAAACAGAGTAGCCTCCGCCTCATTCATTAAGGTCGTCAACCATCCATCTAACGATGTTCAGATTTTTGTTTTGTCAAGTTTAAATTTGAAGGCAAGGGTCGTATAGTTAATTCATTTATTAAATTTATATGCAATAAGCACATTAAAAATTGTCATTAATTTCGGTTATATACTGCGCCAGGTGGTTGGTGCTTGTTGACTCGGAGGTATTGGTTATTTTCATGCATCTGGGATTAGCTTGTCATCAGAAACTAATTGGTTAGTTAGCATAGGATTTGGACAAATAAGCATATTCCGAAATTTTACTAAACTTGTTACAATTACAGTCAACAAATACTTTCTCCCATTATCAATCTAATATATTATTAATAGATTACATAGGTCCTTACATATGTAATCAGCTTGTCGAATTGGCCACTTTGATCTCAAATAATCTGGCGTTTGGTACGAATTCCAAATATATTTCAAATTTAGGCTTGTGTATTTGTGTTTTGAATTTAGTGATTCATTTGTTTTCGCGCCATTTGTTGTTTATTTGACATCCTTAACAAAATGGAAAAATTGAAATATCGCGTTAATGGATACTGTACGATAATCGGAAACGCTCATCACAATGGTTGAAACCAGGAGAATCGGTCAAATTCTGTCCCAAGCGAAAGTTGACTCAGAAATAGTTCTGGTGAGTGTTTGGTGGACCAGTTCTGGCGTCATACACTACAGCTCCCTAAGATCTGGCCAGACGATTACAGCAGATCTGTATTGTAAAAAACTGACAAACAATTTAACTGATGAAACCATGATGGAAAAGTTAGCCGTTAAGCAACCGAGGTCCCATACTTCACGACATACGGTCGCTAAATTAGAGGAGCTGCGATTGGAGTGTCTCCGACATCCACTATCCTCCCCGGACCTTGCTCCAACAAATTACCACTTTTTTCGGAATTTAGACAATTTCTTGCCCCTTGCAATTTTGGGAATTTTGGGAATTTCTGGCCTAGATAAATAAATAGTGGTAGAGAAGCATTATATATTTCAGTATCTAAGTTAAAATATCTCTTAACTAGCGATCCTTATGTTGTTCTCCACCTGGTCAATGTCCTCCAGTATGTACGTAGTAAAAGTAACGTACAAAATATACATTCTGTGCAGGTTATATTATATTTATCTAAGCATTCGCGCAAATACAGAGGCACTCCCTTGTTGTCCCCTTGCTAATTCCAAAGATTACATAAGAATAGGCATTACATGCAGTGTCAGGACACGGAATTTACATCCAACATACTCAGACTCAACAGTAAACCATTTTGTGTATACAAATATTGTATCTGGGCTGAAAATCGAAGCCATGACTCACGAGCGTCAACTTTTTGTTGTCATAAACTAGCCCCGCTTCAATCTTTTTCTTGGTTTGATTTCTCTTTGGTTTGATATCGTCATGTAATTACACCTTCGCTTAAAGATTAAGCGAACGACTAAATGGACAAGAATTTTGTAAGGCTTCCGAAAAAACCCACGAGTTGTCCTTTAGAAATGCTGAAAGAATTTTGTTTTTAATATCTATTTCTCAATAGTATTAAATCGCAACAAAGTTACTACGGCGTTATGTTAGCGTATCGTATAATATATGATACGAGAACTATAATATTCGAATGGTGGATACCAACCGACGACCGTAAGTTCGCAGACCGTTCCCTAAAGCATTAGGCATAACATCAATATGTTGGAAATACTTAAATTTAATATACATTTTATTATCTTATATATATCTTTATTATGTTGATACAGTATTAGATCCACAGTGGGAGATTCCGAGATGCAATATGAATAGTTCTGTTCGACCGAAAGATCATATTCTTGCAGAATACTAGTGTGAAATAGCAGTATAAATCTGCTTTATATTATGAGTGTAGTGGGTTCCGTAGACCCAATTAAATATAACGTGGCATTACGAGGCATTATCTTGAATGTTTTTCGAGATGGATGTAGATGTCATGGGCGCAGTTATCGCTTACCATCGGCTGAATTGAGGATTTCTTTTGTCTCAACTTATATTATAAAAATAATTGTTGCACCAGTATCAACAATTTGTGTCTGGTTAGGTTAAATGTCAATATTGCATGCAATTAGGCCCTGTTACCGTGACACCACATACTGGTTGAGGTGATAGGAATACATGCAATGAAGCAATTAAGTGCTTGCCTGGTATTGTACACCCTCCGTCTGTTATGTGTGAACGTGTCCCAGAATTACGGCAAATGTTTGCACGTTTGAGGTTTTAATTGAATTTTATTAACTTCACCTTTTACACTATGTGGAATAAAATTTATTTTGTGGTTTTCTGTATTAATAGCATCATGAGTAAATCAATTTTAGTGAGAATGCCTGAACGTACAAATGAATTGCTTTCACAAAATTCAAAAGCTAAATAGCACCATGCTACCGCTTGTTTGGTTTTTTGCGTATCATAGCCTTTCCTAGTTTCAAATACTTATAGATCAGAAATAACCAAACACTCAAAACTAATAAATACCAATACATAAAATCACTATACATATAAAGTTGTGTTTGATGGATTCTCAGCCGAAGTACATGGAATTTTTTTTCGGAAATATTTCCGTTGAAAGTTGGATCCACATGGTGTTGAATTACAGGAATCTCAGTACAAAATGGTAGATGCGAAACACTTACAACCTTTCAGTTATGCGTTTACGATTAATTGGTTGCTGGTTGACATTTCTTTTTAAAGAATGTTGTGCTAATAATATTACTAATATAGTCGTCAACCACTACAACTGAGCTTTAAATTAAAATGATAAATAGTCGAATGGCGGATTTGAATGTACAACCTTTACTTGACAGCACATGCATGTCATTACGTAAAACTTCGACAGCATCACTGTGTCAATATACACCTGTCATCATCACCAAATTTCTTTTTGTTAACAATACATAAATGTATCATGGGGCTCTCTTCATTTTTCCACTATATATTAGTGGAATACGCTTGTTTAATGAACGCGTCCACTGGCTGGGTTTCGGGAACTTCCTTTTTGTCTTTTGAATTATATCTAATTTCTTTAGTCAACCCTATTGATTAGGTTATTGACGATTTTAATCAAATAAGACTGTAAAATGCAACGAGCATATTTTGTGCAATTATTCCAATAGTTGCCACTTAGATCCAACTAGAAGATGTCGCAATGATCATAATAGATTAGTAGGAATCACTATTTCTAGTGTTGCAAGAATAAAAATATAAATCCAGCCATTCACAATCATGAGATATAGTAGCTAGCAATAGTTTACTGCTCTAATAATGTAAAGGTTTAGAATTTCGTGTGAATTGACAGTCACATAAAGTTTGCCGGAACGCGGCGTTGAGCGAGCGTAACAATAAAGTTTGGACACCATCATCGTATTTCGACCATACTATATATATTTGTCTCGCAAAAGTTTGTTTTTTATTTGGTTATACAGAACCATCACAAAACGAGGCAGCCTAGTAAGTTTTTCAATCAAAATTTGAATATTGATAAGGTGAGGTAAATATTTCCTATATTGAAAATTAATGTACTTTTTACAAAAACTTTTTCAAGTATCGTACTTTGTGTGAGCAAATATTAAAACTGTTTTTGTTTTAAGAATCTTATTATGTTAAATGAAATATTCTTTAATAGACCATTTCATTTAATAGACGACTCCTAATTGAATCAGTGACAATTGGCCGTTGGTAGTAAATCTATGTAAGGACAAAAATCTTGTGTCATAACAATTCTTATGACTACTGTTAAACATTTCATCTTAGTCCGTGTCTGTATGAGTAGATGAGATTTCAATTTTTTTATTTTTTTTATTTTATCTATTATCATCTCGATATACACTCGGCTTTGTTTATATCAATAATTAATGAAAGAATAGTAATAGAACTCGAAGAAGAATAGAGAGGAGATCTAATAATGGAATCGTGGACACAAACAAAAACAAAGTTTGTCTGATATATACGAACAAAAATCTCATTATTTGTGCTCGATGAATGGCGGTAAGCTAAGTCTCGCTGGTATTTGGGACCTTTAAGGCCGCAATATTTATATTATTGCATATACCGGTTGCATATAACATTTATTTTATATGCCAGCTACGTATGTATTTGTGTATATATGGATGATTTTCACCTACTTCGTCTGAATAATCTGAAATGTGATAAAAACCGCTAACAATAATAATTTCATGACTATGCGTAAGCATAGAGGTTTCAACTGAGCGCCATAAGCTCTCGATCACCTCTCATCCCGACGAAACTGTGAAAGCCCTCGGGCTTAAAGCGGCCATCAGCCCGAAAAAAAAATTATGCGTAATATTTTATTTCTTTAATTTCTTGTATAACTTGATAGGTATGTCAGTCGCATTTGCAGTAAAATAAAATGAGAGGATCGGATAAATTATTTGTGTAAGTAGACTACGTTGTCCTACATGATTATGGATATAGCCTATAAAATGCAGTTCAAGCACCCGTCGTTTCTACGGGCTGCTGAACTACATGTATGTTTGAACAACGAATAACAGTTTGTCCAAAAGTTGACTCTTGAACAAACTTTAATTTGTTTATTTATTCCATTAAGGTGGACAAAATTAGAGTTTACGCATACATAATGACAAAGGCATTCTGTACATGTCAAACCAAGGTGTGGTGTGATATTGCGATAGTTGTAGCAATAAACTAATTAGTAGATCATAATAAGACTTAAAATAGCTTGTATAAAAATGTACTAGGACGGCCCATCCTTATATATATAGTTGAATCGTAGATCCAAACTGCAACACTTACAACCTACGTTGTTAAGCTCTGAATATTTAACCAATATGGAAAAAGCAGTATACCATCACCGCATCTCATCTCGGTTCTTGTAATCATATAGATTATGTGTCAAACAACGGTACTATTACCCTAATTTATGACGAATATTATTAACTGAAGCGTCCATAGCCTAATGGTTTACGGTACGTGTGTTTAAAGTTGTAGGTTTCACCATTGTGTTTATTACCATCACCAAGCGCAAACATTTAAGTTTAGTTGGAGTGGTTTAACGGAATGTTAGTAGCACTGGCTAGTATATTATTTTATTTAAAAAAAACTGACTAATAAATATTTTAAGGTTTAAAATTATATCTACGTTAAAAAATCTTAAAAACATTTATGATATCACTAATGAGTTTATTTTAAAAGCTATAAACAGCAAGACTGTGTTATGAAGATAAAATGTAAATTCTTAACTAAGTTATTCCAATAAAACACTTTCATATAAGATTGTGCGATACACTGCGTAGACTTCAAAGAAAATACAGAAAATGAGATGCGGTTAGGTAACACGGTGACCTGATTGCAAAAACCCCACTAGTATATTCACTGTTTTCCGTCGTGTGGTATCAAAAACCAATTTATTTTATACAAAAAGTTGCCTCGACTTGGCAATATTTGCTCATCATACGTACAATAACGTAAACCTTTTAGCGAGTTTGATCAGTTCTTATATAGCTACTGAACACATAGCTATTAAAAGAATTTAAATATAAGTTGTGTTAATTCATTTGAATTTACTGAAATATCACTGTCTTATTTTTCAAATCAATATCGTTAAATAATACTTTCAAAAAATTGCTTGCACAATATCTTGTTTTAACATATATTTGTTGATGTCTTGTATTTGCTGTTGTTTTTCTTCTACCATGACTTTTAAAAATATTTTATAGTGAACTATTGACATAGTATTATGTGTATGGTATGTACGAGTATGTGTAAGTATGGTGTGCACCTGTTCGACAACCCCCGTTTTCCCACCTTTGTGTCTTTGAAAACTATTTTTAATATTCATTAAATTACGACGTACATGACTTTCAAAACTTTTGTTATTTAAAAGAAAAAACATTATTTTATTTCAATTAAAACTTGCTTATAGTACTCGTTTTTGTATTTAACATAATTGTTACTGTTCCTCGGATTGGAATCGTACCGATCACTTACAACGCAGCTACCTGGTACTCTATTGATAACACCATGCAGTTGTCGATGAATACCAGAGTAAATAATAAAGGTGACAGTTAATAAAGGTTTCTCGGCTGAGCGCCATACGCGCTCGGTCACTTTTCGATCTTTAAAAGCCCTCGAGCTAACAGCGATTTTATTTTATGATTATGATTCGGGTACACAATCATAAGTAACGAGACATTCCAACTTAGCCCTTAGTGTAGACAATGCATGTGTATGTTTGACCCTTATTGAGGATGGGTGTAGATATAGTTTTGGATAGAATACTCTATCCAAAACTCTTAATTCATTCAGTATATTTTTAGTAATCTTCACGTAAGTATACATTAAGTATCGATATCCATTATCACAAGTTAATGGAATACCTTGAGACACTTAGGCCAAGCACTTGAGCATAATGAAGTGCTTTAATTTAATTTCACTATAAGATTAAGATAATCAATGAGTCTGTGTCAAAGACGCTCATAGATCAACTGGATGTTTTAAAAGTTGTTTAAAAGGGGATCGTAATATGCTAATTATAAATATTTGAATGGTGTCTAAATTTTACTCACGCTTTTCTTGAGTGTGTAAGCCGAATTCTTATTAAGGTACCACGTTAATCATCATTAGAAACATTTTTAAGTCCATTTCAGGACCCAAACCATATCGGAGAAAGTCACGAAAATTTGATTTCCCCAGCGATACAAACATTGGAATTGTAAATGTATATTTAGTAACATTTTTATGCATCTCTCGCGCGATCGGTATTTCCGAATCGATACGACTTCGGGAATTTCAAGAAAAGAACCTTTTTTAAAGGCCGACAGCCCATCTGCAACACCTCTGGTGTTGCGGATCATGTGAGCTGTTTGTTATTTTTATTCTATGTATTAAAAAAGTTTTAAAATGATTATATGCAAAAAAAATAACGGTGACAGAAATGGTGTTAAAAGTGTGCTCATTTTCGGAACTTAGCACTTCTTTTTCCCACATCGTTGTGTTTTATAGACATACGTCAATACCAACTACATAGGATGTGAAGGTGATTAGTCAGGGTAGGAGGAGGTAAGGATCATCATATAACGGACGCAATAAAGGCATATAAGAAGGGACGTTAATTAGCTAGAATGTGAAACATGCGGTCTACCTCTTTCTTGATGTAGGTATATACCTCATAAAAAGGCTCATAAACCTAGTATATTTAACTACATTCACATTTTCGAAACCGGACATGATAACGTCAAAATTAAATTTAAAACGAAATATATGGTTTTATCTTGTTGAATCTTGAGTAAAATTTATCTTAACAGCTTTTAAGATAAAATATTTATAAATATCGCCTTAACCCGTTCCACTAGTAAATATATATATACCTATATATATTCCGCATTGGCTAGGACTTCAAGCACGCGGTCTAGCACTCTTTAACAACTAAAATTTATGGCCAAAATAGCTTATTTACATTTTCCCTATACAAAATTGACAAAAATGTGGGATACCATAGTAGCACTCGAGCGTCGAAAACGTCGATAATGCCCTGGACGTTAAGTGTAAAGTCAATAGCGTCGCAATTTGTGGATGTTGACAGTGCAGGCACTATACGGCCTGTGTGGACAAGAGCCACGCATATGTAATGAAGCTATTCAGCTCACCTAACATTCTACTCATTGCTCCTTTGAATTTACAGTAACAATTTAGGAGGATAGTTTACGTATTCGTGGTCTTGTTTTAAATAATCTTTATATAGAAATTCAAACTTAATTTATTTAAATTGTTAATTTAATTGTATGTGGTAGCGTATGTAGCTGTAGCATATTAGTTCTAAATATTAATAAATCTACTGTGTTTCGTCTTGTTAGTCTTGTGATCCATACAGAATTATTACTGGTGACGATTCCATCTTAAGAGGTAACACCGCATTCCCATTATGATTCCCTATCGATGATGAATATAGTTGTTATGGACCGCAAGAATCGCTTACCATCAAGTAAAGTGTGTGCTCAAATTTCACCCTCATAACGATAAAAAAGGGAAGGGGATTTTGATCATGATGTTAGATGATGAAAATCGAGGCAGTTGGTAACTCTAGTGATAAAGGCTAAAAGGGGTTATGTACTGTGAAAGAGTTAACCTAAACTTGTAATATTAATTTTGTAGAGGCTCTGTTAAGTATGTACTCATTTGAAATATTCGAACCAACTTAATATGGACGAAGCCGAACTTTTTATTAATATTATATTTTGTATTCGATTTGAAAATCTTTTTTGTTTATTAACTATATTTAATTTAAGTTATATATATGTATTTTATACCAATCTTGAAATAATGATTATTAAGCTGAAAAGAAATTATTTGACCATTGTTAAACGGACACCGCTGCAGAGATTGACTGATAATGGAAATCCCTCAAAATTTGGGGGTACCCATATAATATTACAAAAACATAAATAAAATATTTTTAATAACTAAGTAATATTAACAACAAAAAGTATGTATCCGAATATATGTTTGGAAAGTGAGGAATAACGAAAAACTTACATAACTTACACATATACGCACGCGAACATGCACGCGAACACGCACGTAAACACACATGTGAACATGCACACGCAAACGCACACATATACACACACACCGATATTTTTTTTATAGATTTAGTGGCAAACGATCAAGAACCTCATCTCATAGTAAATGATTAGAGCCGCCCATGAAAGTCTATAGTAATATAATACCAGAGGAGCCACAGTTTAGCTATCGGCCTTTAAGAAAGGTGTAGGCTCTTTTCTTCCCTAAGTCGTATCGGTTTGGAAACACCGCTGGCTATAGCTGATTACACAGAGCAGTTGTGCGTGCCAGAACAATTCACGTAAAACTCCCAGTGGTTGTTTGCCAACCATCGATATGATGAGGATGAAATTTAGAATTATAGCGCGATGTACGTTTAAACTCAGAGGCTGAAATAAATCCTAAAATCTCCTCGGAACATTTCCCATGGTACATTCGTTAAAAAAAGCATAGAGATGCAACATCACTTCGCAATGACAGTGATAAAAAAGGAGCACACTTCTATTTCGATGGTAAGTGATGACTGTAATTGACCTACCTTAACAAAGATTGACGTACATGCGGGTGACAATACACCTGAGGACTGAGATTGAGTGCCACGATACGAGTTACTGGGTACATTTATCAATCAAAAGCAGCGTTATATTGTTATTTCACACGAGCATTCTATTAGGGTTTAGTTTTAATAAAAAGGTAATGTGTATCAAAAATATTATTAATTATCAATACAAATTTGCCATTTAAAAAACAAATCGATAATTACTTCACTACCTGCAGTCAGAATCCGTACAATTTTAGACAATACGTCTACGAAAAAGGCGAAAACTCAATCTCTATTGATCCTCTTAGTAAATGTTTTATAGGTTTTTATAAGGTATTTTAAGTGTTGAAGGTGACGTTATCGTCTCTCTGATCTAAGGGCTCGTTAAGGTAACAATTTTACGAGTCTTTTATGCAACCGGACATTGTTTCAAGTTATCTGGACTTAAAACTTAACGAGGGTTATACTTAAACTTTTTTGAGAATGAGTTTAAATAATTAAAATATAAGAAAATATAAATACATAAAATATCATTATTATTAATAATGTAACGTAATTTCAAAATAACCCTCGTAGTAAGCTTCCATTAAATATAATTACACCAAAGCAATAATTATGGTGAAGAATTACTTAACAGTAGGCGCTATAGCTAATCCCTAGCAGCATCATTAATCGACCCACGATTTGACAACGGAAGAACTACACCCTCATAAAATACTATGGGGAGATAGAATCATGATGCTGTTGTGTTTTCTATGCGGAATGTAGGGAACCGAACACCTCCGGTATACGTCGTTGCCGCATAACACCATAGTCAAATATTAAATATTTTTACAGGACATTTACATTATTTTATATTATATTAATTCTGATTTTATAACATTCATAAATACTTTAAATGAGCATAGGACAATGGAATTTAGATAACACTGCTATCAGAGTCTTTAGAGAAATTGATTTTCATACAGAAGTCTTTCGAAGAAAGTACTGAATCAAATTTATGTTCAACAAAGACATAGGCTTTCGAAAGCTGCAGTGTTTTAGACTCGGTGGGTATTGAGCCATGAAGGAGAAGCCAGCGATCAAAACTTATGATCAAATAGCGGCAATAAATGCAACAGAGAGTCTTAGAAAAAGACAGTTTGCTTACATAATTATATATGGAAAATTCAAGTGGATGGAAAATATATGAACTAGAGGAAGAAAAAAATTAAACTATAAAATTTTGTTTTGATAGATCGCAAAGTTAAAAGCTAACATTTGAGGCTAATGAAAGTATATGACGCTATTCGTTATAATTTGTTTTCAAATTTTATGAAGTTTCAAATCAAATCGAATATACCTATATTTAAATTCGACAGATCTAATGACCTAAGAATGTAAAATAAAATCCTTAAAATTGTACTAAATCACTATTGGAAATAATGAAAGATACGTTTATAGCATAACTTTAATCGGGTGGGATCCCACAATGCAGTATTCCGACAAAGTTTTTTCCTTTTAAATCCACTCGTGCAGATGAAATCGAACAAGTTCCAAAGTTACGTTGTACTAGTATTGAACAAAACTTCTTCGTGTTTTGCATCATAATAACAATTTTAATTGAAAGTTCATATCCATGCTGACTCTTTAATTTAGTACTGTGTTATTATATATTTTTTCCTATTCGTAATTGGCAAGTTGAAGCAATTTATACGTGGTGATTGGTGATTTCTATTTTAGTACATAAATGAGTTTATTTGTTTGACAGGTATTTTCCCTATTTTTCTCCATTAGTATTCTCCTTTGTGTTTGTGCAAATACTCAGGGCACTCTCCAGTCAATACAGATAAAAGCGTCGCTGGAGTTTCTTGCGCCACTTCTTCTCCAGCGCCCACGCATTCCGAAGTGGTGGTACAGATAGCCAATAATAATAGTAGAGATTAATGTAGATAATTCTTAGTCAGAAGCAACTGACTGAGTCGAGGCTAGGCCCTTTCGGGCACCCTCGAATCAGACGCTCTCGCGGAACAGGGTAACGGTCTAAGCCGAGGCCCCCTCTTGGGAGCCCTTGTGCTGGTTATCCACTAATAGAGGTCTTGACTGAGCGCCATAAGCGTTCGGTTACCTCTCAACCCGGCGAAACTGTAAAAGCCCTCGGGCTAACAGCGGCCATCAGCAAGAAAAAAAAAAATCAGGGCACTGTACTAAATACACACAGGCTGATATGGTTTGGATACGTTATGAAAAAGGACGTAAGTCAATATTAGGTGTGTGATGAATAGGAATGTAGAGGTATGTAAGGCAATAAAGTTGGACAGTATGTGTACAAGATTATATGAATGTAGTTAAAGGGATGTATTTGCAAATAACAAGAAAAAGATATTAACCTCAGTTACAAAAGGGACCTGAACCAAAACAATTAAAAATAAACAGCACAAGTTTCTTTTGGAACTCATGTTACTACGAATAAGCCAATTTTAGACAGTTATGTTACCTGAGAATATTTATATTACTTAATGGCATGTAATTTACATTTTACTCATCTTTAATGGTTATGACTTTTTTATTATTTAATTTTAACTATTTCATTGTATATAATGTTTAATTCAACACTCTTTACTACTTTAAACATTTTTTCATCGTTTTTTTCTTTATTGTATTAAGCAGGAATAACGTACACACAGTTTCCCTGATGGTAAGTGATTCATGCGTTCCACAAAAAACCACATTAATCCTCGGTAAGGAATCATTATGCGTATGCGTTATAAACCCTGAGGATGAAGATAGAACGCTACATCGCCAGTAATAAGGGTTTCCTGATCTTTCCAGTCGAAACACATCAGCGTTATGCTGTTATTTCATGCTGGCTTTACGTGAAGGCGTTTTCTTCCCCGGTCGAGGTGACTCATTCGTGCTGCAGCCATGCAAACCGAGTCTGCTTCTAGCAATGTGTATCTATTAAATGAGTGTTATATTTCTCCACAAAACCGGATAGCAAAAAGTCCGGAAGTATTTGAATGTTTTTCAGAACTACAGACCTACGGTAGTTCCATATAATTTCTTGAAAAATATTGAACGAACTTTGTGACAAAATTTACAACTATATCCTTTGAATGAATTTGGCCACTATCAGAAGCTTGTGGAATGTTACAACTTCTGATGAAAGGCTCATATTTATATGACGGGCAAGTCTGAAAGTTTTCGAACTTAAAAAGGCAAGAACGTGTAGAGAAATATGCGTAAAAATAAATATTTTAACTTTGAATAAATAATAGAGGAAGAAAACTGTTTATTTTTGTAGTTAAGTTTTAAATATTAGAAGATATTTATAATTATGGAATTATTGTAATTATAACTTTAAATAAAGTTTTGTTAAGTTTGGGGATTTAAATAATTTCAGCAATTTCTAACTAGATTAAATCTCTATATTAAATGTTTTTATACTTTATTTGATTGCCATGTGCCTACGTGTACCCTGATATAGCCAAAATGAGGGGCCATGTCGAAGAAAAACTTTTAAAACAGCCGTATACCAGGTAGACAGTGTCTGTCTCAAATTGGAACTCGAAGGGGAACTATTGAATAATGGAGTGGTCAGTGTCGGAATAAAATAATAGTATAAACTAAGATGACGTATATGATAGGCAGCATAACGGAATAGGTTGTCATACATTTTATCAGTGGTGATTGTTCTAATAAGGTTAATGAAGATAGTAATTACTTAACAAAAATATATTTGTCCATAATATGTAAGTGAAAATAAAACTGGAAGTTCGAATTTCTTTGCTATGTCGACTGTATGACAAAGTAATAAAAATAGCTCAATTAACAGTCAGTGTACGGTGGTATGATTACAATGAAAGAAATATTATATGAGTAAAGTAAAATAAAATAAAGTTAAAGCTGTTCAAGCCCATTCTTAAAAAGCTGACTATTCGCTACCCATCATAGTAGCAGAATCGATAGCCATAAGAGAACAAGATACTGCAATATAATAATTTTGATTACCTTAAAAAGTTACAATTTTACATATGTAATGACTTGAGCCTCCTTTTAAGCATACATTGTACACTTGTGCCAAGTGACGCCGCTCTTTCATAACTAAAGAACAAGAAATTATAAAATTACCCAATACCTTAATTAATTAATTAAAATATTGTTGATAGAAGAAAAGAAAAGAGAAATTAAATAAAATTGCTTCGTAATTATGTGAGTGTATGCGTGTGTGTGTGTGTGAGTATGAGTGTACATATGTGTGTACATATATTCGTTTTCAATTGCGTTCATGTAATTTTATTTTATATGTCAATATTTTTTTCTGTTTCCTCGTATATCCACTGTATTAAAACTTTTTTGCATTCCAAAAGAGTTTTTGTTATATATATATACGTTGTATTTTCTTCTTTTATTTCTTATATTTAAATTAAAAAGCAGAGTTATGTGGTTTTTTAAGATTATTTGGGTTATGTATAGTTTTCTAACCGTGAGCAAATTACTAGTTTGGTATATATGTTAGGGCTCCTCCCCAGTATTAACGCGTATACTTGAGAAACTTCTTTTCCTATGGTAATCCATCTGAAAAATCTAATAAAAAATTAAATGGAAATACATTTGCTGTGCGCCTTATAGAAATATTTGAAGGATATTCCTTCAAATATTAGCATGATTAGAATTGGACGAATGGTTGAGAAGGTAATATGTTATTTTTCATTCATTTTTAAATGCATTTACCATTTATTAATAGAGATTAGATTTTTTATTACAGACATTTATTAGTCTAAGAGAGCTTTGTCCAAGCGCTCGCTTTTAATTCGCGGCATGAGAGCAAACCGAGTTTGATTTCCGGTGCCAGCACCAAGGAAATTGTTAATTGCAATTTTAAGTGCTTAATTAACCACACGCCGCTAGGCTTTAAAGGAAAATATCGTGAAACTTGTATGAGGGAGAAATAAATTATAAAAGAATATTTCGAACACGTGAAATCCGACAATCCACAGTGAAGCCGCGTGGTGGACTATTCTCTAAAACCCTCTCTAGACAGGAGACCTCCTTCCTTCTTCCTTCTTTCCATCCCAGTGGGATGTCTAGGTTACTTAATTTTACTTAGTTTACTCATTATCTATTCGAAGATGATTATTTTTACATACTAATTTTAAATAAGATTAATTTATCATTATATTTGTACTACGTACTAAGATAAACTGATCTCATATACAAAAGAAAAAGACTCAATGATTTTTTAAGGCTAATTGGAAAGTTCTCGTGTGCGTTGTGTGTTATCTTCAAGATGACATCCATGAGATGAAAATTTCAAAGAGTTTGCGCAAGAAAGCAATTTTGAAGGTAGAATTTTGTTAGAATAGCATGTGTTAATTTAGAAATGGGATTTTTTAGCGGAGAAAGCTTCAATTTACCTTTAAGAGGGAAAACACTATCGCTTGTTTAATAATATTATGTTACATTCATCATTCTGGCTGCTTAGCCTTAATATGGTTTTTCTTATCTTCATATATAGCGATGAATATTTCGTATATCTTCCCCGATTCGCTTTATATCGACCACAAACACACGTTGACTTTTTGTTGAAACTTAGGCATCACACCATAATAATAGTATTAAAGAATACCGTAGTATTTCCTGAGTTATTATTTGTAAAGAATCCATCATTGAATAAATATTAATTTGGTGTTATGCAACATACAAAGTGCAAATTTTTGCGGATATTTTATTGAACATCGAGATATAAGAAAATTGATTGCTCAAAACTGTCCCAAGAAGAACTACTTAATCTTAAGTCTTAAGATGAATCTTGACTTAAAAAAAATAATAATTACTTGGAATTTAATTAGGGCTAGGGCCCGTTGAGTCACGAACATGTAACGAGGTAAGTAAGCGTTCACCCAACATTTCGAGTGAGTGCTCGTAAATTACGGTAACTGTTTCTTGCAACTTCTGGCAAATAACCGAAAATTTTAAGTGAAAATAGTAAATTGTCTCAATCAATGGTATTTTTTACAATATTTGTTCATAATTTTCGCTGGTTATACACAATTCAAAAAAGGGCATATGTTTTTCTGTATCGCAGCATTTAGGAGAAGCAGACAATCAATGATAGGATGAATATGTGATTGACGTGTAAGATCCCAAAATAATGGCAAAAATATTATTTAAGTCACTAATTAATAAATAAATAGAGTGGTCAATATCGCTTAAAATAGTGACATTAAGACATCACTTTCGTGAATTCCAAGCTATTATGCTTATACCAATAACTTCCTGCCTTTAAGTACTTACAGTCTCCAATTTGGGAATTATAAGCACATAAACAAGATAATATCCTGGTTAATAAAGAATTAAAATTTACATATATTTTCATAACTGAAGACTATTATGGAACACATCATTAACAATAATTGGATCTCTGGTTTAGTTGGAACTTACACAAAATATTATTTAGTGTTGTAAAGAGGTTAACTTGCATTCACTTAAAAACGCCTGATTGATTTGACTAAGCAATATTTTAGGACTTATGAAGAGTAGTGCTACAAATCCATACTAGGAAACTTAACAATAACATGTAAATACCTTTATTACATCAAACTATCGAGGATTTACGTTATATATTTATATTCTTGATATAGATTTGGTATGCATACGTTTCTGAGCCATAAGTATGTTTATTCAATTTATGTAATTTTTTTATAGACTGAAAATGGTAGTA
Organism: Teinopalpus imperialis; assembly: GCA_029286865.1. NCBI lineage: Eukaryota > Metazoa > Arthropoda > Insecta > Lepidoptera > Papilionidae > Teinopalpus > Teinopalpus imperialis. The sequence goes on along the minus strand of JAGSMU010000022.1, from coordinate 3,948,678 downwards.
GATAATATGAATATAACTTGCTATTTAATTTAATTTTACGGAACAATAACGGCTATAGAAAATGTTTATATATTATATCGAAACATATATACCCTGGAAGAACTCACCCGGTGACGAGCACGTGATTAAATACACCCTGTGTCGAACAGTAACACGTCACTGCTCTATCAGGACAGACTAAAGTAATCAGTCTAACAAAGATTAAAAAGAAGAAGCACTCTTCCTTAATCATAAGTACAACAAATTGCCATCATGTTTCTTTGCTTAAACATGTAGAACAAATTTGTATACAGACCTCAGTAATTATTATAATTGTCATCAGCTTAAGTGGAATTCACTAAAATTATGCAATACAAAAAGCTCGATATGTTTACAGTTCAAATGCTCTAAAAGAAGGACAATCGATAATTTAAATTTACATGCCTGGTACAATATTCAAATGTCATGCTAATAATAAATAACCCTTTTCAGAATTATTCATGCAGTTTTTCAATAACAATCCTTTTCTTATGGTAAGTGTTTTACCCGAAATGAATTCATTTATCAAACATTTATCATGTTATCCGGTGTTTTGAACAGATACATGAGAATCGTAACATCTATAAGGTCTACGTTGTAAATATGTATGTTTGTTTATGTACGTCACTATCATAAAGTAGGGCAACATTAGCAATAGTTAACATGTCACGCAGTTCGCGAAATATCCTCTGACGCGATCTGCGCGAGTTTAGATAACAATTATCGTTCCGGTTGTAATAGATAGTACGGTAGTGTCCTTGCGCCGGTTATGATAGGACTTTGTATTGTACGTAAGTTTTGGGAAATATAATAGAATTACCTGAATTTGTAAGTTATTTTGTGTTTGGACAACGCAGTCAAATTATCGATATTTTCCTAGCATTAGCTTTTTGTTACATGAATGGACCGGTTTGACCGGAGAAGAGCCGTCGTCCTGTGAATCGGTGTATGGTGTACACGTCAGAGATGAAATCTGTTCTCGACGCATTGTCAGCCTTGAAGGTCGGATGGACCTATCCATCCTTTGGCTATGCGATTACAGCGGTGCCTATCCCTCCGTCTATGGTGAATATCCCCTTGCTACTTCAGCTAGTATCGGAATCCTTGGCATTGACATAACGAGCAACGTGCAGTTACGCGGTCACTTGGAAAGTAAGGCTAAATTGGCCTCAAAAAAATTGAGCGTGCTTGATAGAGCAAGTCAATATTTCATTTCGGCCTAATTTGTGCAACTTTACAAATCGCAAGTCGCAATCACATCGAATACTGTTGTCATCTCTGAACCGGGGCACTCTAGTACCAGCTCCTTCCATTTGACATTCCACATTCAACGGAGAGCGGCTCGAATCGTTGTTAACCAGGTACTTTCCAATTGGTTTGATTCACTGGCATTGCGAAGAGATGTTGCATCCCTATGCATTTTTACCGAATTTACCATGGGGAGTATTCTGAGTTGTACGGATTAATTCCAGCCGGCTAACAATTCACTACTGTGCTACGGTTTACCCGAAATTTTCTCTTTGTTGTCATTATCAGATATCGCCAGTGGTATTTCCGAACCGATACTACTTGGAAAAAATCTTGAAGAAAATATCCTACTCCTTTCTTCAAGGCTATCACCAGATTTGCTCTGGTGTTGCAGATGTTCATGAGCGGCGGTAATCACTTACAATCAGGTGCGCTGCTTTGCTAAAAAAAATCTCTTGCGTATTTCAGCGGAATTCATCGGGATTAACATTAATATCTGTGAAAATTAACATGGGCATACGCTGTGAACAGGATGAACATATCCGATTCTTCCTACACTTTAGTATTCATACTTCATGTTGCACCACACCTTTACTCAATAAGGTGAACCCTGTAATGGAATACCTTGGAGCTAAGGAAGAAAACGACAGGAATATGAAGTGAGTTCAGACTATTGAATATATTTCATAACCTTTCGGTCTTGTTCTCTAGCCGTTGCCATCAAGAACTTGGGTGGCCTACGGGAACTTTAGTTTCAAGCGCTTGGCTTACTGGGTCTTCCAATAATAGACGGGCACATTGAGGGATCGTGGTATTTCAATAGCGTCGTGCTAGCTCAGTATCTCAGTGCTCGCTTTTAATTCACTTTATGCAAGCAAACCGAGTTCGATTGCCGGTTTTCGCTCACTGTTGAGTGCCAGCACCTATAAAAAGCAGTTTTAAATGTTGATTGCCCACGTGCTCGGCCGTTAAGAAAAAAAACGTGAGGAATTTTAATACACAGGAATATAATAATTTGTCTAAGAAATAAAAAAAATACCTGATGTCGGCCTTAATGCTGCAGTGGAGCCGTGTGGCGGACTACGGACCAACACCCACTTTAGTGCTTGTGACCAACAGAACATATACATATATATTCACAAGCAGCAGTATATCATAAATATATTGCATACATCTTGAAACAATGTTGAGTGTGGATCTGGATGTTGTGGACTGCAGTAATCACTTAACATGTGCACTGGTGAACTGTGTACTCGTTTGCTCTTAATGTTATAAAAAAAGTTGATCGATTGAAGGCGAGGTGTGACCCCTACCATGCGTTAGCATTCGGTAAGAATGGTAATTAAATCACTTCTTTTATTCAATATAAACTACGATCTCTTGCAATGTAAAATAGCAACGCGCATCAAACTGTAACCTGCTTTAGATATTGTTGCTAAATCTAGATCATCAATTAGCCTCTTGACGTGTCCCTCGATTGACTTTAAGCAGCCCCGATCCAAATGTGGTAGCAGCAACCCTCGATTCGATTTTGCAAATTTATAAGCCTGTTATGTTATGTTATGTCCTCTGTACGGAAAGATGTAAAAGATTTTTGACAAAGGTAAATCTCTAAAATTTTGAATAGACCAAGTTAAAATTTAGGTATGATGAGATCTTGAATCCCAATAAATGTAGTTTAACCAAATGATTCCCAAATATTTCCAAATCAGCTATTCATTAAAATCCTTAATATGTTTTTAAGACAAACTGGTTCCTTTTAGCGGTGCATTGGCTTCTTATAGTGGTGAATATTTTGTTTAGTGGTGACATATATCTCATATATAGACATCACCAACTATTTAGATTGGCTACGGTCCAAGGAGCTGCATGCATCATTAGATTTGTGCACTATCAGACTGTAGTTGTACCCGAAAGAAATCCATTATATATAATAATTATTACATTAAAGTATCATTAATAAACTTGCAATCTCATTTAGTGTTATGTCTTCTACTCTAATGTATAGCAATAAATTCTCAATCTAAAGGGAGCTTAAATATATAAAGCAATTCATAACCTAATCGCTTTCCGCCGTTATATACAGTGAGCACATTCATCTGCATAATCTGAATCCATTAGATGGAAGACAGTTTGCTAAATTGTTGGTTACGTTGCTTACTTTCCACGTCTTTAGCATAGTTAATGTGGTAATCTACCGTTACAGAGATAAATGGAAGAGCTTAATTGGTTGCTGTTTATCTCATCAGTTAGTTGTAAAGACCGAAAAAATATTTTTGATACAATAATTTATTATAGATTTCATGAAGCTTGAAGAATACAAGATATTTTTTTTTTATTTAAAAATTTTATTATCATTTATTTACAAAACAAGAAAATAATATGTATATACAGATACATTAACCTCAAAACTAAAATTATCGGTGAATTGCATTTCCTTGATGAATTGTTATAGTCAGCCTCTCAGCTAAAGACCAATCAGCCCTGTTGTATCTAGCGGCAATGACGAGTCGGGCTTTAGTTGTTTGAGAAAAAACATGCTAAAAGGACGCGCTTGTGTCGATCGCAATTGGCCAAATATAAAGTATTTACTTAGGGACTAATTTTTGTGGCATTAACTTGTTTCAGCTGCCCCTCAAGCCACTCCGACCCTGACAGATTTTTCCCTGAGATGTGAGGCAGCCAATGTTGCCAATCATGTCAGGTTCTATATAAGGGCTTTGCCTTTTTTCCTAAGAGGCAAACATCATACCAGACCATCAGGAATCTTGCCATCCTCCATGCGCACACTCCGCAAGTTTCTCAAATCGAGAGAACATTTATGGAGACGATATCCCTCAGGATGACACGTTCAGGGAACATTACGGGAATGTTATGGGACATTCTGCCCGCATTTGTTTGCCACAACGTACATATAATAGGCTGAGACTAAACTCGTCGACACTGCTTCCAGAAGGCCACTTATAGGACTGGAATATTAGAGCTCCAAGATGGACATCTATGGCTGCGTAAGCTTTCGTCTTTATTAATATACTCAGAACCTATTACACACATACTTTATTGCAATGACTAAAATTTCCAGTTGAGGTACAATATTTGTGCATCATATATTGGTATCCCTGTAGGTTTATTGTATTTATGTCCCATGCCCCCAACACTTATGAATGCTTAGGAACGTTTCTATGTTTTTACTGCACATACTTTACTTTAGAAGTTCTAGTTTAGAAGCGGATAACAAATAAGTGTCTCTGTGTTTGCGCGGATGCTCACTGTACTTTAATATATCCTGTGCAGTTGATGTCATTTGATGATAAACAAAAGATAACGCAATGATTATAATCGATCGTCATCATTATCAAATTTGAAAACAAAAACGTATTTCAGATGCTATAGTAATTATTTAGTCAAACGAAATCATAATTTGTCCAATCTTTTTGATCTTTTTTTTTTATAATAAGTGGCAAACGAGTTACCAGCCCACCCGATGGTAAGTAATCACCGCCGCCCATGATCATCCGCAATACCGGAGGAGTCGCAAATGCGTTGCTAGCCTTTAAGAAAGGTGTCGTAAAACATATTATAAAAAAATGATAGGTATAATTTATGTGTTTTAGGTAGACTTTTATTTACGTAAAATATAGCATTTCACTATTTGCTATGTTTAAAAAAATAACAATAGAAACACAATGAAAACAAATGCTATCAAAATTAATTACGCTGTCATGTAAACGGTTTCAGTAGCATTCGTTCTAGCTCTGGCCGCAATTTATCTTTGAGTTTGCCCTAGCTTCTTCGCGTCGGATACAGTACAGTCAGGCGCTTTAGTATTTTTCATGTTTTGCTCAGGCCAACAAAAGGTATATTGTATACTTTTCATTATATTAAACTGTAATACTACTTATAATCAAGCAAAATAACATTTGGGAAAGCAATGTTATGTTTTAGGTATTACTTTATAAGTAGATATCGGTTATGTAATTAATTGGTTTAAATGCGAAAATTGAAAAAAATTATACGTATGTTTCCATTTTATTACATTTCGAGATCGATCTTTACGGTTCTTTATTAAAGCTTATTATGGATAGAAATATATACATATAGGGATGAGATATTACGATTCATTCCTCAGACTCCTCTCTCCTCTCTTTTTGACGTAATTGGGCAGAATTTTAAAGAGATTTAGTGTCTCGTAGAAGTTTTCTAAACAGTACGGAAAGCAATCTATGTATTAGAAGTATTATATGTTAATCTAAAGTAACAACCTAGTCAGTCATATTTGCAGGCTTCTCATAAATTTGTCAAAAGCAAAATATTTTATTTAATCTTTTTATAGACGTGGGCATACCCGGTATATATAAAATAAGTAATATAAAAAAATTGTGTAATAAAATACTTATATTTTAAATTTCAAACTTAAATCTTTTAATGTGTGTAAATGTAAATTTAGTGTTTATTTATGTGAAAAATATTTCATAATTTATGACTTTATAACCTTACAATGTTTCTTTCTAGATAAGAATAGTTAATAAATTTAAATAAAAATATCAAAAATAATAATCTAGTACTTAAAATTATGTTATAACCGTTTTTTCGTTGTTTACGTATGTTGATATTCAACTAAATGAAGATGTTGTAATGATGGATGGTATGTTATACCTTTCCTCGACGTTGTTTATCTCATCACGTTGCATTAAATCCGGGTTTTAGTGTTTAAACGTCGGATTAGATACACCACTTGTGGTCGCTTTGTATCTCGGCGGATGTATTTTAGGCTCCACAAAAGACGTTTTATGTTTGCTTCAAGATATTGTAATTTGTAGCCCGTCTTGAAGCACGGGCCGTTGTTTGATTTACGTACCAAAATACTGCCTTTTACTTCATTTGGCGTATAGTCTTTGCACGTTATTATACGTGTTTACATTTATTTTAAACTTAACATATATTGTGATTAACTGTTGAATTAAAGTTAATATTCTTATACGTATCCCGTATGACAATATATAACATAAAAATCTAAAGAGTGAGATGGATATAAGGTGTCTGTATGATTAGTATATGACTTAATTGAGCGCATTCTGTTATTATATCGGCTTGAGGATTTTCTATTAGTTATAAATAAAACTATATTTGTGTTTTGAGTTTCCGCTTGAATCGTAATTAATTATTATCATTCAAATACAAAATACTATTTTCCCTTGAGGGGTGGGTAAAATCTCTTACCCTTTTTCTTTAATAATTATATATATTTAATAGCCTTATATAGCACTACGTTTAATATAAATATTTTTATTGAAATAGTCGTCAATCGCTTGGTATGGACCTTAGTAAAAGTCATTGTTAACAGATTAATTTGTAAAAGCAAAAATAACTGAAATCCTGTTTTTTTTGTTTTTGATGCAGTAGTTATAAATAAGCAATGTTCTAGCTAGCAAAGGAAGGAGAGAGAGGGGAAGAGTAAGGAATCTAGAGCCAACATATGTACATACGTCTAAACTGCTAGTTACCTATTAAACTTACCTATTTTTATTTTGATATTTACAATATTAAAAGTATGTTGTACAATAAAATATAATTCAAATATTAACTAAAAGAGTAGCATATTTTTAATGTAAAAAATTAATAAATATATATGTTTGTTTTTTCATTAAATAAATTTAATGTAAAAACAAATATATATATATTTAAAAAAACAATATGTTTGATGTCTTTAAAATTAAAATATCGTTACAACATTTAATGATTTAAAGTAAATTCGTGATTAGAGAGTCAAATCACTTGTAAAACCTTTGAAGTGACTTGTAATTTATTTTCTACCAAAGTTGAAAAGATAAATTAAATTGTTGCCAGCGTGGCATAGACTGTTCAAATTGCTACGTTGTTGTTTACGGGCTATTAAAAAAAACTTATACAATCATATTATAATAACCAGGCTTTTATTTATATTAGGTTAAAGTAGTTAAACAAAATTTAGTGTAAGTATTGCTTTTCCTGATCTGCAGGCGTATGTTCTTAAATCAATTGTACATGTTAAGTTATTAAGGGTAATTTATCTAGATTTCCATTCATATGAAAAGTAATTATCGCCTATTATCAACTTTTTAATGGCTTAGGTTGTGGTAAATGGTTGTAAACCATTGGACTATTGTTGTGAACTATCTCCTAAAAAAACCTTTTAAGGTTCTGTTTTGTCTTAAAAGTTAGAATTTTAATATATATATATATAATATAAATATTTTACTATTGCAGAACTGGCGTGTTTTACGTTATTCGCAAAACTCTTAATCTCTCAACTAACAAACCCTGTCTATCAATAAAATTAACTTTTAGCGCTATTTAAAGTATTTTGACAGGATCATTAATTCCAGTAAAACAATATTCATTTCGTTGTGTTATATTGTGCTTTATTTGACACATAAGGGCTCTTATACAAAGTTCTGAATCAGTGGTAGAGAACAATAACAATTTATTATACAGGTTTATATATATATATATATATATATATAATATAAATATTTTATAGAAATAGTCGTCAATCGCTTAGTATGGACCTTAGTAAAAGTCATTGTTAACAGATTAATTTGTAAAAGCAAAATAATTCTCGAAAATAACTGAAATCCTGTTTTTTTGTTTTTGATGCAGTAGTTATAAATAAGCAATATTCTAGCTAGCAAAGGAAGGAGAGAGAGAGGAAGAGTAAGGAATCTAGAGCCAACATATGTACAACATACGTCTAAACTGCTAGTTACCTATTAAACTTACCTATTTTTATTTTGATATTTACAATATTAAAAGTATGTTGTACAATAAAATATAATTCAAATATTAACTACAAGAGTAGCATATTTTTAATGTAAAAAATTAATAAATATATATGTTTGTTTTTTACTTAAGTAAATTTAATGTAAAAACAAATATATATATATTTTAAAAAACAATATGTTTGATGTTTTTAAAATTAAAATATCGTTACAACATTTAATGATTTAAAGTAAATTCGTGATTAGAGTCAAATCACTTGTAAAACCTTTGAAGTGACTTGTAATTTATTTTCTACCAAAGTTGAAAAGATAAATTAAATTGTTGCCAGCGTGGCATAGACTGTTCAAATTGCTACGTTGTTGTTTACGGGCTATTAAAAAAAAACTTATACAATCTTATTATAATAACCAGGCTTTTATTTATATTAGGTTAAAGTAGTTAAACAAAATTTAGTGTAAGTATTGCTTTTCCTGATCTGCAGGCGTATGTTCTTAAATCAATTGTACATCTTAAGTTATTAAGGGTAATTTATCTAGATTTCCATTCATATGAAAAGTAATTATCGCCTATTATCAACTTTTTAATGGCTTAGGTTGTGGTAAATGGTGGTAAACCATTGGACTATTGTTGTGAACTATCTCCTAAAAAAACCTTTTAAGGTTCTGTTTTGTCTTAAAAATTAGTATTTTAATATATATATATATATATATAATATAAATATTTTACTATTGCAGAACTGGCGTGTTTTACGTTATTCGCAAAACTCTTAATCTCTCAACTAACAAACCCTGTCTATCAATAAAATTAACTTTTAGCGCTATTTAAAGTATTTTGACAGGATCATTAATTCCAGTAAAACAATATTCATTTCGTTGTGTTATATTGTGCTTTATTTGACACATAAGGGCTCTTATACAAAGTTCTGAATTAGTTATAGAGAACAATAACAATTTATTATACAGGTTTATATATATATATATATATTGGTTAAATACAGTTTGGAGTACAGTCTCCGAAATTCTTATTTAGGTGCAGCACGAATTGGTCACTTCAATCGGGGATGTGCCATATAAAATATCAGAGTAAAATAGGTGCAGGCGCCGCTAAATGCCATCTCGTAGCTTTGGACTCGGTGGAAAGGCGGGCTAAGATGCTAATTGGTTGGTTACAGCAGCTGAAACCAATTTGCTCAGTCTTGGCTAGCCTTTCAGTGTTTTACAGAATGCATTTTGGAGTGTGTGCTCAGGAATTACATGATCTAATTCTACCATCCCCGTTCCACCATCCGACCTCACGACACACTGCTGGATTTCATCCTTTTGTTGTGAACATCCCTCAAACCCGAACGAAGCGCTTTGCTTCGTCTTCCGTTATTCGTACCTCAAAGGACTGGTATAATTTGCCCGCGTCTGTCTTTCCCTCCGATTGCAATGTGGGTGTTTTCATCCATGCCTTTCCATCCAGGACTGCATTTCCGCTTGACATCAGGTGGGATCGTGGTCAAGCACTTGCATTGAAAGTTGAAGAAAAAAAAATGCATTATGCTGCTGTGTTTCAACATGTGTTACGAGACATTTCATTTTGCAGTAAAAACGCATTTCTATTATGATTCTTTATCGAGTTGATGTCATGGACAACAGAAATCGCTTACCATCAGGTGACCTGTGTGCTCAATTGAATGTAAAAACTAATTTTTGTGGCATTAACTTGTTTCAGCTGTCCCTCAAGCCACTCCGACCCTGATAGATTTTTCCCTGAGATGTGAGGCAGCCAATGTTGCCAATCATGTCAGGTTCTATATAAGGGCTTTGCCTTTTTTCCTAAGAGACAAACGTCATACCAGACCATCAGGACTCTTGCCATCCTCCATGCGCACACTCCGCAAAGTTCTCAAATCGAGAGAACATTTATGGAGACGATATCCCTCAGGATGACACGTTCAGGGAACATTACGGGAATGTTATGGGACATTCTGCCCGCATTTGTTTGCCACAACGTACATATAATAGGCTGAGACTAAACTCGTCGACACTGCTTCCAGAAGGCCACTTATAGGACTGGGGGTTTATTGTATTTATGTCCCATGCCCCCAACACTTATGAATGCTTAGGAACGTTTCTATGTTTTTACTGCACATACTTTACTTTAGAAGCTCTAGTTTAGAAGCAAATAAGTGTCTCTGTGTTTGCGCGGATGCTCACTGTACTTTAATATATCCTGTGCAGTTGGATGTGCATACAGAGTGGATGTCATGGACAACAGAAATCGCTTACCATCAGGTGACCTGTGTGCTCAATTGAATGTAAAAAAATCCTGAGTGTATGTATTTTAAGAATAAGGGAGATAAACAAGCCGAAGGTTCGTATCTGATGGTTAGTTGTTACCTCTTCGGTTTTTATTTCCACATATATTTATTAAAAATATATTATATATATTAAAAAATAAGGATTATATAGTATATATTGCAAGATCGATACTGAAACGAACTAAAATTTGGAAAAATTATTATAAATATGTATCTCATATTTTACTAATTTATTTCATTAATATTAGATAATTTGCTTTGAATTGATGGTAGCATTTTTATATGAGTACAATGACGTCGAAATATGTGTTAAGATCCTCGGTATTTATTAACGGTATATTATTTATATAAAATCACATGTAACATCGCCAGGCAAACGGAAGGGCCACTTAATTAATTAATTTAATTTATTTATTACCTATCAATTTGTTTGGAAGCCAAAGTTTCGCTTCATCGATTCGTAAACGAGTACATGTATATTTAAATTACCTAAGAGGAAAAACACAGTAATTTGTATAGACACTATTAATATTTTATTTGTACTATATAATAATACTACATATATTAATTTATTTACTTATTGTATTTTATTAATTAGTAATTAAAGATAAAATTTATTTAATTTTATATTTTTTTATTTCTTATTACGCTGATGTATTAATCATGAAAATGAATATAAACTCTGTACCTAATTATAAATTTCAAACTTTTCAATTAACAAAAACCTTGGTCCAAGATTAATACAAATAATCTTTCACTTACATTTTATGGCAACCTATCCCTAAAGTTTATACCTTGGAGAGACGTTAGGCCTTCAACAAAACCGTTTTGGACCATCCCCGACTTTTTGTTATTTATTGTCGCCACTAAAAAGAGTCACGCTACACAAAAACACGGCGCTCCTTGGGTTATATTTTGCCTGAAGTCTCAACGGTCTCGTTTCGCTGATATTTTTTTTAATCCAGGTTCATGGCTAAAATCTATGTAATGATTTTTTATGTTCCATTATGGTAGCACCAAGCCATCTTCTTTATTGAAATTAGGATTATTATTACAATAGCCTTGCGAACCATCCTGAGTAGGGATCCGTGTTTTTCGTGCGGATTTGTGGCTTATCAAATTGGCTGTTACCATTAATGAATCAAATAGTGGGGCCGATCTAAATTAACACATATGATAAAATTAAGCACTGTAAAATCTTTAAAATTTATTTTATTTATCGATATTGATCTATTTTATAGATTAATATCATGGGGAAGATTCACATACCATCAGAGATTTAATTTATCCTAATATAACGTGCTTGATTCGTCCAACAGAAGATTGAATTAAATGAACATACTTATTTTTATAATTTACATATTTATGAAATGAACCTTTATATTTTTATAATTTACATATTTAAGAAATGAACCTTTATATTTTTATAATTTACATATTTAAGAAATGAACCTTTATATTTTTATAATTTACATATTTAAGAAATGAACCTTTATATTTTTATAATTTACATATTTATGAAATGAACCTTTATATTTTTTGTATTACAATTAATATTTCTCTTCATCTGCGTGCAATAATATAATATGTATCTTTTTTTTTATTATATTAATAGTAGCAACCAATGCAGTTCACCTGGACGGCAAGTGATTGCTGCGGCCGATGACATCTACATTCACCCTTGACAAGGAATCATAAGGCAGATGTGTTGGCACCCTCGAGGACGAAGATGGAATACCTCATAAAGATCTCGGATCCCTACACTCACCAGACGAAACACAGCAGCATTATACTGCTATTTTACGCTGGTATTCTGTGAGGGCGCGCTGACCCATTCATTCTGCAGCTAGAAACAAACTGCAGCGTTGCCCTACCACTATTGAAAAAGTGTAAGATCACTTTACAATGTTTAATTATGATCTAAAATAATTTCGTGATTTTAGACTCAAAATCACGAGCCCTCGGAGCTACTTCCAATTTATTTGCTAGCAAATTTAAAGGATAAATTAAATTGTCGCCTGTGACAAAGACATTGTTCAGATTGCGACGTTACTGTTAAAGGATCTCAAAAAATTTGAATTAATCTTGCTGTAACGATGTTTAATCTACAACAATGTTAAATCTTTAACTATGGTATTGTTTAGTTTTAAAGTAAAAAAATGAAATAAAAAAAAAGTTAATTTTATTATCACAATAACTTACGACATTTTTATTGTAGTAGCTTGTAGCTAGCTGTAGTATGGCTCGACCAGATAAAAGGCTACCAGTGTGAAATAGCTATATAACGCTGTATTTGGTATTGTCAGTGTAGGAGCCCCAGTTGTTAGTAGTGAGGTATTCCAATTGAATCCTCAATGGCTACAACAAACGTTCATCTTGAATCTTTGCTGGGGATGGGTTTAGGCATTTGTGGGCTGCGATCAAATTTTACAGTCCGATGGAATGTCTGCTAATTTGTCATGCTTACTTTCATAAAAAAGAACTTTAATATTAACTCGTTTGCTCAATTAAAGTACTTAATTGCATTTCAAATTAGAGTGTGCGTCCAATGAAGTACAGATTCTTCAGATAACTGAATCTTTATAAATTAGGGGTGACTAATAACGCAAGGATATTTTTAGTATGAATAGTAAATTTCGCCTTTTATAAACACGTATTATCCTAAATCGCCTAAAAGGTAGAGCTTAAGTGCTACATTATGCAAACGCTCTAATCTCTCAACTCAAACCTCGTCTATTAGTTTGTGGGATGAATAATATGTGTAACGTTTTTTAAGTATTTAAAAAATCTGTAACTTTTTTTTGTTACGATAATTTCTTCTAGACACAATTAGAATCACGTATACTATTCCGGTTAGTAGAATGATACCGTAGCTTTCTTTGGCACTTTCCCAAACTTAAGGTTCAGATGCTGTCAATGAACAACATGGAACAATAGCAAACCAATTTTTTTTCTTATATATTTTTTGTTATATAACATCTAGTATAACAAACAGAGTAGTGAAAATTACGAACAATACATTTATTTAGAAATTTATTTCCACCTGGTTTAAATCACGTCGATATCTTCTTGTTATTACCAGATGACATCAACTTCGCTGATTTATTATAGTGCCTAAAATGCTGTTCCCCTAAACGCCGCGGAAATAGATAAAATCTGTCGCCGTAAAATTAGTAACCAAGCTTCTTCAAGCCCGAGTGGGCCGAACCTCGGCTCGGTCAGTTGCATCTGAGTACGGATTATTTAAATTGATATCAGTATTATTATTTAATATCTGTATCACCACTTCGGAATGCGTGGGCGCTGGAGAAGAAGTGGCGCAATAACTAGAGTTTAGACGCTTCTATACGTATACGCTGTTACGTATCTTTTCATAAAATCCTTTTTGCGTTCCTATTGTTTTTTTATTTAATGTTTCTTAGTCTATGTTAATATAAAATAATATAAATTGTTTTTTCCCTAATATCACTATACTAAGATCTATTGAAGACTGTCTAATTAGAAACTGGGCAATGGTAGTTGATCGAAATAGTACATACAAGTTACAAACTGTTACGTCGGTCCCACAACGCTACGTCCTGACAAAGTTTGTTCTTTTGTTCGTTTACTGGAATACGTGAAATTGAAATAGAAAAAGTTTTGCAAGCTATTATTTCAGCGAATGAAATTGTAAGACGCATGAAGTAAGTGAATATATGTACATATATAAATTAATACAAATAACAAAACTTTTTTACTGTAACTACAAATTAAGAACACCTGGAGTACAATCTCGGAAACGTTTGTATATATACATAGTACATACGTCAAGTGAAGTGTAGTGCAGGAAGAATTTGAGCAAACGTAAAACCACCCGTATCACTTCCCTTATTGGCCGTGAAATTGGAGGAATGTTAGGATAGTTTAAACTGGTAGAGATATGCTTCATGTAGATGATTTTAGTTGCATCGTGGGTCTTTTAATCGACCACACCCATGCGGAATACCAGAGTGAAATAGCAGGATAACGCTTTTATTCTGTTTCGTGTAAGTTTTAGGCATCGGATCGCAAGGAATGAAGCTGGCTTTCAAGTAATAGTTGTTGAGTTTAGGTTTAGATGTCGCGGGCATCATTTACCATCAGCTAAACTGTATGCTCGCGTGTTTCCCACTTCTACCATTTAAAAAAGCTAAAAAATATATTAAAAATTCAATAAAATTACAATGTATTCACACTAGAAAAAAATGTGTTTGTATGTTTTGGTTTCTTTTCGGAATCAATCTTAAGAGGCGGTGAAGAAGTTACATTTATACTATCCAATTTATTATAGTACATAATCACAATCTTTTAAATTCCCAAATAATAATTTAAGTATGCGTTTTATTTGATTTATTAATTTACGTAGTGGACACGGATGTTGAATAAACCCTTTTTATTCAATATTCAAATTAGGAAAGATCGATACGAGCAAGGAAGATTCTCGAAAATATTCGTTAAACGCCTCTGAAGATATACGCGTGAGACATTAATTATATACGCGTCAGATACAATATTCGATTACACTATTAGCAAACAATACCCTTCATCGTATTAATTAATACTCTCTGTCAATAGCACTGTTCTTCTTTTGAGTACTCGTTGATTAATTTCCCATAATATAATTATTAGTGAATGTATAAATAAAGTGTAATTTAAGTTTAAAAGCGCAATTATGATGCCCTCTTTATCGATTTCGATCATGACGATATTTCTAGTTATACAAGATCACATCTATTGAGCAGGATATATTATAGTGCTGTAGCATATGCATAATCCATAATCCCTTTGCCTATTCCGATATTAATGCATCGACAATAATATGGGATGAAGTTTTAGATGTAGTGTCGGTGATACGAATTCTCTACACAATACATTCAAAACAATGATTAGTTACGCAAAAATATTGTTCCAAGCCCGGACTACGCTCAAAACTACGTGATAAATGATCTTTCTGTATGCTACGTTTGTAACAAAATATATTTTTAAATAGAGGGTTTAATTTAATAATACCGCACATTTATTACAAAAGTAAGGGTATTCAGACATTGTTTATCAATCTTAATAAATTTAAAATTCCCCATCCTAACACTTTTAATTATAGATTTCATATGAGGCTTACCATATATATATTTATCTATATGATCGTTCTCTTTTGAATACGTGATACCTAACAATATTAACCTTTATTTTTGCGTCCCGGTTGGTACAATAAATTAATCGTTTTGAAAAAAAAATCTGTTATGACGTTAAAATTATTCTTATTATCAACAAATCCGTCCTGAAAAAAGCACAATCTCTTCTCTTGTATACGAGTAAAATAAGTCCGATCAATATTTAATAATAACATTAATAATAAATTCAAATACGATTTTGTAATCAAATTCTAATACTATTTTAATGAGGTGACTTTTTAACACTTATAATAATTATAATCTGTAATGACCTTTTGCAATGAAATTGTTGAAGAATTAATAGAGGGACTGACAAGGTAACAAGATTATATAGAAAGGGCGTCAGGTACAAATAGGACAATTGCTTTTTGATTTAAAGAGTCCCTTGATAACCGCTTGGGAAGTAATAAGGTGAATTTGCGCCGCTATTTTGGTTACTATATTAAACAATTCATTGACTGCCTTTATTACGGTTTCGAAACTTTCGACTTAAAAATGACAATTGAGGAAATGAGCACTACATTCATGATCTTTCATCGATGATCTTTTGTATTCTTTCTTCAGATACATTTATATATGATCATATATATATTAACGTCAAATTTATTTTATGCAAAATTATTTAATAATATAGGTTCTATTCGACAAAACGTAATAACCTATTGTTACGATAAATATAACAATTAACATATAAAATGTTAATATGGAATAATTAAACTGCCCAAGAATAATTATTTGTCTAAAATATTAACAATATTTGTTAAATCTAATTGTAGCCTGAAATAAACTCATAAAAGCAAGGTCAAAATCACTTGTCAAGCCTTCTTCGAGGGGCATTCTAATTTGTTTACTGACAAAGTTAACAGGATAAATTAAATTGTTGCCTGCGACAAAGACTTTGTTTAGATTTAGACGCGGCTGTTTGTAGGCTCTTAAAAAATACGTAGTGTTTATCTTTAGTTACGGTAACAACCTTTTATTTTATAGGATTTCATTTAAAGGCAACTCCTTTTGGCTATGGCACAACATGTAACTCATTCTCGACAGGGAAGGAATACATCGTATGAAAACCTGCATGTCTAAGAAGTAAATGGAATGTATAAATAGAAATAAAAGAATTTAATTTAAAAAAAAATCGACAACATGTGAAGTTCACCAATACGCAATGGAGCTGAGTGTTGGACTTTGCTCTAGTACCTTCTCTAGGGAGAGGCCTAAGCGTTAAAGGTTAAATTGAGTGGTTAACGGTAATATTAGTACCCTCAATAGAAATGCTTATAAAAAAAATACCGAGCCTGCTTACCTCATCTAACTTGTTTACGGTGCGAAACAACATTGCTGTTGTTTCGCACCATTTTATTATTGTTTAGCGCATTATTGCTAATGCGCTAAAAAATTCAGCAAAACTGAAAAGTAAAGTAATTCGTTTCATTGAAATTTCATTTGAATTCAGTGAACCTTTCTCTCTGTAAAGTGTCTCTCGATCTGTCTGACTCAATTTCCTTACGAAGATTACCTTACGATATTTCACTTCACCGCCGAGCATGTGGTAAACCGCCAAACATTAGTGTATGTAACATGTATTTCATCTGAACACTTTCATGTAAATCGCCTGAAAGACTCATAAAAATTTCACCGGTTGTGGAGTGAGTACATTATGTTCTACGTAAAACTCTAATCCCCTTGAGACGATGTTAGGCGTTGTCGGGCACGGTACATACTATATAAATATGCTGTTCAAAACTTTTAGTATGCTTTTTAAAAGTACATTATATTTTAATAGAAAAAAAGTTGTTTTGTAATTTTATTTGAATAAACTTGAAAAGCGAAGTAAAATTTATTGATTTTGTTGACTTTCCTTTTTTTTATAGAATAGGTGGCATCATGCAAACGAGCAAGCAGCTCACCTGACGGTAAGTGATATTTCTGCTGCCCATGGACATCTGCAACACCAAAGGGTCGCCAGATGCGCTGTCGTCTTTTAAGAAAGGTATGGTCTAGGTCTTGTCTAATTTCAAAATAAACACACAACACACACAGGTAAGAACTGATATCTAATAGTAGGCTATAACGAGGCCCACGACATTTCAATGCATCTTCAACAAAGATCAGATGCACATGCATCGTCACCCTTAAGAACTGAGATAGAATGCACTCACCATACGGACCAGGTTCAGGTCCAGGTCGTCCTTTCCTGGTTTAGCGGAGCCATTCATGTTGTATCTAGAGACTAGCTGCATCGTACTTGCATGTTTAAGTAGTTAGGAATACGTTTGAAAAAAAGAAGTTTAATTTCTCCATGAACGTAATTCATACGTCTTATGTTAACTAGAATTTGTTTTATAAATAATGTTTTATAATTGTGAAGTCAAGATACTCTTGGGTTTAATTTAAAATAATAAAATTGTCATATTTATTGTATTATATTTACCCGAATTCTACACAATAAAACATCACGAGAGGAGCTTTGAGTGTAAAAGACCAGAAATATCAGGAATACAAATAATTAAATTAATCCCAATAAAATCCACAAAATATGTCATAATTTTTTTTATTACATTGAGATTAACAAACGCACACACTGTTCACCTGATGGTAAGTGATTCCTGCGGCCAATGACATTTACATTCATCCTTGACAAGGAATCATAATGCTGATGCATTGTCACCACTGAGTGCTGAGATGGAATGCCTCGTCACCAGTAATAAAGGACTCCGGAAGCAGAACCCACCAGAAGAAACACAGCAACATTATGCTACTGTTTGACGCTGGTATTCTATGAGGGCGTGGTTCCACCACGGTCAACAACTGCAGTGTAGCTCTACCACGTGATAAACATATATTTTACATTTTATTACTATAATAATAGATCATTGGGTATTTCAGTGTCAAAGAACTTGCCTTTAATCTCATGGTATTTCACGTGCAAACCGAGTTTGATCTACTGTGCCCTGAACCAATCAAATTATTAATATTTAATAACTTATGAAATTAATAAAATGTAGGTCTTTAAGTTCTGAATTACAACGTGCTTGGCGGCGAAGGTAAACTTTGTCTAGGGAATATTAACTATAAAAAAATATACTTAAAAGCGGCCGAGAGCGAGCGAGCGAAGATTTTTTTTGAATATAATCTCTCGATCGGCAGTAGAACCGCCTTTTGGATTATGCCTCTTCTGTTTCTTACTTTAAAAAATATAGTATTGCCCATAATATAAATAATTAGTGAGTAGGACATTGAACTAGATCATAATTTCAAAGTATAGTATTGCCCATAATATAAACAATTAGTGAGTAGGACATCGAACTAGATCATTATTTCAAAATATAGTATTGCCCATAATATAAACAATTAGTGAATAGGACATCGAACTAGATCATGATTTCAAAATCTAATCTTTCTTGACATACAAAAATAATTTGATTAACTTCTAGCCCCATGTACGACATTAGGCGATCCCTACGTCATGTTTAATTTATCGTACATTTGTTGTTAATGTATTTTACAAGTCATCAATGGTAATAACAAGATATTTGTAACAGCTCTTTTATTATTCCATTCCCAATATAACTATTAACTGTATATAAAATGTTTTAACTGTAGTAAAAAATTTGGATTATTTATTTAACATTAACACTTTTTGGACTCTGTAGTTTGAGCTGATTAACTGGTTTAAGAGCATCGAAACTAAAGTTTGACGGCCAGCACACGTGAAAGCTCGTCTAGGACACAATTTTTTTGAATCTATCTATCTTTTGTGCTCTCACATTTCATTTACGTTCCCGATTTGTGTAATTTATTACAACGGATTGGGGATGTAATCAACAACGAATGTGTTTTATGAATACGGACAAAAAACTTTATCCTTTTACGCCCCTCGTGTACGTACTGCACTATGGCGGCAATGTACTTTCTACTCGATTGATAAGAAACAAATAAACATTAATAATTTCGTTCTCAAATAAAAAAAAAATTGTCGCTTTAAGTTGTTCTATTAAAACTATTGTTAAAATACAGAATTACATTTTTATAATACTTGTATTTTTAAAATAAAACTGTATAAACTTTATCGATAAAATCGGATAGAACATCACACTAATTTATAGTATATAGTCTGCTTTATATAAGAATGCTTTAAATAATATAAACTATATATACTATAATTAACATAAAAAGTCATTATTGAAAGGAATTGTAATTAA
Organism: Teinopalpus imperialis; assembly: GCA_029286865.1. NCBI lineage: Eukaryota > Metazoa > Arthropoda > Insecta > Lepidoptera > Papilionidae > Teinopalpus > Teinopalpus imperialis. The sequence goes on along the minus strand of JAGSMU010000022.1, from coordinate 3,928,957 downwards.
AAACAACAGACCATGTACATGACATGGCACTAGATATTTCGTAGGGTAGACATTTGAATACTGGTAAAGCCACGTGACAGCTTGTTTTTAGCTGCTTTCCGCAGCCAATTTAGTATTGAAATTCAACTTTATTTACTTTTATCATATGACTGAAATTGATATGGTGAAATAAAATCATATATAATAGCTTTGAGCCTCCCACTGTGATTTAACTGCACTATACTAATTTCAGTAGTATGAGTAAGTAAATAAAGTTGAATTCTTATTATTATTACATAATTCGGTGCCACTCCGTCGCTCTACCCACATCCTTAACCGTATAGTGTTGCCGGTGACTTAGTGAGTTCTGTGACTTGTACTTCGAAACGCAGCAGTGTTATGCTGCTATTGCTCTATGTTATTCTGTGACGACGCGTTCCATCCCCAGTCTAGCCACCCTAACTAGAAACTATCTTCGAGAGTCTGTTGTGCTCCACCGGTTAGCTCTAACGCCGATACCGTATAGCTAGGGCTAGGTTATTGGTCGGAGTATAATCAGATATGGATGGATGGTATAAATATAAACCACTCTTGGGTTGTTGTTACTATATTAATAATAAAAGGTAATTTATAGAACACAAATTGATGCCGACAACCTAACAATGCCAGACTTCGATATCGAGTCCCCTGGGCTGACAGGCATGCATAGATATTTAAATTTTAAAAAAGCTGACAAGATTTAGAAATGTGTTGTGATTAAGAACATTGCTATCAGAGAGTTGCAACCAAGTTTGTAGCTTATTACATAAAACGTAACCTCATTATAATATTTAACATCGTTGAAGATTAATGTCTCAGACATATGTTTATAATATATAATAATATAATATACCCAGACAATTAATGGGTACAATTAGCCAGAAATATCTTTACGAATGTAAAACATCTGGCTCACAGAATATGTAACTTTATGACCTTGATTTACATTACATTAGTTATTAAACAAATTGATAAAATAATTTATCCAAAAGATAAGAATTCCATTACTCTTGTCTTGTCGCGGATTCACATTAAGAGTTACAGTATGTTTTTCGGATTTGGATTTATACTCTATAAAAAAAGGTAGATAAACTACAATTTTAAGCCACATCTAGCGATTGTGGATTTTACTTGTGATTTGGCTTGCAGTTTGCAAATTTTTAGGCACAAAAATATTTGAAAAATACTTGTACTCGATGATGAATGAGAAAAATGAACGAATTGAATTACTCAGATCAGTTTAGAAATGGAAACTGTTTACAGGTGAAATGTGAATAGTCTATCTTTAGTTATTTGAGAACTTATTAATTCAGACAAGTACCCAGAAAAATATGGTTAATCATGTAAGTATCTTAGTAAGTACAGCTTCCTAAGTAAAACTCACAGAAAGAAATAATACGAACACTGGCAACGCACTTTCAACTCGATTGTGGCGATGGTTGATAAATAAACAAAGAAGAAATTCAAACAGCAGAGAGGATTGCGAAATAGATTGTCTCATCAGCTGATCGCATATATGGTATGGTACACTAATGATGTTGCACCAGAGAATAGTTTTAAATTTTGTTATCTCCAATAATAAGGATAACTATGTTAATATAATAAACGTGATGCCTATAAAATACAACATTTCTTTGTCCATATTAACGAGAACTATAAAATGTTCATTGAATGTGCATTAAATATTTGGTAGTATTTGGCGCTTTGGATGTAACGCTATACATATAAGAACTACTTACAGTTGTTCATTCCAGGTTTTGGTTTCTGAAACTGTGTTCCATGTCCATGACTGCTTCTGAACATTGCTTCGGTCTTATTGCACATATGAGCCGTTAATTTTGAAAGCTTGCCAATTATTTATGGTTCCCCGTGGTTACATGCACAATTTCAAATTAACTATCAATAAAACATTTAGTGCTACTTATATTCCGAGTAAATACGACAATGTTGGACACATTATAAACGCAATATGTACGTTCTAAATTTGGATATTTCCATTTTTTATAACGATAATGTTCACATGTACGTTGGAGAAAAAACTATTGCCTAGAGAAATAGCTTTATGCATCCTAAAACATGTTAAAAACTTAAGAAATTAAATATCCATTATAGACAGAGAAGTGCGCTGGGCAAAATATAAACATTAAAGTAGCTTTATTCTGGATAAAAATTGTTCAAATTGTTGAAAATAATATGGAAATCATATATCAAAAAATTTTAATGTGAGGACAATTGTTTTCACCAAATGATAGAGATTTGGACGTAGTAGAAACATTTAAAAATAATTTACCTATTTCTAACTTGTCCCTAAAAATTATTATAATATTGTCAAAAAGTGTCGGAAGAATTACCTAGGCAAGATAATGAATTAGATTTGATGGTTCGTGTGATGGGGCGCAAAAGGCAAATATATAGCGTAAAACTGATATGGTCTGTTTCTACCTCGTCTCTCACGGGGGCGGCAGAGAAGCCGCCAGTCTTTTGCCTTATCTTTGACTGTAACTGCAGATTCTAGCTCTTGCATAAATAACATGAACATAAATACGAGGAGCATCACTTTTCTTATATTTTGATGAAATATATATAATTCAGCGGAAAATACGTGTACAAAACCTTGGAAATGTATATGTAAATATTCTGTTAGATCATACGATTGTACGCTGGAAAATACAGTTGGGATCTTGAACAAACAGTTGATGTGTTATCAGATAAGATACGAACTTGAGCTCCTTATTTGTTTAAACAAAAACACAGTGTACTGTGGAATTGTTTGAGCAGAAATGTCGTATAAATCGGGCGCTAGTTTTGGATGGTATGTCATTAAGCTGACAGTGGCTTAACGAATGGGATTGCTGGTTCATCTATTTTTTTCAATAATACAAAACACAAGCAAAAATGATTATTCTTTAATCGCTTAATTTTGGATCACTGTTAATTAAGGCCAAGGCGAGCGAAGCTAAGGCCAAATAATTGTTGTAATTAATATATATAATAGAAAACGACATATACCTAAATGACGTGAGGTATGATAATTTTCCATGAGACAATGGCCTCTTGGTTTAATGGCCTCTTATACAGTAGGGTAGAACTTAGCCTTTATCAAGTTCGAAATTTAACGACGAGAATTGTACAATTAACATATTATACAATTTGTTAATCGGTTATAAAGTATAATCAAATACAAGTAATTCTAAAATATGCATGTTTTGTGTCGCATAGAGTATATTATACTTTATATATATTATATCTTCTAAAGATTCTAGTTCTTAAAATCCTCCGTACATAAAAAAATATCCATGGATGATTTTATTGTTTTGATTTTTATCCTTTATATTACACGTAGATAGCAAGCGGTGTCTGAAATTTTAAATGGGACTGAAGTTTGGCGTACCAAACAACGCAAATGACTACAGACGTAATAACCTGAAACAGAAAGTCATCATGTAACGTTCGCTAGATTTGTTTGTACTCACTACTTTGTATTACATAATCTATACAGAGAACGTAACATTTGTTATTCAAGAAATAAAATTTTGATTTCTTTTTAATTCTTTAATTTGTCCATGCTGAACTGGTATAAAAAAAAAAGAATGTGCCAGCTGCTTTTCTGACGCCAGGCACATGGTAAAATTCAAAGTAGGCAGTAGGCATTTTTTTCAAAGGTCGCTAAATCGTATCAGCTAGGGGCGACAGCTTATTCTCCAGAGTAGTTGTGCATGGTGAAAACTTTGTGTAAAGTTTTGCACAGTTTTTGATTGCCAGCCATCGAGTTGATGGGGATATAATTTTCAATTCTTTCACCATGCTTATACCCAGCGGCTGGAATTAATCCGATCAACTTTTAAGAACACTCCCCATGGTAAATACAACATACTTTACTGACCTTATCAAAAGTCACATACTCTTTAAGTCGTAAAAACCAAGATAGTACTATTTAGGTCGTCCTTTTAAGGTTAAATAACCGAAATAAACTTACTTCACAAACTTTCTTGACATAACTTTGGAAACAAGTGTAAGTAACTAACACACTCACCCGATATTCTGTGAACGCGTAAATTGTGCTAATCAGTTTTCTCAAATCATTAACAAATTTAATGTAAAAATCTTTAAAGTTGAATTTGTATTTAGTTAACGTTTCAGTGTTGTTCCATATTTCCTAAAGTATTGAAAACATCAAAACACATGCAAGAGGATAGAGGTATTTAGTCAAGAGTCCTCTTGAAAGTTAATAAGTACATTATATTACATATAAAATTATTTTCAATTTCATCTAGCTTAGTTTCGTTTCATTTAAGAATAAGTTCTGATCGGAATCCAGTGGGCACTAAAGCCTTTGAGTTTGTTAATAATTAGATAATAAAATTAGTAAAGATTGTGTGCAACAATCATTTAGTAATTGGTTTAATTTACTACCACTAATACGGAAGAGGGGAGACCTTAGATTTTTTTATTCTTGTAAAGGGAGTGGTGGTCGAAAAAAGTTTGGGAATGTACATATGTGATAACCCATACTATAATTAACCTATTACAACCAATTGCCTTAACTTCATTAATACTGCCATAAATTTTATTGACAAGAGTACTCATAAAATATATGTAAAATTCCAAATTTCGAAAAATTTATCTATAAAATATATGACATATCTAAGCAAATAAAATATTACTATTATATTTTAAATTTAAATTATGCTTATTTTTAAGTGTCAATTTCAACAGATCGTTGAACTCTTAATAAAGTGAGCGAAGTATACATAAAGTGAGAATCATAGATTTATTATGCAAGTTTCATTATTCTGTAACGTTAATTTACCTAGTGACAGTTAAACTGCACTCAATAAACAGACTGCCATAATATGACTTATTTAATAGCATATTAATAAAATTAACAAAGTTAAAATCGTGTACGTAGATCACGTTACAAATTAATCACTCCTTATTTGGAGTATAACAATGTACTTTGATAACACAAAATTTAAATAAGCACTATTTATACGTGTCAAAAATACTGAGATTCACACTGTATAATACTTCAAATGTGTCAACTATTTTGGTCGATTCAGCTACACTAACATAACTAGTATGACTCTGCTGTACATCGTATGGAGAGTGCAGTGATGCTGAAATCTAATTACAGGTTCATTTCTTCGATTCGATTCTCCTGTAATAAGGAATATATTTAAAATTAAAAATCCGTATGTGTCTGTGTCTCAATGCTGGTAATAATCTCTTATTTAGAAGGATATGATAATCATTAATTATGCCTCTTTACCAAGCCAAAACGGACTACTTTTTTTTAAAATATACAGATCCTCTATAACATTTTCTTTATGGAAATTGTGCGTACGAAAAATTAGCATCAAAATATCAAGGAACGCTTATTCTGCCACCGGATATTGAGTTTGTTTGTTTATCCACTAAGTTTCAAAGTGGAGAACGCTCGGCTACTAAGCATAACCTATTGTAAATTATCTATGTTAATATAGCGTAATCCGCCTATGTGAACATTGGAGGTGATAAGCGTTGTAATATGATTAACGTGGGGCTGTTTTATGTTAGTTTTAAGGAAAATGAAAGGAATCTTTAAATATCATAAAATAGTTTTAATCTGTTATCCATGGATCTGAATGCTCCGTGCTCTTTTTTTTTATAACACCAAGGGTGAATTGGGTACACATTTCAACTGATGCTGTGATGACTATAGCACATAAACATCATCCATGCTCAATAAAAACTTAAGATCATGTGCATCGGGTCCATACATTCACCATACGAAACTCAGCAGCGGATGCTGGTGATTTTGAAACAGGTCTCCTGTGAGTGCGGCGTCCTTTTATTTCCCATTACTAACATTCTAGTTAATCACTCCAAAAGCATTTAAGCTTGTGCTAAAAGGTGGTTCAGGACAATATTCGAATAGCGGATTCAAACCTAGGAAACCTTTCGTTTCCTCACCGAGGTCTGCGACCTCACCGTAAACCATTAGGCTATCGACATTGGCTATACTAAGGTAATTTGTATAAGTAAGTATAAAGTATTTTATACATGGGAAATTCCGTATATATAACGTTCATGGATGGGGTCCACAAAATTCATCATCACCTCACGCATTCGCTCCTCATTTAGATCCCCTTAAGAATAGTCCTCTAAGACACTCGATGCTGCTTGAGCTATACTTGTGCTCATCGTATTTCCATAAAACGAAAACATACATCTAAATCAACAAAGTAAATAATATGGACTCATAAAAAAATTAATTACTTTTAAACAAAATCCATAAACTAGCAAAGCGAAAACGAAGTTCATGGATACCGTCGCAAAATTTCATAACCAACTTGAATATAATGCGATTGTGCTCTGAATAATTTATCAATTTTATTCATTACTCGAACCCTTTCCTGTGCCAAATAAGCTTCAACTTCCCTAAAAAGTTTTATTTATATATACTGTAATGTTCGCCGTGGGAACTCGGCACAAATTGTTTTTACGTTTACCTCGTTTAATTGGAGTTTTTTAGAGACGCCTTACTTGACTTTGATTAGTTATTTGGGGTATTATCAAATAGGTTGATACCACTGTGGCAAGTATCTAGGAACATTCATTGTTTACCTATTCCAGTGCATATCATAAAATGCTATACAAGAAAAGTGCCCAAAAATAAAAATGAAAACATTTAGCCCAATGTGCGTACAATATAATAAAAAAAAAAAACTGTATGTATATGTTATGGTGTACAAGCTGCGAAAAAAATTGCAAATTGCTTAACCTCAGAAAGGAAGAGAGCTGATCATCTGTTGGAGTTTAGTCGAGTAAAATGTTAAGTAGAATATTATCATTATGAATATTAGGTCTTTACCTATGAAATTGCCGTTCTTCAGCATTGGCCATTTCAAACTAAAAAAAAGTTTTATTGGCTGTGAAATCTACATTAAAATAAATTTTGTTTTAAAAACATTCTTCTTACAAAGTCAGACTTTTATTTATTGATTAGCTTTGTATTTTCATTACGTTTGAACATTTTTCGTCATAATGGATACTTTAAAAATTCGTGTAATTATGGAATATGAGTTCCGTCGTGGTATCAATGCGTCACAAACCGCACGTAACATCAACAACGTTAACTGAGAGAACTTTACAAACGAACGCACAACCCGCTATTGGTTTGCCCAGTTCCGTTCTGGAAATTTTGATTTGAAAAATGTACCTCGTAGTCGTCCGGACACTTTGGTCAACATTGATGAATTAAAGGCGATTTTGGAAACTGATGATACTCAATCTACAACCGAGCTAGCAGCAGCTTTTGATGTTAACATCAAAACAATATTGGTCCATTTGCGACAAATTAGCAAGGTAAAAGAGCTTGATGGATGGGGTGCCCCACGAACTTGACGATCGCCAGCGCAACGTACGCGTTGAGACCTGCGTTGCGCTGCTCAACAGGCATAGAAATGAAAGAATTTTGAAACGAATTGTTACGTGCGACGAAAAGTGGATTCTGTTCGACAATCGAAAGCGCTCAGCAAGTTGGTATATCCTGGCTCAGCACCAAAACAATGCCCTAAACGAAAAATTACCTCTAGAAAGTTAATGGTCATTGTTTGGTGGTCTAGTGCCGGTGTGATTAATCACAGTTTTTACCAAATGTCATGAGCGTTACTGCAGATGTGTACTGTGAAGAACTGAAGACAATGATGGAGAAGCTCGCACATCTGCAACCAGCTTTGGTCAAATGGTCGTCCCCGCTGTTCCTACACGACAACGTGCGACCCCATACTGCACAACAGACAGTCTCCAAGCTGCAACAGTTGGGGTTGGAAGCTCTTCCTCATCCACTGTACTCAACAGACCTTGCACCCACCGAAGATTACTTTTTCCAAAATTTAGACTACTTTTTAGCTGGAAAAAAATCAATTCCTGAGAGGCAGTACAAAATGCCTTTGAAGAGTTTGTCCCGTCCCGTCCCGTCCAGCTGATTTTTATAAGAAGGGCATCAATAAACTACCACTGCGTTGGCAAAGATGCATCGATAACATGGGATACTTTGAATAACAGAAAAAAAAGTACTTTAACTTATTTCATACAAAAAGGCAATTTCATAAGTAAAGACCTATTAAATATGCCTTGGTAAGAATATTATCAAATAATAACATGTCTTGCCTTTCTGTATATCCTTATCCAGCGAAATTAATATCTATAATACAATTTCCGGTGACGGGCTGTGTCACTTAAGATGGCAAAGCATCTGATATTTCGGTCCAAATACTACCTGCACACTTTGTACTTTGATTTTGCCTTCCTTGTCCAGTAGTGACTTACTGTGTACTATTAAAAGTAATTACACAGCTTACACAAATCCATACAATTTTATAACGTCCGTCCATTTGTCGGCATCTAATTCAACTAAGTCTGATTCTTAACTCTAATGTAGAATTTACTCGTAATATAATTTTTAGATATACAATCTTATATAAAATTAATATGTACATGTCCATATGTACTAATTTGAGGTGCCGGTGGTATCGTTTAGTTAACAGTGATAGAGCTTCCAAACGAAACGGAACTAAAATTCCAACGTAAATAGGTCCATGGACCGCGTTCTCACTGAATTGCCCGCGTGTAGCAGCATAACTCTGCTGCGATTCGTAAGGTGCGTGTAGAGACCCCAGTTATAGGTAACAAGGCATTCAATTTTAGTCCAAAGGAGCCATCACTTATTTTCAGGTGCATTGTGTACTCGTTTGTCACTCCTAATATCATGTAGTATATAAAACCTATCGCAAATTTGCAACACATAGTTGAATCTACAAAACTTCCAGGAATAAGCTCGGATATTTGTCATGAAAATTATACAAATTAAAAAACATTATATATGATATTAATAATTCAATTGTTTTATAATAAGTTTTGTAAGTCGCTGTTGGATTACCTAATAAATAAAAAAAAAATAATTACTTTACGTGCAATAAGTACGTTGAAGTGCATACCTAATAAAAATGTCGTACGTTGTTAAACTCTTTTAAAATATGTTATTAACCTAAAAGAACACTCTAAATTAACATGTTTTATGTTTCTTTTATCGCGAAATATTATAGGTTGTTAAAACAAAATCAGTTATTTTTGTACTTCAGTTTAACCAGGCCTTAAATATTTTATCTTTTGTACTTATATTTTTATAAGATTTCCGGCAGTGCTATAAACATTACTATAATTCCAGTTAACAACTCCCAACTAAACTTAAATGATTATGCTACGAGATGGCCCACGATAATAGAATATATAGAATATCGGACCTTACGACCTTAAATTTCTCAGACCGTATCCTAAGCCATGAGGCTATTGACGCTTCAAACGTAACTCGTAATCGTTATGTCTAAAATAAACATTTATGGCCACAACACCGGATCTAGCGGTCGGCTAGTTTTTACGTAATAAACATTTCACAGATTTTGTCATTGCATTTTGTGATTAACAATATTTTCAATCAATATTCCTCTTAATTCCTTATCATCTCGATGGTTGGAAATCCACCACCCTGCGCTTTACCCGAAATGGAATCAGTAGTCGCCATTTATTTCCATGTATTTCGAACCGATACGACGTAGGGAGCTTCAAGAAAAGAGCCTTCACCTTTATTAAAGGCCGGCAAAGCATCTCGACTCCTCTAGTAGTCTCCCGGTTGTCTAGTTCTGTCCAATTGGATAAATAGATAAACTTATCTGCATTAAAATGACGTTGTACGTGTAGAGGGGGGATATTCGCTTATTTTTATCCTTTAATATAATTTTATCTTTGTTATATTTAATACACTTTATATATCGGTACATTACTGAATCATGAAACTATATCTATTAACGTTTGATAGAGCTATATTGCAGATATATTATGGCTACAGTATAGTGTATTTCGAATTTATATCAAACCAAAAGTAATGGACTCCAACAAATACTACTAAGGATGTATTTTTATAAGATTTCCGGCAGTGCTATTAACATTACTATCATTCCAGTTAACAACTCCCAACTAAACTTAAATGATTATGCTACGAGATGGCCCACGATAATAGAATATATAGAATATCGGACCTTACGACCTTAAATTTCTCAGACCGTATCCTAAGCCATGAGGCTATTGACGCTTCAAACGTAACTCGTAATCGTTATGTCTAAAATAAACATTTATGGCCACAACACCGGATCTAGCGGTCGGCTAGTTTTTACGTAATAAACATTTCACAGATTTTGTCGTACAAAAACTTTTGAGATGAACTATGAACAGCACACTACACTCACTCACAAACAGATAACTCTGTCTATCCAAGTTAGGAGAAAAGGTTTAACACATATAATTTTTTTTTTGGTGTTCGTAAAACCAATATAACGCAACGTCTGGTTAGAAGACACTGTTTGATAACTATTATGGAAATTCAAAACCTGAATTACATACTGAATAATTAAATTATGTTTTATAATTCGTATATATTGCACAATAGTTTAAGTGGCTTCGTTTACGTAGCTTTAGCAATTTTGGCATACAAATGACAGTTTTAGAGACCTAACCCACTGAACTCTGAACCACACTTCTGTTTGTTTGTCGCTGTATCATGAATTGGTCAGTTCGACCACGCAAGGACTATGCCCTCGCTTTTTTATTCTGTTCATATTATACCAACAAAAAAAGAAGCATTACTAAGTTGTATTGAATTTGATTAGCTTAGGGATCCGTAGACTATAACGTAAGTTCCGTAAACGAAACATTACATTATTTACATTATTAACTTCTTTGTTATATATATATATCCGCCAAGACTTCACATGTTATCGTAATATATTTTTACCTTGACTTGATATCCTCACATGGTAATAAACAACCATTGTAGATCAACATTCAAAGTTGCAAGTAACAAGTTCACCATTCGTGCCAGCACCGGGGATCGAACACGGTTTTGTTCGCGTACCGTGAAATTAAAAGCGAGCGCCCGGCAACAGCTACCATGGAAAGTAACAAAAACAAAGGGTTCAGTGACCCTTAAAAAGTCAAATGTAGTTATTTTTTATATAATTTCTATACTTAAAAAGATAGATTAGAGATACTGAACATTTATACACGTACATAATATTAATAAAAATAGTCAGTAACAGATTTGTAATTTAACGAAGACTAGTTGTTCGCCACAGTTAGATTGGATATACCTTACCAAACTCGAAGTAAAAAGAATCAACAAACTCTATCGTTCACCGACCTAAGGCAACACTCGTACAAAACATGTGTAAATAATAGATGATAATGAACCTAGTACAGGCTGACCCTGTGATAGCTTATCTACACAATGCAGCAGCCGATGCAATCGGAAGTGTCCATTGTGGAGAACGTTATCAGCGCGAAACAGCTGGAATTAATTATAAACTTCAAAATAAAATTTTGAATTATGCGTTTTGTTTGTTTACGTGGTGGAGTCATGCCGCAGTTATAAACCAGCTGTAACACGAATAATTCGGTACGACAGAGGTAGTACCGTGTTTTCCGGAAGCGTAAAATACTTCTATAGCAGGGATCTTATTACTGGTGACAACAAACTCCATTCTAGTCCTAAATGATGATGAGAGATTGAACTCTCAGACTGCTGTGATAGTTATTTACCTGGTCAAATTTTAAGACATTTTCCTTGTCATGGGACGCAGTAATCAGTTATTATCAGGTGAACAGTTTCAACCGCCACTCCATTATCAGCTTTATATTGTTATTTTTGTCATTGTGCATTTGTGATTAACAATATTTTCAATCAATATTCCTCTTAATTCCTTATCATCTCGATGGTTGGAAATCCACCACCCTGCGCTTTACCCGAAATGGAATCAGTAGTCGCCATTTATTTCCATGTATTTCGAACCGATACGACGTAGGGAGCTTCAAGAAAAGAGCCTTCACCTTTATTAAAGGCCGGCAAAGCATCTCGACTCCTCTAGTAGTCTCCCGGTTGTCTAGTTCTGTCCAATTGGATAAATAGATAAACTTATCTGCATTAAAATGACGTTGTACGTGTAGAGGGGGGATATTCGCTTATTTTTATCCTTTAATATAATTTTATCTTTGTTATATTTAATACACTTTATATATCGGTACATTACTGAATCATGAAACTATATCTATTAACGTTTGATAGAGCTATATTGCAGATATATTATGGCTACAGTATAGTGTATTTCGAATTTATATCAAACCAAAAGTAATGGACTCCAACAAATACTACTAAGGATGTATTTTTATAAGATTTCCGGCAGTGCTATTAACATTACTATCATTCCAGTTAACAACTCCCAACTAAACTTAAATGATTATGCTACGAGATGGCCCACGATAATAGAATATATAGAATATCGGACCTTACGACCTTAAATTTCTCAGACCGTATCCTAAGCCATGAGGCTATTGACGCTTCAAACGTAACTCGTAATCGTTATGTCTAAAATAAACATTTATGGCCACAACACCGGATCTAGCGGTCGGCTAGTTTTTACGTAATAAACATTTCACAGATTTTGTCGTACAAAAACTTTTGAGATGAACTATGAACAGCACACTACACTCACTCACACACAGCTAACTCTGTCTATCCAAGTTAGGAGAAAAGGTTTAACACATATAATTTTTTTTTTGGTGTTCGTAAAACCAATATAACGCAACGTCTGGTTAGAAGACACTGTTTGATAACTGAACACATAAACAAAACAACAACACCTGAATTACATACTGAATAATTAAATTATGTTTTATAATTCGTATATATTGCACAATAGTTTAAGTGGCTTCGTTTACGTAGCTTTAGCAATTTTGGCATACAAATGACAGTTTTAGAGACCTAACCCACTGAACTCTGAACCACACTTCTGTTTGTTTGTCGCTGTATCATGAATTGGTCAGTTCGACCACGCAAGGACTATGCCCTCGCTTTTTTATTCTGTTCATATTATACCAACAAAAAAAGAAGCATTACTAAGTTGTATTGAATTTGATTAGCTTAGGTATCCGTAGACTATTACGTAAGTTCCGTAAACGAAACATTACATTATTTACATTATTAACTTCTTTGTTATATATATATATATATATATATATCCGCCAAGACTTCACATGTTATCGTAATATATTTTTTTACCTTGACTTGGATATCCTCACATGGTAATAAACAACCATTGTAGATCAACATTCAAAGTTGCAAGTAACAAGTTCATCATTCGTGCCAGCACCGGGGATCGAACACGGTTTTGTTCGCGTACCGTGAAATTAAAAGCGAGCGCCCGGCAACAGCTACCATGGAAAGTAACAAAAACAAAGGGTTCAGTGACCCTTAAAAAGTCAAATGTAGTTATTTTTTATATAATTTCTATACTTAAAAAGATAGATTAGAGATACTGAACATTTATACACGTACATAATATTTATAAAAATAGTCAGTAACAGATTTGTAATTTAACGAAGACTAGTTGTTCGCCACAGTTAGATTGGATATACCTTACCAAACTCGAAGTAAAAAGAATCAACAAACTCTATCGTTCACCGACCTAAGGCAACACTCGTACAAAACATGTGTAAATAATAGATGATAATGAACCTAGTACAGGCTGACCCTGTGATAGCTTATCTACACAATGCAGCAGCCGATGCAATCGGAAGTGTCCATTGTGGAGAACGTTATCAGCGCGAAACAGCTGGAATTAATTATAAACTTCAAAATAAAATTTTGAATTATGCGTTTTGTTTGTTTACGTGGTGGAGTCATGCCGCAGTTATAAACCAGCTATAACACGAATAATTCGGTACGACAGAGGTAGTACCGTGTTTTCCGGAAGCGTAAAATACTTCTATAGCAGGGATCTTATTACTGGTGACAACAAACTCCATTCTAGTCCTAAATGATGATGAGAGATTGAACTCTCAGACTGCTGTGATAGTTATTTACCTGGTCAAATTTTAAGACATTTTCCTTGTCATGGGACGCAGTAATCAGTTATTATCAGGTGAACAGTTTCAACCGCCACTCCATTATCAGCTTTATATTGTTATTCTTGTCATTGTGTATTTGTGATTAACAATATTTTCAATCAATATTCCCCTTAATTCCTTATCATCTCGATGGTTGGAAATCCACCACCCTGCGCTTTACCCGAAATGGAATCAGTTGTCGCCATTTATTTCCATGTATTTCCGAACCGATACGACTTAGGGAGCTTCAAGAAAAGAGCCTTCACCTTTATTAAAGGCCGGCAAAGCATATCGACTCCTCTAATAGTCTCCCGGTTGTCTAGTTCTGCCCAATTGGATAAATAGATAAACTTATCTGCATTAAAATGACGTTGTACGTGCAATAGATGGGGGATATTCGCTTATTTTTATGCTTTATTATCTTATCTTTGTTATATTTAATACACTTTATATATCGGTACATTACTGAATCATGAAACTATATCTATTAACGTTTGATAGAGCTATATTGCAGATATATTATGGCTACAGTATAGTGTATTTCGAATTTATATCAAACCAAAAGTAATGGACTCCAACAAATACTACTAAGGATGTATTTTTATAAGTTTTAGTGACTGGCTTTTACAGTAGCGCTTTTGCAACTTCAATGGGTTGAAAGAACGCTTTGGACACTCAGCTCAGACCTTTATTTATGGGTAACCGACACAAGGCTTCCCGAGAAGGACCCTCGAAAGCGACTATAACGACTGCCCGAGGTGCTGAACCTCGGCTCGGTCAGTTGCTTCTAAGGGATTGATACCCCGGATGATGCAACCCATTGATAGCGTGGTATTCTGATATTGATTAATTCATTCTTAAAATTATTATTAAGAAAATGTGTTGAGTCTAGAAATAATATTGAAAACAAACAAATACAACGCCATTAACTAACCTTAAATTTTTCTTTAGCAAAAAAACAATCTCGTTGATTAATTCAGCCCTCTTCAATCACTGAAGTAAAGAATGTTTGAATATTGTCTTCGCTTTCAAGTCGAACCAATTGAAGCAGAAATCTGTATTAGTGTAAACATTTGTTTTAATTTTCTGTTTCAAATATTAAAAAAAATGGCTTCCACTTGCCCCCGTAATTTTTTTATGTGTAGGCACACCACGCGTTCATTAAATTTCATATAATCATGAGGTCAAGAGAACCGTTTTTGATCATCCGTACGGTCTCGCTCCTATTTAGTGGAAGTAGCCTGGAAAGATGTTACCACTCAGTATAATCTCAAGCCTTGTGTAGCACGTACTCACGTCGCCTCAACGAACGTTCATGAAAATTTTCTGCAACGCCACATCCTCGCAGACTGTTGTGATAGTTATTTACCTGGTCAAATTTTAAGACATTTTCCTTGTCATGGGACGCAGTAATCAGTTATTATCAGGTGAACAGTTTCAACCGCCACTCCATTATCAGCTTTATATTGTTATTTTGTCATTGTGCATTTGTGATTAACAATATTTTCAATCAATATTCCTCTTAATTCCTTATCATCTCGATGGTTGGAAATCCACCACCCTGCGCTTTACCCGAAATGGAATCAGTTGTCGCCATTTATTTCCATGTATTTCGAACCGATACGACGTAGGGAGCTTCAAGAAAAGAGCCTTCACCTTTATTAAAGGCCGGCAAAGCATCTCGACTCCTCTAGTAGTCTCCCGGTTGTCTAGTTCTGCCCAATTGGATAAATAGATAAACTTATCTGCATTAAAATGACGTTGTACGTGCAATAGATGGGGATATTCGCTTATTTTTATGCTTTATTATTTTATCTTTGTTATATTTAATACACTTTATATATCGGTACATTACTGAATCATGAAACTATATCTATTAACGTTTGATAGAGCTATATTGCAGATATATTATGGCTACAGTATAGTGTATTTCGAATTTATATCAAACCAAAAGTAATGGACTCCAACAAATACTACTAAGGATGTATTTTTATAAGTTTTAGTGACTGGCTTTTACAGTAGCGCTTTTGCAACTTCAATGGGTTGAAAGAACGCTTAGGGCACTCAGCTCAGACATTTATTTATGGGTAACCGACACAAGGCTTCCCGAGAAGGACCCTCGAAAGCGACTATAACGACTGCCCGAGGTGCTGAACCTCGGCTCGGTCAGTTGCTTCTAAGGGATTGATACCCCGGATGATGCAACCCATTGATAGCGTGGTATTCTGATATTGATTAATTCATTCTTAAAATTATTATTAAGAAAATGTGTTGAGTCTAGAAATAATATTGAAAACAAACAAATACAACGCCATTAACTAACCTTAAATTTTTCTTTAGCAAAAAAACAATCTCGTTGATTAATTCAGCCCTCTTCAATCACTGAAGTAAAGAATGTTTAAATATTGTCTTCGCTTTCAAGTCGAACCAATTGAAGCAGAAATCTGTATTAGTGTAAACATTTGTTTTAATTTTCTGTTTCAAATATTAAAAAAAATGGCTTCCACTTGCCCCCGTTATTTTTTTATGTGTAGGCACACCACGCGTTCATTAAATTTCATATAATCATGAGGTCAAGAGAACCGTTTTTGATCATCCGTACGGTCTCGCTCCTATTTAGTGGAAATAGCCTGGAAAGATGTTACCACTCAGTATAATCTCAAGCCTTGTGTAGCACGTACTCACGTCGCCTCAACGAACGTTCATGAAAATTTTCTGCAACGCCACATCCTCGCAGACTGTTGTGATAGTTATTTTCCTAGTCGCATTTTCAGACATTTTCATATGGAGTATAATTTTTCTTCTGAGCTTAATCTTTTTATGATATAATAATAATAATATTAATAATTTTTAAAGCTTTGAAATTAAAAACAACAAGAACTGTTATGAAATTATCATATGGGCGTCGGTTCTTAATACTTCTCCAAAACTGCAGTCTGTTCAGACGTCCGGAAGAGGATGAAATATAAAATAAAAAATTCCATTACATTCACATATACATATATACAGGTCATGCTACATAAAAGCGATTTAAAATAGAACATTAATAAATTTGTTCAAAATCTATTTATATTTCATTATAAACGCTATAATTATACATATTACTTTAAGTACAAATAAAATAAAGTTAGGTATATAATTTTTTCCATATTTATGTATTTTATTATCTTTTATATTTATTTATTTATTTTGTCTTTTGGATACAGCGACATCTTTTAACAGTAACAGAAAACTGCATCTAATAAAAATGAGGTTTGAAGATGTGATAAAAGACGTTGTACTAAGGTGTTCATAACCATAGTTTTAAGGTGTTTATAATTTTAGACGATATCGATTTCAAAGCGTTACCAAATATTATAATCTTAAAGAATAAACAACATTATAAATATGAGAATTACATTTTATTTATTTTTATTTGAATATTGGCAACTTCATCATCTAATCCCAATTAGTCCACTATTGGACATAAGCTGTCGCCATAGACTGACATGAAACACGATCATGTGTCAATCGACTTCCTATAGACTCGCAAAGGTCGTCACTCCATCTAGTGAGGAGGACACGTCATACAATGCTTTTGACATTACGAGGTTGAACATATTTTCCTCAAAGGTTGTATTTTTAATGTGGCCTATTGCCACAGTCCAAATATTTCGTAGCATATTATTTATTTTATGATTGTAGAATAAAGTGCGTAGCATAGATGGAAGTGTGTGCTTGCTTTTCATTTAACAGTAGGCGAGCAGCTGGAGTTCAATATCCATTGACAATAGCAATGAAATTGTTCATTGCAATTAGAAATGCTACCAAGTGCTTAGTGGTAAAAAAATCGTCAACAAACTTGCCTGAGAAATAATTAATAAATACTTATTGACATGGTATGGCGGACTTTGCTTCAAGTGGATTGATATAGAAAAGAACAATGACCAGTGTACATTATACATTATATTTCAATTTAAATAATTGACGGCCGCGTGATTGGATTTCTTCCTCTTGAGGTGCCTCTTCGTGGCTGAAGGTTATTAACGATGAAAAACGTCGTATCTTGCGCATGGTGGAAAAGTTCCTCGACGGATGTGATGCCGGTCCACTCTCGTATATTTTGCAACAATGACTTCTTTCTTTTGCCAGCATAGTACAGTCTTTTTCTTGCCCATCATGATCAGTTGCAGTAGATTGTGTCGGTCAAACGCAAAATATGTCATGATAGCAACTTTTCGTTTCTCAACCATCTGCATAAGCTTCCGTGTCACGCCGTGGTTAGACTAGACTGTCAGATTATTGTGCACCTAAAATTGGTAGTACGCAGCCAGATCAGCGTACTAGTGTTTTGTATATGGTCCGTGTCCGTAAAACTGGACTATCCTCCGATCTTATTACGCTCGCATTACTTCAGAACAAGGATGGGTACGACGATTGTTTTGTTTTTGAGCCTAAGCTCAAAGTATAGTGTTTTAAGTTATTCTTAAGACACGATAAAATATGTTGCGCAGTTCATGTCATCTGGTCTCATCTGGTCGCAATGTTCTTAATCGTTCAGGAGGACCTAAACACTTTATTAAAACGCACATTACACGCTAGAATTATGATGATGCTTAAATTGATGTTTTGCACGTAAACATCGTTTCGACCAGGGAAATTGCCCCGTACGTTATGTTAGTTCTGTAGTTATGAATTTATGATTATATACGAAGATATGATTATTAATATATTTAAGTTTTAGTTAACGAGTGAATAATCAAATACTGGTGGCGGGGTTTTCCTTATTCCTCAAGGATAGTAAGTCGTCTTCAACTTTTATTGACAATTAGTGTAGGTGTTTATGGACCATTGTCATAATTTACCGTCAGGTGAAATACTTTATTCGTCATTCTTAATTTCCATACAAATGAAATAAGAACAAAAGTATAAAAGAACTATTGTCTTGATTCTAATTAAAATTTGAATTTATTTTTATTAAGAATAAAAAGTATAAATATAAGCATAATATTTGATAACTTACACCTCACGTCTACCCATGTTAGCACGGTGCGGTAGAATGTCACAACTAAAGTTGAAAGTTTTAGTTTCATTGTCAGTCTGGCAGAAACATTACGCTTAAAGTGTCTCGCCGTGTTAGGTAAATTCAAAAACTTTAATCAAAATGTGTTTGGATATGACCAAACTTTGGGCTGACTAAAAATAAAATAGTCATAAAGGTTATTATACGTTCTACACTAATACTAATACTTTCTAGGGATGTGACACAAGTGGTATGATTTGGTCCGGACCATATGTATTTACATAGAGACAAAGAGTATTTGCAATCGGGTTCCGGTAACCCCTTTACTCACCGTACCAAGCAATATGTATGTGTTATGATGCTAATTTAAGGTGGTATTCTGCGAGGGCATGTCCGGTCGAGAGGCTCATTCAAGACGCAGCCTGAACCAACGTAAGCGTGACTTTAGCACTGTATAAGCTTAAGTTAATTTGTACTAAACAATATTTTGGTATCTTTGACTTTCAAATAAATTAATACATTATCATTTATAACGCATATATATATATATATATATATATATTAAAATATATACATATATACAACAATGTGTAAACAAATGCGTGTTGTTATGAATAATACACGTCTCATGTCATAAGGTACAAAGTTCTTAAAATGTCAGTTCAGGCAATGATAAATAAATATATATTATGACTTAATTATATTACAGAATAAAATTATGTCGTATTACGCAACTTTGACGAGCTAAGATAATAAATAATGCACATTAGTATCACAAATAGACCACAAAAACTTACAGCGAGAGAGTAAGTACTTAACGTATATTAAATAGCTATAATATTACTGAACATACTACTAACATGACTGAATATATCTTTTATATATATTATTTGAATTGGGGTAGACAGAGATATCAAAATGTGGAAGTTTTTAAATGTTAAACATAACAGGGTAGTAGTATTCAAACCACTAACCGCTAGATGTCGAGCTCCACGTTCTTATTCTTCAAATTTATATTTAAATAATAAAATTACAGCAAAATATGTTAATTAAAAACACGTGGTAGCTCGCCTATAATTTGATGACACGTGAGCAAACCGAGTCCCGATCCCGATTGTGGACACCATTGAAATTGTTAATTGCAATTTTAATTGCTGATTTACTTCGTGATTGGTAATTACAAATGCAATTACAGAGTGACATCGAGATAGGTTACTAGGGATCCGGAAGCCATCGTTCCTGCTACCAAGGCATTCGACTTTAGTCCTCGAGGATCACGACGTATCTCGATTACGATTCCTTATGGAGGATGAATTTGGGTGTCACGGACTATAGAATTCACTAATCATTAGGGGAACTGTGTGCTCGTTTGTCACCGTCAATGAATTAAATAAAATTGGGTAATCGTACGTTGCAAACTGTATCGTAACATTCAGATATAGTTACGTACCGGCGACGATAAGCACTGTGGGCACTCGATAGCAGAACGTCGCACAAGCTCGTTTGTGCCTGTAATTGCATTGTTATACCGAGTTTGTACTTATGTACGTCGCTCGCGTCTGCACAATGCTTCACCATTTGTCATTTTTAAATACTTTGAAGCATCCTGTGAGTCGATTCGGTGTTGAGTTTGAGCGAATTTATTAATACTCTGGGATTGGTTCAAAAATCCACAATTATAGCGGCAATATCTTTATGTCTCGGTCTGCGAAATTAAGCGCCGTAGTTTAGAATCTACTATTCCACTACTGCCTATTGTAAACCATAATTGGAATGGTTAACGGGAACGTTATAACAATACTATCATTCTTTAACAAAAAACTGTTTTTTCTGCGAACATTTAATCGCAAGCCGCCTGAATTATTCTTTATTTACGTTATATGTATTAATAATTGAATTATTATAATATTATTATTGAAAAATTACTGCCTTTATATTATAGATGTTAATTATTTTAACAATATATTTTTATCTAGTCTTACAAAACCTTCACTTTTTAAACAAAACACATAGCGTGCCAGCGGGTCAACACCAATTTTCAGTTTTTGCCAATTTTAGGAGACAGGAAAAGTTGCTAAACTAGTATTTTAAAAATGTGAAATTTTAAAATGTACGATTCTATATCCAAAAGTAGTACGTTACCTTATAGTCGGTGAAAGAAACATACTCGTATTTAGTTTTATTTAAATACGTTGATTAAATTAAGGGGTAACAGACAGATGGTTCGAAACGGTTCAAAACGTAGAATTTACGTTCGACGCAGTGCCCAAAAAAAGAAGATGTCAGCTTCTTTTTTTGGGCACTGCGTCGAACGTAAATTCTACGTTTTGAACCGAATAGTTCAAACTTGGATTCATTGGTCTAAAGCACTTTTTTAAAATCTTCTTCAGTCCAATCTCGATGGAGCCCACTGCATCCGTTTTTTTCTTATTTTGCGGCCTAAGCAGAGGTTTTAGAACGGAACGAAGTTGTATGGTCGCGACCATACAATTTCGCATCGCCGTTTTACTGTAGTCAATGATAAAGGTTTAACTCGGGTTTTGTTTACTTCAACGCGGATTTCTGGTGCTGTTAAGCGTCTATTTCGCTTGCTGGTAAACAATGAAATTATCTTCAATAGACGTGTTGCTCTCGGCCTTCCCGAGCGTGGACGATTTTGAAAACTGCCTGTCTCCCTGCATCGAGTTATTGTGCCATGTACACAAGTCTTCGATAACTTCAGTTGTGAAGCAATCTCACGTTCGGATTTGCCTTCATTATGTAAAACAACGAAGACAGAACGCAAATCACTGCTAATTTCTCGAGATTTTCCCATTTTATAACGTTTTCACTGTAGAAACCACAAGTTTAGACTGATTGAGATTGTTTGTGAACAAACCTAAGTAAACTCGGGTAACATATAAGTCTGAAACACGTGTTTTAAGGAGCTAAATAATCCTTATTATTGAACAATACGTAACAAAAGAAAAGTAATTAGTAATAAGGACATTATAAACATATTATTACGATTCTACCACCTGGCTGATTCTACCAGCGTTTGTCGCTGTTTGAAAACAATAGATGTTTATTGCCCAAAAAAGAAGATGTCAGCTTCTTTTTTGGGCACTGCGTCGAACGTAAATTCTACCTTTTGAACCGAATAGTTCAAACTTGGATTCATTGGTCTAAAGCACTTTTTTAAAATCTTCTTCAGTCCAATCTCGATGGAGCCCACTGCATCCGTTTTTTTCTTATTTTGCGGCCTAAGCAGAGGTTTTAGAACGGAACGAAGTTGTATGGTCGCGACCATACAACTTCGCATCGCCGTTTTACTGTAGTCAATGATAAAGGTTTAACTCGGGTTTTGTTTACTTCAACGCGGATTTCTGGTGCTGTTAAGCGTCTATTTCGCTTGCTGGTAAACAATGAAATTATCTTCAATAGACGTGTTGCTCTCGGCCTTCCCGAGCGTGGACGATTTTGAAAACTGCCTGTCTCCCTGCATCGAGTTATTGTGCCATGTACACAAGTCTTCGATAACTTCAGTTGTGAAGCAATCTCACGTTCGGATTTGCCTTCATTATGTAAAACAACGAAGACAGAACGCAAATCACTGCTAATTTCTCGAGATTTTCCCATTTTATGACGTTTTCACTGTAGAAACCACAAGTTTAGACTGATTGAGATTGTTTGTGAACAAACCTAAGTAAACTCGGGTAACACATAAGTCTGAAACACGTGTTTTAAGGAGCTAAATAATCCTTATTATTGAACAATACGTAACAAAAGCAAAGTAATTAGTAATAAGGACATTATAAACATATTATTACGATTCTACCACCTGGCTGATTCTACCAGCGTTTGTCGCTGTTTGAAAACAATAGATGTTTATTGCCCAAAATTTCAAAGTAATCAAAAGAATGACTTCATTAAATATTCGATACTAACAATAGAATATGCAGATGTGCAATTCTTTTATTTATCCTATAGGATTTTATTACAATTGATGGAAAAAATGTTGTTTATGTGCGGTTGTAAACTTTTAGCCGGTAGGGTAAGTGATTCATACGGCCCTAGTCACCTAGTTATATACATTTTCGATCTCGACAAGGAATCATAAAGCCGATGCATTGCCACAACCTCTTAGACAATAACTTCCCTTCTCTCACCAGACGAAACACAGCAGCGCTAATGATACTTGTTGCTCTCAAGTCTGTGACTGCGTGGTTCTTCTCCGGTTGAGCCGACCTATTCTGCGACAGGTAGTTTAAAGCTGTTGTGTGGTCAACACACTGTTGCCTAGTTTAACTTTTTAAATCTTACAAATAATTAAATTTGTATCCATAATGTGAGAGATATTTACCACAGAAGGTATATAGGTAGAATATATATATAGGTAGGCAGTATAATCTTAAGATAAGGAATATGCTAGCTATACAAAGGCACGTTCGCTACAAAAGATTTAACGACAAAGCACTTAAAATAGTTGTAATTATTGTAAGAACAAATTGTTTGTTATCGCCTCGTAAATTATTACGTTATGACCCCAAGTATTTAGGTTTAAGTTTTGTACTCATTAAGTTTAGTATTTGGTGTCAGCGTACGTTAATAAAAATTCGCCACTATATGAAAGAACTAGTATTAATGAGCCACTAGTGACACCTTTTGTTGATAAAATTTTATAAATACTAAAGTGATTGTTATTAAAGTACATATATTTTATTTATATTTTTATATTTTTATTAAATTGAGAGTAACTAATAAGCATACAGTTGATCAGACCGCAGGAATCACTTACCATTGTAAGTTATTTCTGCTGTCTCGTGGACATTTACATTCATCCTTCACAAGGAATCATAATGTAGATGCGTTGTCACCCTTGAGGACTGAGATTCAATACCTCGTCACCAGTAATAAGGGTCTCCCATTCCCTACACTCACCAGACGAAACACAGCAGCCTTATACTGCTACTATTTTACGCTGGTATTCTCTAATAGCGTGGTCCTACCCCGTTCGAGCTGACACATTCATTCTGCAGCTAGAAACAAACTGCAGTATAGCTCTACCACTGTAGTTTTTAATATATATGTTATTTTTAGTTTATTATAATATTTAGTCTTCTCTTTCTTGAAGGTATTGAAGAAGAGTCCTCCTTGTAGCTTGGGTACGAAGTTCCCTTTATGTATTTTTCAAATCGCTTGGAATTAGCCTAAAGTAAATGACACCGGTTCTACAAACGTGTATTTTTTTGGTCGATAATGTACGATTGAAGTCATAACATTTGATTGAATTTGTACATATCTATTTTAATCACTCCATAACTGATTGTTACCTATTAACGCAAATATCTTCTTTCATAAAATTGTCATTAAACACTTCTTATGAAATTAAATCCGATTAAATTAAATGTCTATTGTCATATAATAATATCCATTAGCGGGAAATCCATTTCGATTAGGCTGATAATAAATTATTCAAACTGAAGCCATTACGAAGCGAAGTAACGTATTAGAGCCAATGTCATACTACTCAATTGTTCTCAAAATCGTTTAGACAGTAGGAAGGAATGATAAATGAGTATAAGTAAGAAATAAAAATTAACAAAAGTTCCGTTAGTCTTTTCAGTACAGAACGGAAGTGCCAGGTGCCAGAAGTAAATAACTATGAAGCTGTGAAAATTATGAAGATAATAAAATAGCATTTTAAACTCAATTGTTGGTAGTATTCCATCTAAGTCCGCAAGGGCGACAACGCATGTCCATCTTTAATCTTTCTTATGGAAGGATGTTGAATCACCAACCATCTGGACCTGTGTGCTCGTTTCTCACTCTTAATTTCATAAAAATATTGTCCTAATCTATTATTTAAAAGAATAATATTTTAAGTTGTAGCTTCTTTTTGTTTTTATGTAACCTTAACGTTTAGCTTTCATTCTAACTTTTTTGTTGTCGTGATGTAACCTAGTTCACACAAAGCACTAATATCCGATCAAGCAACTTACCACTGCATAAACATCGACCCTTCACACTGTGCATACACACGACGAATGCTTCGTTGTCTTGTTTTATTTGTGTTTTAGAATATAATGCACCTATATACATATTATTTTATCCCACTAAGCGGTGTTGCTTGCTAAAATAAGGGTTTTTTAAGGGTGACATACAATCAAACCGTTCATCTGATGATGAGTGAGTAAGAACTGAGATGGAATGCTCCGCTACCTCTAAATGGGTACTAAACCTCTGAATACTAAAACTCGTCAAACACAACAGCTGTACACTAGTTTTTTGTGATGGTGTTCGGTGAGGGCGTGGTTTTTCTCCAATCGAACTGACCTCTTTATACTGTTCAAAAAATGCAATCTGGCTCTACCATTTTTATATGATAAAATGTTACATAACATTCCCTTTTAATGATTTAATAAGTGAGTATTTATTTAATTGGGAGCGATGTTTTTCAATAGAGAGATTGATGACGAGTGGCGATAATTTCGATAATTGTAAGGCGTCAGGTACTGTGATTATTAATCCTTTTGCCACGTAAAATAATCACGGCAACAGTGGCTGTAAGGCGAATAGGTTGACTCGATGGAAGTAAGATCACATTCATAGACAAACAGGGTAAAATAGCACCTTGTTGTTACGCATAGAGGTGGGTGAAACATAAGAAAAGACACCTATTAATTGGGTCAATAAGAGAGCATTACAATGAGAGTGTTGTCTTCAAGTATTCATATTGTTGACGAGTGGTTGTAAATGCAATGCATCTGCGATTGTTAATCCTCTTGCCAAATATTGCGATCACGGTTACTTAATGCGTGGTATAGTCAAGCAGCAGTGGTTTTAAGACGAAAGAGGTTGTCTCTATGGAACTATATCTATAATAGTGTATAATAACACCGTTGCTGTTTCACATAGGAGGTGGGAGAAATTTGAGGACCAGTTACTGAACATAAGGCATTTTATCTCAGTCCCGAAGAAAGAAAACACCATCTAGATTCGTATTCGATGGACGGAAGGGAATGATTATACAAAGTTATAAGGTTGAACTTACAATCGAGCAATCTTAGGTTGAAATCCCAACTGGCTTCCAACGAGTACTTTTCCGGATTCTTAATTTAGTAAAATCAGTCGTTAACATTCATTGTTTGCGTTTCCTGTTTCTTTTTAATGGCCCTTATGGAGGCTGCTGCTTTGGAATTTTTGTTTGGGATTAAGAATGGGCATTACTCGCTATCCCGGTCTATCCAAATGAGATAGATTTATTCTGTCCAGTTAATAATATCCGCTAACAACAAAAAGGTATCGCCTACGTGGAAAGCGAACTGGATGGAGTAATTCATAATCACAATCACTTCTAATACATATAAAAGATATATATGAATATAAAAGATTTAACCTGTGATAAATTTTATTCCATTATATTGAATTCATTGCTGCATCGTTCTTGAATCAACACTGAATATCTCATTACGATTTATCCACAGAGAGTTCCACACTATTGATTGACCATTTCGCACAGTCACAGAATTACTAATGTAAATGGAAAATCAATTCAAAATTATAAATACAAACACCAACGTGGATTTAATAATAAGCTCTTTACGTTCCAAGAGATTGGTAATAAAATATCGTACTACATTAATCGTCACCCAGCATGAGCCTATAAATTTAGTCAGATTGGTTTCCAAGAATTTTATATTATCCTTAGCCGCATCATATCCTAAATGTGGTCCGCCCTGTATTTCTGGTACATATATCATCACATAATTATGGGAAACTATCTTGCTTTTTTAGATTGATGGCCAACCAAACGTCAACCCTACTCAGAAACTAACAATAATCTAACTGATTTACTTGTGCCGTAGAAACTGCCACCATCAATTGCCAATCCGCTTTCGAAAATACGCAGCCCAACCAGATACCCTTCAGGTCAAGCGCTAGTACGGTGCACTAGAACTTCCAAAACTATCGAAAATTTTGTTAAATTTGTCATATTATACTATCTGAGATCTATACGTGTGTTGATATGTGCTTTCTACAAAAATGCGAATAAACAAGTTTATAACATAGAATCCATCGAAATATAATAAGCATAGAAAATCTATTATCATACAAATCTTTTTTAAATATTGAACACCAAAAACAAAAACAATTGATAGACAGTATTAGAGTGACGATTTAGCTACTTTCACAACAATGGGTCAGCTGAATTAAGTAAGGACCACGCCCTCACAAAATATCAGGGTAAAATAGTAGCATAACGCTGTTGAGTTTCGTATGGTGAGTGTATGGTTTCGTGACCCAATTATACGGGTAACGAGGCATTCCCTTGAATCTTCTTTGAATCTTGAATCTTTGTTGAGGATGGACGTTGATATCAAAGGCCGCTGTCACTTACCATCCAATATACCACTTACCAAAAAAAAGTAAGAAAATCTTAACTAACCATTACTTGACACCTACACTAATTAAGCGAAATAATATATTTTTGCCAACTAATAAATAATATAATAATAAACAACTTAAGTCAACATCAATAAAAGCGTCACTGGAGAGTGAAGGTATAGTTAGTCAATAATAATAGAGATATTATTTTAGATAATCCAAAGTCGGAAGTAACTGATAGAGCCTAGGTTCGGCCATCAAGTCAGTCACTCTCGCGCAACAGGGTAACGGTCCAAGCCGAGGGTCCCTCTCGGGAACCCTTGTGTTGGTGACCCACCAATAGAGGTCTCGTATGAGCGCCATAAACGCTCAGTCGCCTCTCAACCCGGTGAAACTGTAGAAGCCCTGGGGCTAACAGCGGCCATCAGAACAAAAAAAAATCTCATATAATTGTCGTCTACTAGTTTGGATTATTTAAAAAAAGCTAAGCGCTCGCTATTACGGTACACGGGCAAACGAGTTTGATTCTAAGCACTAAATAAATTATTAGTTGCAATTTAATACGTTTGAGGAAACCTGCATCTAAGGAATAATTAAAAAAATATATTTGGAGTACATATGAAGTCCGCCAATCCGTAGTGCAGCCGCGCGGTGGACTATGAACTAACGCTCTCTAGACACGAGGCCTCTGCCCAGCTGTGGGATTTTAAATGTATATATATATTTATGTATAGGCTGTTACTTTTTATTCATCGTTAAACCGTCCAACGTTCTTTATTAAATTTTACACTAATTTTACTAGGCAAGCTCAGAGCAAATATCTCAAGTTTTCCACCGCAGAATGTTATCAAAAGCGTTGAACGGAAGCAGAGTACGATGCGCGCATCTCGCTGCCGCATCCCGTTTCACTCTGTCCTCCAATCGCCTCCGACCTCCGACCAAGAGGACCTCAGTGGCTCTGTCCTCGTCAGTCGTACTCTGTGCGTTGTTACGGCCGGACGTGCAACTCAGTCCGCGCGTACAACTCGCGAGCTTTCGAATTTTACCTGTGGATTGTTAGTGACATGTGCTGTTGAAATATACATTATAAGTGGCACTCTGGATTAGCGCTGATCACCTGCTCGGCGAACGAAGATTCCAGTCAATATTCAAGGTCAGTACGCTATATACTTGCGAATAGTAATGTGATCGGATGCATTCGGAATGTCACTTGTCCGGTCCTTATGATGTTCGGTCAGTTAAGGATTGTTTTGTTAGCAGTGTGATTTATTTCTATGCTCTTCTGTTAAGCAGTTCATTGACTCCTCGGACTTGGCACTAGCATGTTTTTTATTGTTTTTTTTTGATCGGTGTAACGCGTGGGATGTGTTTCTGCGCCGGGCTTATATTTTTTTAAGTTTTAAAAATGCCGTTAAATTAAAGAAAAAAACAATTCTTAAATAATCATGATCGTACACAATCTTGGATATCCTTCTTTTTTGAACGTAGATATGCAATCTTTATCCATACGCAGAAGTTTCATGCTACACGACGTATACTTCATCAATAATTCTTTTCTAAACGTGATTCAAAAGATAAGGAATGTTCTAACCGCAATCGTTGCATTAAAATCTCCTTTGTATTGTATTTCCCAGTTAGTTAGTCACCAAAGTGTGAGGGGTTTTTGCTTAAAAATATACTTACATTAGTTGTAATCTACTAGCATTTTTATCGCAACACAAATAAGATATACGACTCACCTTCCATTTCTAATAACGTCTTGTTCTAGTTACTTGAATTATTTTTCCGTAAGTTTAGGTATAATTTATGCCAGCGTATTTCGTCATTTACAATTAAATTCAAGTAAAAACAATGTTTGATTTCAATTCATTATCACAAAGATAACGTGATCGAGTTATCTACACACTTATCGATTTCGGCGATCCGACTCTGTTATACTTTAAAAATAGGACAGATAGTTCATAATTCCTTTATTAAACGTAAATGAACAATTTGGAATGTTTTGTAAAATAACCAATATAACATTTCAATATATATTCATTATCCAAAAACTTTTTAGAAATATTTTTTTTTTAGAATTAAATTATCATTAATTTCTTAATTTTATTGTTCTATGAAATGACATACCAACCTAACGTAAAAAGAAAAAAAAATACATAAATTTAAATGAGATTAAGATTTAGTACGTATTTTTAATTTTCTGAATTGCTCATTAAACGTTAAATATGTACGTAGTTGTAAGGTTTTAATTGAAAAATTTAAAATAGCCGACAATAAAACTTCAGAACCTTGATTAAAACAATTGAAACTCGGCTGATTTAAAAGAAAAAATCTATTAGCGATTCACATACTGCGTTCTACATTTATATTATAACGCAAGTATTTGCCTTCTATTCATAGAGGTACGTTAAAATTATAGAAGTATAACTTTGTTGTATTAATAGGAATTTTAGTTGCATCAATCTAATGGCCTTTTGTAATGACTAGGCTTATAACGAGGCTTCAGCGAGGTCATCGACATGTCAAGGAAAACTTTAATATATCTACATCATTACGACATTTACACACAATGACTTTACGAGTACATACATATTTTTTTACACTTAGTATATGAAAATTTGATACCGTTTTCTCGACGTTGGCATAAGGACAAACAAATATCTTTAAGGTAATTATTCTCAAAAAGACACATTATGAAGATTTCTTTTATTTATATATTAATTAACAATAAAATTGTTTTTGAATACACATATAGGAAATTAAAAAAATATATCTAAACAAAGCCATATCCTTAATCTATTCCAAAAATTTTAATCTTTCTACATTGATACAAAAAAGTCAAGTTCAAAAAATTATGAAATTCAAATTAAATATAAGATGAAATGTAAAGTTCTAATTTACAATACGCTGAATACGTTACTTTGTTTGATTTAATTATAAATTGAATTTTTAAGATTATCATTTTCTATATAAATATACAAATTATTTTATTTGTATCATGGGATGATATTAGAAAAACGTTAGGGCGGCCATATCAAGTTTTATATATCTAATTACAATCGGGAAACGTAAAATACCCTGATCCTAAAAACAATACAACGATAAGCGAATCTAATCACATTAATTAGTTAATATTGAATGTTATTTAATTATATAAGAACATAGTAGTGACAATACTCAGTTAAAAAACAAACCACGGATTCTGGGTTTGAATCAGTATGTCCAAAACACGGTGATACACTCTGCATCTACTTTAAATTTGTGGCATGAACTATTCTGCCATGCCTTCACAGAATAACAACGTAAAATAGCAGCATAGCGATGCAATGTTTCGTCTCGAATCTTTGTTGAGGATGGATGCGAGTGTTTATGTGTCGCAGTCATCATTTACGGTCTCGTGAACTGGTATTGCTTCATCATATATCAACCCCAGTTTCATAAAGACAAAACACAAATGATTTAGTATTTGTTTTCTAGTTCACCATACTTCATTAGTATCGTACATCAAATCAAAAACGGCAAGTGTTACATTGAATTCAGAAAGGTGAGATGGTGTTACACTGAATTCCGAAAGGTGCTGAGTGCCACCGTGTTTTCACGTATTCATATCATTGTCCAGGTTGCTGCTTCAGTTAACAATCCGTAGATGAAGATAATATCGTGATCAAAATTAAAGCCACTCTCATTTACATAGATTTAAAATATGCATTATATTATTTAATGATAAGTACGAAAACTTTCATATATGTGGAAAGCTAAACATATATTAAAATGGAAATATTACACATGACTACACGCAATTTGCGAGAGAATATCCTTGTATACATAAATGATAACTGTCTGTATAAATCTTCTTGAACTTTTTCCCCGTGAAGCTCGGTTATCCAATCATAAATCTACGACGAAAGTTGCTGCATTAAATAATATTATAACAATAAGAGTAACGAGCTTTGTAAGTTTCAAGGGAAATGTTCCTGCATTATGTAGTAAATAAAAAGATTCCATTACCAAAATTCTAGTAAGATTAGTGTGAGTTTTTTAAAAAGAAATCACAAATATTTATTAAAGATCATTAGTAAAAAAATTAAATGTTTTAAAAATAAAAAGGACGACCATTTTTTTAAATACATATACGTTAAGGATTAGAAAACAAACTGTACAAACCTGTTTGTTTTGTATTGCAGACGTTCTCGTACAGTTCTGGAATTGCATGTGTAGGTAAGCGCTGCGGAAAAAACCACAGAAGTTCATTACATACGCCTCACACGTGCGCAGAATGCTGCAGTGGCCCAAAAAGTATTTAAAAGCTTTTGTTTTTGCTAAATGATTGTTTGTTAGAGAGAGTTAAGACTAAGACTTAGAAGAATATTTAACGTCGTCAGTCTAGAATCATCCAATCTTTAATTCCTGGGACGATTACATTGTTATTACTTAAACATCGATTGCGCAAAAGTGATGTTTTATTTTATGGCCTTCGTCTTTTTTAATGACACATGAACTTTCGTTTATGCTGTCGCCATCGATTTCGCTTTTATGACGTGAAATTTCGAAGATGACTCTCGATTCCCAAAATCAGTAAGTGTTTTTTCATGATGTAAAATTCTTGATGGCACAACGGCTTGTTGTTGGTTATTAAAACAGGATATCCTTTTGTTTATGGGTATAGAATGCATATAAAAGCATACGTTTTGAATAACGATAGTATGATGCAGTCATAATATTTAAAGTTTAAAAAGGTGATTATTGAATTTTTCTTTTATAATTTACAAAAATTAATTAAATGAGAATAATCGAGATATTATTGTATGTTGCTTAATCAAATTATAGTAACTAAATGAGATTAAATCTTAAAGTTAGATTTTTTATAAATACATATGAAGTAACCTTGTGAAATTATAATAACTTTTTTAAATTCGAAATGATAATTCATTGGCATTTGAAATAAAAACAATAATATTACACCGGATAAAGGTATGCTATTGAGTTAAAATTATTTATAATGTAACACCACATGTAATTTACCAATAGCCATAAAGTTAAATGATTTGAATTGAAAAAAAATCCAATGTGGCATGTAACTAACATCTACTCGGTGATAAGAAACATAACACGGTTAGTGGACTGAGTCAGTCACTAAAACACAATACAATTTATGGGTTAACCCATCAAATATTTTCAAAAGTTTATCTTTTGGAGTATGCTCAACTTATATAATACATGATACCCTTCTGGCCAATGTACAATGTACCAGATGACACAAACAACTGCGCTGAACGTATATATTATAGTGCCGCCCCCTTCACTAGTACGCAGTGATGCATGTAAGCTATGATTTTAGACAGATTCTTAGGTGTCAGGGACATGGGACATGACATCCAGACACAAAAACAAGAACTAATATTGTACAATTTATAATTTCCGGTTGGGAATCGAACCCAAAACCCTGACATAGCCTATCACGCAAGAGAATAGAAAAAAGAAAAGAACATCAATGTACGTGTATTTAAATACCTATATCATATCTAGTTTGTACGGTGTAATTTTAAGATGTCTTACTTTAAAAGGCAATCGGAATAATGTATGGTTTTAATATTTCTGAGATGTCAACTCAGCCAAGATTTAGCCGTTGAGACGGGCAGCTGTGAGGATGTACTAGCGGGGGGTGCAAGCTACGAATGGCAGGACGGTTTTAAACAATGATCGTAAATTCACCGAAGCGGCCCATCGAGGTGTTTAATTATACAAAGCAATGCGTCTTAAGCTTCCTATGTACGCATTTAGGGGAACAACCGTTCGGTAAAGTGAAATTGTGTCTACGTTGTGATTTACTTGATGTAAGCCCTTCGAAAATTAGTTAGAATAAGGATAAAGCTTGAGTAAGGAGTTATATATTTAAAATGCAGAATTTTTATTTTATCAAAATTTTAGTTGAGCCGATGTTCTAGTTTTTTTATTCGATTTATATTTAATTGGTGACATGATAGAATCTGCCTATCTCTTATAAAAGGTTTCGTAAGAGGGAAATTAAATTGAATTATGATGATTGGACTCACCTCTGTTTTTGTTGAAGTGCCTGTTATAACAATATAGACCTTTATCATATCAAATATTAGTTCTTGGAATTACTTTCCTTAAAAATGAAGGAAGCCGATGATAATACGAGGTATAAAGAAAACAGTAAATACATAGTTCGCCTCACCTTCGTCTTCAATAACAAATAATTATGTAAATGCGTTGTTGCCACTGATATGTCCTTAGGGGATGGAAAGCGTCGCCACCAATAATAAGAGGAAGCGTTTCTTTCACGAGGCGACATAGAGGCACTAAACTCCTATTTCACGCTGGAAAACGTGTTTCTCCGTCAACCTATTCGTGCTGTAGCTAGTTGATAACTAAGGCGTGATTCTACCATGTACAAAAATAAAACGATTGGCAGTAATATCCTTTATAATAATCGATTCGCTGCACATTTTGCTACTATTTTTTATAAGGTTCTATGCGGAAATTATCTAAACGATTGATAAATTAGATAAATCATTATCATTAGCATCCTTTTAAAATAAAGCGTGCACCTACGCTATAAAAGATGTGGCAATAATAACTTCATTTTGACGCAAGCTCTCAAACATTCCTTTTTACATATTTAATGCATTTACCACATTTTTCACATGCAAATTCCCGCGATCATATTTTTTTTACTATGATACACATTACACGATAACTTTATAAAGGTTTGTTGATTTGTATATATATGTTTAATCTATTTCTGTTTTGTAAAAACATTTTTTTAATAAAAACTAGTCAAAGTTTTTAACAGACAAAAAAGGCGGTTATTCTCAATACTATATTTTTTATGTATGTCCTTTTTCAGATTTATCCGGATTTTCTCTCTTTTTTATTCGGTGTCCTTCGGAACAATTTCCACCACGGCGATATGATCTGGTTATTACCAGATTACATTAATGAATCAAGAATATATAACCGCACTGGGACTTCCTCATCATCCATTTATTATTATCCGTTATTTTATTACATTGACAGTAACAAACAACCACAGACCACCTGATGTTAAGTGATTCCTGCGGTCCCATGACATCTACATTCATCCTTGACAAGAAATCATAATGCGTTGTAACCCTTGAGGACTGAGATGGAATACCTCTTCACCAGTAAAGGTCTCCGGATCCTTACACTCACCAGATGAAACACAGCAGCATTATGCTGCTATTTCACGCCGGTATTTTGTAAGGGCGTGCTAGTACGCCGGTCAAGCTGGCTCATTAATTCTGCAGCTAGAAACAAGTTGCAGTGTGGCTCCAGTGGTGTGCGGTACCACTGTAAAATTTTTCATTTTTCAATATGTACGATAAGATCAGAGGAATGTTCCGATACAGTGCTAAAACCGAAGAACAGCAAACGACATAGTAGAACATAAAAATAACATTTTGATAATAGTAATTTGGGATATATCTTTCATCTGCCCAGAATCAAAACCTAGACCCTCGACGCAGCAGCCAGGTAATAACTACTCAAGTCCGCCAGGAAGACAATGGTGAGGATATGGTGACATGTTACAAGGTGCTGTTGAGCTTCAGGTGTCAATAATCATCTATCGGACTTTGAAGCCTGGGGGTCGTAATAAACACAACTTAAAGCTACATATCCAGCAATAGACTGTTCATGGATAAATTTATCCGCTGATCGATGTCAGTTGCATAATTTAACGTGTTTTTAATAATTTGGTGCTATAATTTGTTTGTACTACTTTTAGTCTCGTCTACGAAATCTACGTGTAAAATCTTGAAGGCAAATGATATGAGTCGCATATTGTTTCAAACTGATGTAACGCGAATCAGACTCTCATTTAGAATGACGTAACTTGTCGTGAAGCGAAAGCAATTATATTCTAGTGCTGGGAACGAAAGTCCGCGGTCTCTATTGCAAACTTTTTGATTCAGATGAAGACCTCGTTTCCATCTACAAATATGCAATCGCAATGACACTTAAACTTCGCGCAAGATAAACGAAGTGTAAGGGAAACGAATTTTCTATTCTGAACAATAAGTATTATTACGATATCCTTGTGCTCGGTTTCAACCACGTTGATATCTTCTAGTTATAACATCAACTGAGCAGGATATATTTTATTGCCGTAAGCAAATCTCAACTCACAAAGAAAACATTTAAAGGAAATAATTTATTCAGTACTAACAATCGAAAAATAAAACAAACCACTCACTCGTCTCTTTCTCCTTGCTTAGTCCAATGTTATATATGTGCCAATACATTCGAGGAAGGTACAGATACACAATGTCCCCGGGCATACATTCATCAAACGGACCAACACATTCGGATCATCATAAATTAGTTTTCAATCGGTATGTTGATATTTTTATTACAATATTTTTTTTTTAACATCCGGATGTGTTTATGAAAGTTTCTTCTTCATATTCGTTTTCTTTTATTATGTTATACACATGCACATCAGTGTAATATTTTTCAATCGGTATGTTGATATTTTTATTACAATATTTTTTTTAACATCGGATGTGTTTATGAAAGTTTCTTCTTCATATTCGTTTTCTTTTATTATGTTATACACATGCACATCAGTGTAATATTTTTCAATCGGTATGTTGATATTTTTATTACAATATTTTTTTTAACATCGGATGTGTTTATGAAAGTTTCTTCTTCATATTCGTTTTCTTTTATTATATCTCTTTTGTTATGTTATACACATGCACATCAGTGTAATATATTTTTTTATATTTATACCAGTGGTAGAGCTATGCTGCAGAATGAATGGGTCAGCTGAATCGGGGCAGGACCATAGCGACCGGGGCGTAAAATAACAGTATAATGCTCCAGTGTTTCGTCTGATAAGTGTAGGGACCCGGAGACGTTTATTGCTGGTGACAAGGCATTCCATCACGGTCCTCAAGGGTAACAACGCACCTGCATTATGATTCCTTGTCAAGAATGAATTTAGATGACATGGGCCGCAGGAATCACTTGAAATCTGGTGAACAGTGTGCTCGTTTCTCACTCTCAATGTAATAAAAAAGTAATTATAAATGTACCATGAGCGTGTCCCGTTATTTGCCTTTTGATTTTGAGTCGTGAAAACTGTTATATATTATAAGTGACAAATGAGCGCACAGTTCACCTGATGACGTTGATCTTGATGAAGTGATGACCGCGGCCCATGGCTTCATATGTCCATCGTATGTCCACATCCTCAACAAAGATTCACATCAGCGACAAACATTCGGGTGATGCTTGCCCGGTTCCAACGTTCCATTCATGCTGCTGCGAAAACCAAGCTAAATCGTGGCTCTACTTAGGTGAACGATAGTTATGTATCACAGTGATAGATGAATGTCGTTCCGCGGCTGGGTATCTAACCCAGGACTCGCAACGTGTCTCTCACCTAATAAGGACTCGTACATATATTAAGATAAATGAGGCTATAAACTCATCGTTCGTGGATTGGCTCACCAAAGAGTTTCAATATATATTTTTTTTTAATTTAAAATTATCATCAATAATTTGTGGTTTTGTGAAAAATAATAAAAGAAGTTAAAGTGATTGTATAATATTTTTTTCTTTTAGCCATTACACGAGGACCTCGTGATTTGCTTCTCACTAGTTGTTCGTTGCACTGCTTACATTTTAACCAGGGCAAGGATCGTGGGACCGTCTGGCATGTTCACTATTTTTTTTTAAATAACATTGCGCTGAGAGCAATCGCATGAACGTGATTCGATTTGCACTCCGCGGTTTGTACTAGACACATTAACTTGTGTTTCAACAAATTTCTAGTTTCCCTGAACCTAACCTATTGCGGTTTGTTTTGCGTTGTTTCCATCATTAGAGACCACTAAATTAGTGGAAAGCGTGATATAAAATAACACCACAATTTTGCTCTGTCTGATATAGTAATATGTATATATATGTATGGGTGTGTGTCTGTTAGAGCATAGCCCATCGCGCGTGGATATGGATTTCCTGACTTCACGTTACTTCGAATGTTTTTATATATTTCTTAGATACGCATGTTACCCCACAATGTTTTTGTTCATCGCCGAGCACGTTGTAATTCTCCACTTAAATTGCAATTAACATTTTCATTGGTGCCCGGACCGGGGATTGAACTCTGTTTGTTCACATGCATGTGAAATTAAAAGCGAGCGGCAGTCATTGAGCTATCAAGGTTAAATCGATGATGGCATAAATAAAGAATAATTGCTATGCCATTAAGATATCTTTACATATTTTATAATAGTGGATGTATATAAAATATTTAAACTAACTAATTGGAAATCTATAACTAAATTAAATAATTTATTCATTAACTCAAATATTAAAAACTAGCACAAGATTTTCACTGTAAACGCGCCTATAATTCGGAACCAAAGAATGTTTATTAAGAACATAATACGTGTGAAAGCCGATTGTATTATAAATTCTATCACGGTTCTCGCCTAATTATTGGAACTGCTCTGTTATGCTGATAAAGCAGTTTCCTGCCTGATTATTTTGTATGATAACATTGTATTCAGTTAAATTACCTAGGTACCATTGTAACGTAATGATTTAGTTTAAAAATCGTTGAATTTATTTATGTTAATTATTAACTGACATCTTCAAAAAGTCTCAAAACTTTTCGTTATTACTAGTAAACTAATCAATAGTACTTATTTATTTATTTG
The DNA here is from genome assembly GCA_029286865.1 of Teinopalpus imperialis. Taxonomy (NCBI): domain Eukaryota; kingdom Metazoa; phylum Arthropoda; class Insecta; order Lepidoptera; family Papilionidae; genus Teinopalpus; species Teinopalpus imperialis. The sequence continues at coordinate 3,890,878 of JAGSMU010000022.1, read as the reverse complement.
GTACACCAGCAGAATAAATATTTCAGAGGTTGATCTTTATTTTATTTCTTTCTTGATATACAAATTCACTAATGGCAGGTGTATACAGTACCTGTTGTTTAGGTGTATAGGTGTATATATAATATAAAATATATTTAACATAAATGACTAATCACGTGTAATTGTTAGTTTCTAGATTCTAGAAGATTTTAGATCTTCAAAAAGCCCATTGTTACTTATTATTAGTATTACTTATCCATAATTAATACCTGTACCGGATCTTAAGAAATTCTACTATTAGTTATTACTATTTATCTATAACTATTAGCTAGAATCTACTAAATTCTACAATTAGTTATAACTACCTGTACTATTTACCCGTAACTATTAGCTAGAAGCTTCAAAATATTATTAGTTATTACAAGTGTATTTATTATAATAGGCACAATCATCAATAAAATGAACATGTTTGTAATATTTAGGCGTTGTGAGTAATAATGTATACAAAGTTCAATTTAACGCTTAATATTTTAACGTTGAGAAATTAGTCATTTTCGACTAAGAAAATATTATCATTATTTTCCTTGTTTGTTCGGTGTTTAATATGCATTTAATCATAATATAGTTATTGAATTTGGTTTACGTATTAAAGAAGCACCTATTTTATTACTAAATATATAATAATTCAATTTAAGCTGTCGTAGTGGTAATTTAGTGGCTATGATGAAGGAATCGCTGTTTACCAGCTTAGTTTTAAAGTTTCGCAGCAATAACATCAGTTTTTTAACCCTCTTGCGCTCGGATGTAGCCGCACAAAGAGTTATAATTTAAGCAAATAACTCCGTTGTCTAAAAAAGGTTGTTCAAAACAAAGCTATTGTAAAGGACGTTGGAGGTACACTTCAGAAGCTTCTGTACATGCTTATTATTATTCGTTCAATAGTTGGGTGAAAGTTAATCTACAATATTACTCATCCCACTATATTCTTTGTCACCCATCCAATCACGTATTTTCCAACATCCTGTAACTAGTATTATATGCTTTAGTATTATAATTCATAATGCAGTGTAGTGGATCTAATGACACGTTGACAATCGTATCTGTACAATGCTCAATTAACTGCTTTTGCCTTAAACATAAAGAGGTCGATAGTACCGTTCGCTTAATAAATATATGAAGTTTTTTTTTACATTTCCATAATAATATAACGTTTCTAGATTAGGCACAGTAGTGTAACGCACGAATAACGTTTAACGTCAATTTCTAATCAAGTATTTCGAATTTGAATATTGAACGCTGGTTACAATTAGTTGGTTATTTAAAACTTCGAATAAATTATTTTTCTTTAAATAAATATATTTAATGTTTCAATATACACAGTCGTGTACGTTGCAATTATCTTAAATATTATATCGAATAAGTATTAAAATTCTAAAGACGAAATATGTAAATAGAGTTAGGTCATAAACAATACAATTATTAGGTATTGAACTAATGACTTCAAAGTTACACATGCTTAGCGTCACAAATATTACCTAAATATTTTCTACATAAAAAAAGTTTTAATTTTTTTTTTGTGGTTACTCGAACTCAAAATTGTTTCCTCGAAAGTTCAAATAAAAATGGAAGCTAATGTACAAGGGTCTGTTCACCTTCCATTTTATTTCATGGAATCACTAGAATAGGGTAAATGCACCGATTGTTGTCCCGCCATTATTGTTGTTCGGATGTAATAGCAAATGGAAGCGAACGCTTCCGATGCAAGTCGATTAACATGAGGGTGTTTGGTTTGTGAAAGGGAAATTGCCCTCATAATGTGTCCCAATTGTATATATTATATAAAATTTCACCATGTTTTTAATATTATCGCGATAATGAGTGAAAGCTTGTTAATAGGCTTTTTTATATCGTGGCAGTATCTGCTCTAATACATAAATATGTATCCAATATATAAATTATACATATAATATTTTTATGGGCTTTCTTGTCTAGGTTATTAAAGGAAAAGATTTGACCTTTTTAAATGATTCATCATTATTAACATGGTCTCAGCCTACGTATGCTGAACATAGGCTTTCCCCACAGACTGCCAGAGAGTACGATCCTAAGCTACCTGCATCCATCCACTTACCGACTTCGCTTAAGTCAAAATATTATATATAATTAACAATGGTGTAGTGTTTATAAGTATTTAATTATAATTACAGATAGATATTTTACATTCGTCATTTTATCTTGACATCAAAATCTAACAGTTTATGTTTGAATGTTTTTTTTTATGTATTTGTTAATGTTTAATTGGTCAAATATATCTAATTTTAATAAAATGCCGTACCTGTATTAGTTTATTGTTTTATATTAATACGTAAACTATTAAAATCTAACAGTTAAAGTATACTTTAACATTTTTATTTAGTTTCTGATAACTGTATAATAATATACAGCAATGATTTCATTGATTGATTATTATTTAGATTGAATTAAATGTTAGATTAAATTAAATTCTACAGCATTATTATGTAACAGTATTGTGAAACAGACAAAACTAGTTATAATTTGGATCATCATATCACACTATCTTCTTTTATTAGTCTTTAAAAGTCTATAAAAGTTCAATGGAAATAATGTATGGCCGTGGTCTAATATTTTTTTTGGACATAACTGATATTTAACTCTTCTTTAAATTGATAAAGTATAAATCGTTAATTTATTTTTAAATAGTTATACACACCTGTTGGGTTTTTTCTATCTTGTTTTATATTATGAGCTTTAACAAAATTTTACTCTTTTATATGAATTAAGTAATGATCAACGAGTACAATGTTCACTTCATGGTAAGTCAAAGCTTAAAGCTCAAAGTTAGCACTGGACAGATGGAACGGATAGCGCTAAATACTTGGCCTGCCTCAATACTGCTACATATAGTTTATAATAATATTTTATTTCAATGGTACTACCGCATAAAAATAATATCTTATTATTCTAAGTAGGAATAAATGGACTGCATCAAACTTATCGACATCTTCCTTTACGTCTATTCAATTCTGAGTTCATACTATTTCATCAGGTTAAGTGAACCCGATAAGTTTCCCTGCGGAGCTGCGGGACGGTTTCAAAGTACCAATTTAAAAAAGCAACATAAATGTGAAACGACAAATTTTATATGTAAAGGAAATTTCTAAACTAGAGAAAATACAGAAAACGATAGCTTAAATTAATTAATTCACTAAGTCTTAAACTCACAAAATTAGAAGCAATTTTGATTATCGCTGAATGTACATAATGCATATCGATACAGAAACAACGGAACATATTTAATAGCAAAAGATAATGTGGTGTTAATGCAACAGAAAACTGACATACAAGATATATATTTGATCCTTGATCTCCCTTTGAATTGTCGTAAAAGTAGAATTATCTGTGAAAGACAAAATACATAGTACACGTCGGCGCTCTTTAAATAAAAGTTTGGCTGAGCTCATACTCGAAACAAGCCGGTCACGTATGTCTTAAATTCCCAAGATTGTTTTAGTTCCCCGCTTCGGAGTAAAATGAATGTCTACGGTTGTTTGTCTTACTTTTAACAAAACATGTATAAAACATTGTATTTTAAAACGAATCAAAAACGATCAAATCCTAATAGGATATCTTCGAGGTATTTTTTTAATCCGAATTCTAAATGGGTCAATCAAGATGAAGATTCACGTCATCAGATATCAAAGTCACAATAAAATAAAATAAAATATTTTAAAACCTTACTTCTCTTCGGTAATAAATATATAAACTATTACCTTAGGTCAATTAAAGTCCGAAAGTTGTATTTTTTTAAAAAATAAAGTCCCCTTAACGGCTCTAACTAAATTGTGTGCTAGGAGATGGTTTAAAACAATAGTTGAAAGGCGTATTGATGCCTACAACCTTAAATTTCGCAAAACGCATTATATATTAGACATAATATATAAGATATATTGTCCACTATTAGACTATTGAGGCTTAACATAACTTATTATAAGTGTCATACAAATTTAAAACATATGTTAGACAATATACTTAACGTTATAAAAAAGCTACGTCAGATCAAGTTATAAACTTGAAAGCGAGTTGACTTTAGAAACATCACTACCAACCAGTAGTGACCAATGTCGATCCAAACATGCTCCTATGTATACTGGTATATACTTAATACAGGTGCATAGACGGATCGACTTTGCTCGATCTCGATGCGTGCTTTCCGATCGGAATAATTCATAGTCCTGCCTGTCTCAAGATTGACCGTTAATGCTTAAATAGGTAAATGCTAAATCCGTAAACTCGATAAACGTTCAGATATGTTTGCTAAAATTATTTATACAGAAACGATATATTATTTTCAACACGAGCATGCGGTTTTTTTGTAGTTACAGCCTGAATGGATCGGCACGAAATTGGAAGTAGTCCTCATGGAATCCCAACACCAAATAGCAACATGATGGTGCTGTGTTTCGAATGGTGAGTGTAGCGTTGATGGGACCCGTGTTACTGTGGACGAAGAAATCTTAGTCTACAGACATGACAAGGTATCTGCATTCAAATTCCTTATGATGGATCAACGTGGGTGTCTGTAGGAAGTATTTACCATATCTGTGTGCTCATTTGTCAATCTCAACACAAAATTTATTATAATATATGACAATGTGAAGTTTTGAAAATTACTTAAAATATTTGTACAGATCACCATCTCATAACAAAGTGAAAGCTAAACTCATATTTGGAACTAATTATACATACGTTATTAAGTCAGAAAACACAGATATGTTATAATTTTTGATCTTCACGTATAAATAAAAACTTTTATATGTAGGCTCTTTAGTCGTTTCAATTTTCTTTTACAATAGAGAAATAATTAAATTTATTTACAACATTATATTAGACGTTTTCTTAACATAATTTTACAAATTTTACTTTTATACGAAGAATATTCAACCAATCTAACATACCCATAGGATAAGACTAAGGTAGAATAGGTAAGATCAGAATATATTTTTAAAACACAATGACTAAAGAGGTATGTTCTATTTATTAAAATTAATAATGTTTATAACAAAAAATTTAATTGACCATAACCTACAAAAAGTGTGTGAATACCCCACCCCATTCACACACTTTCAAATGCTCGTTTAGTATTGACTTGACTTTACCATTTTAATTGATGGTCGGCTTAAGTTTCATCATTATATCAATGCAATTATATTTCTTGTATATTAATACGTTCTTCTGTCTCATATTATATAGATAAAGAATTTTTATTACTGGACGGTTTTTATAAATCTTTTCGATTACAAGAGATCAACTCAATCTAAAATAGTTAAACATGAAAGTAATATTAGACATTCTATTACATTTTTCTACAACCCAGTAATTTCATTCTTATTCCTGGGCTCTATATTTTTCTTGAAAGAGGATTCACGAATATTCATTAGAGACCAAGATTATAATCGACAAAGCATTCGCCGTCGGACAAGAAATGAATGCTTTGCCAAGAGTTGCTCTTCCAACAGGTTTTCTCATCCACTACTACGAAGGCTATTATCGATTGTTGGCTATTTTACTGAATATTTTTTTTTAATTTATGACATCATATATTTTAATCATGCAATATCGACAAATTTACAATAATTGATTTCATGTAATCAGTTAACGACAGAACAACAGAACGTTTTAGATTTTTATCAAAGTCCTTACTATTTTACCGCTATAATATACATACAATTGATGCTATAGTTATATATTTTATATCATATATTAATATATTTTTGTGCATATATAGAATATTTTAACTAAATTTTCTACTTTTCTATAGCATTTTATCATAAAATTAAAGATATATCATTTATTTTAATTTCTAAGAAATTGTTTATCGATATCATCATTTCCGTTTCCTTTGACGTACCTGGTACTATAGCGATAACTTCGCGTATAATTCCATGGTAATGGGTCTGTGAAGTCATGTGGGATCGCGGTGTCACTAGAGGCCATTCGTCGGTCAAGTGTACCTGTTTAACCACATAAGGCAGTTTGCGCTACTAACGATATAGCCGGCGGCGCGCAGATCGACGTCGGGTGTCGTATTTGCTACATAGGTGATGGGAGGCTGGGTTTCTGATTGCCGTGAGAGAGTTTGTATTTTGCTGTCGCATTAAGGTTGGAAAAAACTACTTATCATCTAACGATTTTTCATATAAATTTTTCTTTTACTCAAATGTCGTAACGAGTTTTAATTTATTATTACCTGCTTCATTTTCTCACCACGCTACAGGTTCTATGAAGAATGTCGTCTAGCATTAAGCCCACAACTTCTTCCCTTCACATAAATGTTAAAACAGACAAGATAAAATATATACTATACAGAATATTTAAAGTAATTCTTTAATACGCCTCATTAAATATAACAAAAATGATTAACATTTAAGAAATAATATAACTTAGTCTTGAGATTTATATATATAACTTAACACAAAAAAAAATCGATTGTGCCTAGCTTCTCTTAGCCAAACGTCTTAAAATGATGATTACAAAAGTTTAACGACCTATGGTGTCCGCACATTTACGTATTACTTTCACGCCCTGGTTGGTAGCTTAACTATGTTAAATTCAGTTGATACTGTAAAGTAATTATCTTTTAGCATCACTCCCTTTTTTTATAACAATATTATATTTACTTAGAAATACGCTTATTAGCACCGAATGTGTATCTATATAACATAATATATCTGTGCTAGGTTTTTATTGAGTGTTAAGACTCCTCGTAATACATACAAAACATTGAAGCTTTTTCCAAAACTCATATGGTACAATATGGTGTGTCTATAATATTCACGATTCTGGCGCGCATTGATTTGATAAATATTTTTGTTTTTGTTTAATTTAGTAGTTTTATTTAATAAATTTTAATTGTTTTTGAATTTTATAATATGGTATCATCTCCTTTAGATTTTTTAAGCCCATTCGAAGGATTGTCTTTACTCTCTATTAGCTTATCAGCCTAGGAATGCCGTATTCCCAAATAGCTAGCAATAAGCCAGGTACATGCGTATTGAATTCCTGCTTTATCATCAGGACCTGTTAGATTAATAAGCAGTGTTCCGTATGCAGGTAGGTTTGGATATTGGGAAAGAAATAATGTTCGTATAATTGATTTAACCCTAGAAAAAGTAACTTAGTTACAGAAATTGCAACTTCATTGACGTTTATTAATTATTATCGTTTTTAAATACAATTCCCAAGAAGAAAATAGTGCAATTTGTAATTTTTGGAATACTTTCTCATTCCATCATAAATTAAATAAACTATCTGAAAAGAAAATATTGTACGCTTGCATAACAAAATTTACGTTTCCAATAATAAAAAAAACAATTTCGATACATGTTGTAAACGTTTAGTTTAGCAGTGCTATATGGCTGGGTTATCGTGCGCACAAACGTTTGTAACAACAATAACGTGCTTATCAAAAGCAACCAGCATTACATTTCGATTACAGCGCGGCCCGTTGCAATGATTTGATGCGAACTGGAAGTGGATGGAGCAATTTCTATCGTTTTCACACCGTAATTTAGTCAACCGAAGCGTTGTAGCTTTCGGACGAAAGATGTATAACCCACAAAGATTAAGATCCTTAGAGCGAATTGAATGATGTTCTACTTTACAAATACTCATATGTTTATACACTTGGATGAACTTACTTATAAATTTAGCAAAATACCTAAGATTTTACAATACAATATATATAGTGGGTTTTGACTACGTGCTCGTTTGTCTACCCTAATATTTTATAAAAATGCTCCAAGGGATATACGATAACAATGTCCTCTGACATTCTGGCACACAAAATACAAGAGTAACCTCACTTACGTGACGTATTTCACTTCAACGTCGTAACAGAAGCGCCGATAGGCACGATACGGGACGGTCTGCAAAACTTAAGTCGATTCATAGCGATCGCGTTCTCAACAAATCAGCGACAGTTTTTACTGCAGTTATTAAATAGTGTTATAAAAACATTCCTATTAGTTATTAAACTTTCATCTTAATTAATTACTAATCTTTATATATATATGAAAATAATTAACTAATATATTAAACCAAATAGATGGCGCTGATTAATGTTGCTAATATTATGGAACACCACATAGAGGCGCCATTTGATAACGGTAGAAGATAAATTAATATGAAACGTTTAATACAAAAGGTACATATAAAAAAATTAAGATCTTTACGTATTTATTGAAACACGTAATTGAGACGTGGCCATAGATATTAGTAGAAAATAAGAGTACTCGAAATATAATAGATAACTGAAAACTACGCGTAAACTTGCTAAATTCGTAATGATAATAAAACAGTACCCTATATATTTATCAGTATAGTGTATCAGTACTTTTTTTTGCTCTCACTCTAAGGAGTTAAAAATTATTTTAAATAGCCGTCATTTTCTATAAGCCCGCGTTCTCTTTGCGGCGGCTCTTATTGAAATCTGTTGCCGCAAGTAATGAGTGGTTATGATTAGTCAGTACCGCGAAAAAGACGAGTCATTGACCCGAACAAGCTGCGGTTGTATTAGTTCAAAATTGTTGCTTTTTCTCTATTCTCTACATATCTAACTATTTACACGGTTTGTCGCATAGGCGATTGTGGAACATAAAGTGCTAGGCTGTGAAACAATTTGCGCAATAGAAGTGCATGTACTATGACTGCAATAAGTGAAATATTTATTTCGTTTATTATCCTCTATGGTACTAATGTACACATGATTCAAATGCAACTACTCAAGTACTGGTAATGAGATATTCTATCTCATTCTACTTGCGTGATAGCGCATGTGTGCATCTTGATTTAGATGACGATAGATGTACCTGTTAATGGACCTTTATCAAGATAAAGAAGATTTAACCCAAATTGGTGGGCTCCGTGAGCCTACCAATCATTGGTCATAATTCTAAAAGCTTTTCATAACGTATTGCTTTATTAAGTTACTACTTAAGCACCGGTCTGCTTAAAAAAAATGCTTCGTTACCAGTAAATACCGGTCTCCGGATCCCTTCAGCAGCATTATGCTATTGCATGTATATGTTACGCTGGTATTATGTGTGGGCGTGGTCCTACCCCTATCAAGCTGACCAATTTGTTCTGCAGCTAGAAACTGCAGTGTAGCTCTATCATATGACTACTTTTGTGCTTAGTTTTATTAAATTGCTGTTCGAAATACTGTTCACGTATTATATTAGAATAGAATAAGAGCATCTATAGAGGCATCTATAGAGTGATCACATCATTGAAAGCGAAATGTTTTAAAAACATTAGACACTAATCAAAACACTACGCTCAATGCTGCCGTATTCAATTTTTGCGTTCTTATAACGACGCATAGTGAATATTCTCGTGTCCATGATAATCATTAGAGTTGTGGTCGTAATTCTATCCTAAACGTCTTTGCGTCCATGCTTTGTTAATTTATCTCAGTACTAAACACATGGATTAGTTCTATAAATTAATTTAGGTACGTTTCTTGTACATAAATTTCGAAAAATTTTAATATTCGTATTCAAAGTATACGGACTAGATTCATTAGATTTTCGAGGACTTGTCATTCACATTTCAATATTTTGCAATGTAATTGATAAAATGTTGTAATTATACACGGATATTAATAAACACACAGATAATATTTTATTTTACTTATTTTGTTTTTAAAATATAATATTTAGAAGTAATGTATAGGTGAAACTTTTATGAATGTGAATTCTTCGGAATATTACGTAGATTTAATACAATGACATAAATTGCTATAATTTGAATGAACTATGCAAAACTTGAGTGAAAAATAATTAAAAGCGGTTTTAATAGCGCAGTCAATGCTTTTGTGAAATAAAACTTAATGCAAATACAAACATAATGAAGCAATTCCCGTGGAGCAAATAAATGAAAATGTGGTGGCGCTCGGTAAGATATTCCCGCTTTTAGTGACTCCGAGAATCACGAGGGACTCAAACGAAGCTAAGCTAAGTGAGGTGAGGTAATGAGACAGCAAACTTGAAAACTCTCATTTAATCTGTTAATGTAAACATAAGTAACTACTTAGAGAGGCATTTACTCGTGTAAATAAATTACGACCAACACGTGTTACTTTCCCAACGTAATTATGTTAAAATAAATGAATATTTGACAAACCGAGATAATTGTGGTTTGTTTTTAATTGATGTTTAGATATATGGTATATACCTTACAAAATTCAACTAATGGATACCTATCCAAGAATGTAAACGGATAATTAACTTTCAGTTTTATACGTATTCCATCATACGGCGTGTGTTACATAATATCTCACATTTTTGAAGCTGTTCAGTAATACATTGTAATGTATGTAAATACATATTTTTGTGGAAATTTATTATTTCCGAAACGAGTCTACTCCTATGTTCTAAGACTGGCAAAGGCTATTATATTAATTGGCTAAGATTTACTCCATTGATATTAATTATTTCATTTTCCCGGGTAAGTTCTTGTACACCATATGTGGAACGATGATGAGAACTTTGGTCAAATCGGATCTCCTTATTTCGCACCTTTGAGTGGAAACTCTTTTCTTTTCGTTTTGATCTCGATTTTATAGCGTATATATTTCTTTTAAATATTAGTAAATATTAATAAACGATGGGGATCAGGAGTGAAATTTAAAAAAAAAATTGTAATATATCCCTCTTCCGTTTAATTCAAAGGTTTAAGTAATTTATATTATGTATATTAAAATTAATTTAAATCCTGAAAATCAGGTATGTATTCCCTTAATAATTACAAGTAACATGTAATTCATAAAAATTCAATAGTAACTCAATTAAGTTACTGTTATATGTAATAAGGGATGTTAGGAAAGTTATTTAATATTCATTTCATCAATTAATTTACACATACCGTCAGTTGCCTCTCTAATGGGACCGAAATTAGTTAAACGTCATAATTCGCAACCCAAACGTCACAGATGTCTTGGAGTTTGCCATTTTGGGACCAATAATTGAAGCCGTTATGTTTCCGGTCGCAGGGTCGACCCCCGCTTAAATATTGACCCTAGGAGCCCATTAATGCCCCGTTTCAAACGTCGATAAGCCATCTTCAGCTGTTCAAGGATACGGCTTCTAGATTACCGAAGTTTGTTGCAAATTGTAGATAGAATTATAGACCTTCATTATCATAGAAATTCGAAGTTCATTAGATTTCACTAAAAATTGTCATTAAATCGTAATACTTTGCTAAATTATAATATTATTACATTTAAGAAATAGTTACTCAAATGATTTTTTTTTTCTTTAAATATATAAATTATAACTTTATTTCATGATTCATTATAATTCCGTAGCGTACCAGGAAATCCTGTGGTCTGCCAGGAAATCTGTCTCTCGATTTGCATTCCAGCCATCTTCTCATTTAAAACCCCCAAATGAGATTGTTTGGAGTTCTAAATTCCCCTTACATCCTATATGAACGATAGCAAAACTGGCGTGCTTATATTTTTTCATATACCCTATTAAGCGGGATACCTTTAGGCAGGTTTCCTAAGATGTACAAATATCTTTTTTAACCACTTTTTATCGCTGTGTGGAATACTTCTGTAAGTTGGCCGTCCGCTGTGGGCCGGCGCTGCGAAATCAACTCGGTCGTGCTATAATGCTAATTGATGACTCAAAATGAATTAAGCCTAATCTAAAAAAACCTTTAAAAAAATCCCATATAAAAAAATCCTTAGCCTTGAGTTGCTATGCTCTCAGTGTTCTGCAGTATAAACTTTGGATACTTTGCTTTATGCCCGTTAGATGACCTAATTCTATAATCTACTTTCCATCGTCGGACATTAAGCGCACGGCGCGGTTTTTTGTATATTTTTCATAATGTTATGTTTGAAAAACGAGCAAACAGTTCACTCGATGGTAACTAACTGCGGCCCATGATATCTAAACTCATCCTCAACCAAAGTTTAATATGCAATATGTTCTACCTTGGAGGGCTGAGATAGAATGCCTTACTACCTGTAATTAGATCCCTAGAATCACCAAACGAAACACAGTAGCGTTTTTATACTGTGAGGGCATCATGCTGACCCATTCATGCTGCAGCTTTTCTCGTGGATAATTATTAATATCTTACGAGAAGATTCAATAGGCATTTACTAAGTAAGTGCGATTTAAAACCAATGACTTTACCGTCACACAATACCAAATGGGATTGTAGTCGAGTACGAGAGCTTATGGATAGGAGAAAAAACACTCTAGAAGAGAATAATGCCGTTTTTAACTCTGATAAATATATTTTTATAATTATCTTTCACAGAAGGTATTGTAATCACAAAGCTATTATGAAGAAAAGCTTTTACGGTAATGAAAATATCAATTATACTCATTAGTAGTACCATTAAAGTCATTAGCTTAAAGCGTTTGCAACAAACAAAGAATTTTTTTTATTTCAATTGATAATTGTCTTTTATATAGTTCGTTAAGACCGTGGAAAATAACCGCAACTGCGGGACATTTGCACTAAAGACTGCAATATGAAGTAAGTAGGCCGCTTCTAATGTCGAAAAGAACTTCAGGACTTCGGTAATGAGACCATAAGCAACACCAATACCATTAACTGATGCAATTGTAATTACTCTGCTTGAGTATAATTTTGCAGCAACCAGTATCTCTACATGCATTAAACGCGCTAAATTATCTGTTGGAATTATTGACGCTATTATGATAACAAGTGTGGGCAGTATTGTCAACATTAAAACACGTGTTCGACAAACTAATTATATCTATAACAGAATAGATATTCTAACACACTCGTAACACACAAGTCGTAATATTATTTAAGTTTAAATTTAAAATAACATTGTTAATAACTAACGTTTCGCTTAGTAATAACTTACAAGTTGAAATACATTTTGGTTTTTACTATTTTATAAAATTTGCCCTTTTTACTGTAAGTTACGAATTGTAATATACAATTTATTGTCAGATCAATGGGTAATGCAAAAAACAAGAAAGGTAAAAGAACTTAGTTCCACGTATAGCTGTTGTAAAACATCGCCAATTCCATAGGATCCAATCGCGGTACGGTAGCACTAATTTTTAGAGGATCACGCTCTCACAGTATACAAACCTGAAATATAATTTATTTCAGGTTTGTATACTGTGAATTACTTTGCTACGTTTTGTATTATATATATTTATATATATTTTGTATTATATTGTAGATGTAACGGGAGACTCCTTTACTGGAAACGAGATATTCCATCTTAGTTCTCAGGTCCTAATACATAGGTATGCTTGTTGTTGAGGATGATTTGATTTTATATCCTCCTGACAGTGCCCTCAGAATTTTCGCTAACATAGAGACATTCATTCCGCTTCCCTACTCCAATTTCTTGTATGTGCAATAAGACAGCAGGTAGGTTCAAAGCGAAATTCAAAGACAGGGGACATAAATACAATACAACTGGACACGAAAACCACTAATTTGTAATACACTAATATTGTTTCTCTGTATTGGTAATCTAAACTAGGACTCGCAATGTGGCATCCAAATATTATAAACAGTTAGATACGTAGCAAACAATCATGACCTTTTTTTTTAATTTTCATTATCATTTATTAACACGTGAACAATGTGTTCGTTCATCACCTTAGTTAGACATCTTACACCATGACCAAAGGCTGATTCGCTTTCATCATCAAAGTTGTGCAATATCTGTTCGTTATAGTGAGGAAGATTCGGACATATATTTAATGGCAGAGAAGCGGTGCCGTTGGGGAAGTAATACAACTTCATGGATATCAATTGGCCGCTGTGATCGCTTCAGTTTTGGTCGTTTTTTTACTTGCTTTTCTTTTCTTGCGTGATTTTCTTTTAGTAAATTTATTACCATAAAAATGTATGATTATATGTTATAAAATGCTATTACAAACTGAGAAATTTAGTTTATAAATAAATAACTTTAAATTGCTTTCGGACAAAAGTAGGACAATAAGCAATCAATAAAACTTCCATTCGAAGCACTGTTAGTGTAACTTTTAAACATTTTGATAGATATCGTCACCCATGAGTTCATAGGTAAAGTTTTTCAAACCTGATAAATGACAAGTTATCACTTCTGGAAAGGACGGTAGCTGTTTATTGTTTTCGTTTGTCTCATTGATCTTCAGCCATTGTCCTCGTACGTGTTGTCGAAAGATTGTTTGGAAATAATGTGTCACTTCTATTCATCGTGCATCTTCATTCATAATAGCCAACCATTGATTTTGATGTATCATTATATATTGAATTGATGGCAGGCAATAAATTTCCAAATGCTCTCTGTCCTAATAATTTCATCTATGGTTGTGTATAGTGCTCTGTCATTTACTTTAATTTCCTCGTCGATTGTCGCGATGACACCGTGTCATTTATGTACCTATTCATGATTCCGTCGATACTATTCTGTGTCAATTCGCGACACAAACGGGTCATTCTCACAAGTCACGTAGGTATTCCTTATTGTGTTACGTAGATGTCTACAATTGATAAATGGATAAACGCTCTCTTCTTCGGCCCGATTGTATCTACAAGATTCCTTTTTATGTGATCAAGTGTCGATTAGTCTATTATTTTTTTTGTATATAATAAAAACAACAAATTTTCAGTATTCAATATCTTCAATGCGTGGCGCAAAATTAGTGAGATTAGTAATATTCCAAATTTTATCAATAGTTGAGTTTGTTTCACCATTTACTTTAATGTCGCCGCGATGACACCTCAGTTGTAAACCTATCCATAATTCCATCAATACTATTCGATATCAATCCTCACAAAAACGGGTCGTTCTGTTCACGTACATACATAGATATTCGTTATTGTGTTGCGTAGATACCTACTATTGATAAATTGATAAATAATTTCGCCACTCGTCTTTGACCTGTTTGTCTCTAAAAGATTCCTTTTTGTGTGATCGAGTGCCGATTAGTGGATTACATTTATATATAAAAACAATATTTTATTAGGATGAAATCTTTAAAATGAGTGAAGAATGAGATGTATATATAAATATATATATATATATATATATATATATATATATATATATATATATATATATATATATATATATATATATATATATATATATATATATATATATATATATATATTATATATATTTTAATTATTAATAATAATTTTCAATATAAATCTAAGTTATATCTTACTACATTATATTTCTACTCTATTATTATTTATTATTATTTCTATTCTACTGTATTGTATCTTAAGTAAAACTTTATAGCAGTGTATGCTTGAATGTATCCTGTAAGTTAAATAATATCTTTAAATTATGTTCGAAATGTTTTATGAGTATTTTTATGCCAACAAGAAACATGAAGCAAAAAATGTATTCAATGCACAATTAAACTACATTTTAATCGTTCTCGTCTTTCATGAGTTTAGATTGAAGCAAATTGACGTACGAGTGTTGCCTTACGAATAACAAAAAGCGGAATGAACCGTTATGGCCTCAACAGAATATGTAGAATCTTTCCAGCTTTGACCGAGGCACGCGGTCGGACCGTTATAGCGCCTGACCATTCGTGCTGTATTGTTCTTGACACGTGTGTTGATCGGCTCGAATTAGGAATGCCGGGTGGTGATCTTATATGAAAAGAACATAAATAAAGGCGTATAATGTGCACTCAATACGCGCTCTTAAAACTTGTTTAACGTACGTTGTCGGTTAGGTTATTTAGATTTTTTATATATACCTATCTATAGTGTAAATGTATATGTTTTAAAAACTACTACCATTATTCATAAATAATTGTGTGGTCTTAGCGGGAGCGGAAAGTGTGCTCCCTCACCATGGCAGCTTCCCAAAGTAAATTAGTAGTAATTATAAGTACATTAATCTGCAAACTAACCGTTGTTAATTATTAAATTCTTATATGTTTAATTATGAATTTACAATGCTTAAATTGCTCTTAGTTTATGACTTTTACGGTTTAATGAACAAGGGCCACAAAAAAATAGTTTTTCTAAATGTGTGAGCAACTGGATTTGGGACTGCAAATGTTTAGATTAAGCTGTTCCTGCTCCCTCTCCTTCGTGCTGCTTCCGATGTCAATGTCTAGGATAGAGCAGGACCTTAAATGAATTTAGGTCTCCGAAAATCTGAACCAGCAGTTCCCTTTGCCATTTTCTACCTCCTAGCAGTCTTTCAGCTGGAGCTCGCACAAAAAAAGTTTTTGACCTCAGCCCTCCAGCGATACCTAGGACATCTAACCGTGTGAGAGGGCCAATGGGCCGGTCGTCCCAAGTCCTCGCTTCTCGCAGACTTTTTTTAAAATACTTTATTCTGAGTAAAGTAATTCTTACTTCAGAAACACGATATATTACCTAGTTCTTGAGCGACTACTATCAAGTTAAGTTTTAGTTAATACAATAAATAATGTTTTCTCCTATTTTGAGTAACGAATAAGTATACCATAGTCATTTTATATGCATAGAATTGGCTTTTTATTTCAATACGGAATTTGAACGATTGAATACGCATGTTTTTTAAGACAATTGTACACCACACTTCGTAATTCGACGCCATATGTTGATAGAATAGGGTTATATTGGGAACGCATGCTATAAATAGGACTGACTCCACAATAATATTTCACGTGCACCTTAATATTACTACTTAATATTGATACGTGATAACTAGCCCTTAGAATTTGATTGAAAGAGGTTAATTTTGTAAATAGTTATTAATATTTTTGATTATAAAGCGTACTAACAAAAAGCATATACGTTAGACTCGCAGTAAAGTATTAATTCATTTGCACATTTTTGTTATCATTATCTGAGTTTTATATATTGTATAATTGGAATTTTGATGAAATATTTCACGTTTTTTTTATTATTACTTATTATGACATTGAGAGCATTCATCTTTGACAAGGGATCATCATGCAGATGCGTTGTCACCCTTGAGGACAGAGGTAAGGAATACCTCGTCACCGGTGTTAAATGCGATGATGGTACAAAAGTTATAAACCGCTAAAGAATTTACTACCCTATTTATACTCTATATATTTACCTAATTTACCGTTGCCCTTTCTAGACATCCTAGAAATACGTATCTTTGAAAAAAAACAGCCCCAATTTTTTACAAAACTTTTAGCTGCTTATAGCCGATCTAAACATAAAAATTAAAACTATTTAAAAACGATGTTTATTGTATGTGTAGTATATTATATTTAATAATTTATCCTAATATATATCCTAATAACCTCGGAATCGTTTACTTTGTTTAAAAATCGATTATATAATTTGCTATTTAAGATACGTTATAATAATGTTAAATATTTCCTAGAAGATAAACTAGAAAATCTGAATGAAGAAATAAAGTAATTGATAAAAACAATGTTTATTGTATGTGTAGTATATAATATTTAATAATTTATCCTAATATATATCCTAATAACCTCGGAATCTTATACAATTACCATTCACTTTGTTTAAAAATCGATTATATATCTCTCGTCCGGAGTGAATAACGTCCTCACAAAATACCAGCGTGAAATAGCAGCATAATGCTGCTGTGTTGTATGAATGTAGATGTCATGGACCGCAGAAATCACTTACCATCAGGTGAACTGTGTGCTCGTTAGTTATTCTCAATATAATAAAAAAAAATTAGAAGATAATAATCACACAGTTCAACTGATGGTAAGTGATGGCTGCATAGACACACACTACGTTGTCAGCCTTGTGAACTGAGATGGAATGTCCCGTTACCGGACCCTATATCTGGTGACCCAATTACAGATAACAGGTCTGAACGGCTACTGTGTTTCGTAGAGTGAGTCTAGTGACACGTACAATATGAAACACTACAGCGTTATGGTGCTATTTCACGCGGGTATTCTGAAAGAGCGCTGTCATTCCCCGGTGAAAGTGATTCGATCTTTATAGAGTGGATCTGCCTCTGTTAGAACTATGATTACACTTAGATGAGTTTTGTTTTTTTCATTCTAATTTCATAAAAAAATCTACTATTTATAGTGTCATAGTACCGTAAGTGAATCTCTACCCGAGTGTGTAGTTAGACGCAACTAAAGGATTCCTTGTTCTTAGCAACAAGGAATCTGCCTATCTAAAACTACTTATCGTTGTCTTGCTAACGATTCAAGTATCACACCATTTTTTTCAACTTTTTCTACCTATGTTACCAACATCATTTTTTTAACGTCCAACGACATTGTTCATATGTCCACCATACCATTGCCAATGAAACAATTTTAATATACATATACGTATTTTCACTTTTAACTAGCTATTCCTGCTTTACGTACCGATGTGAATTAATACAAACACAAAATGTAAAGTTATCTTAATATAACACTGAAATCCAAATTGGTTCAGCCATATCAGCGTGCACAAATAAACGGACGAAAAGTCTGTTTTCAATTTTATTATATGCATAGAAAATATGTGTGTTTTATGATATCATAGTATATAATATTGTCTAAAATATTGACGCAATCGGTGTTATATTTTTTTCACTACTAATAATATTATCTTTAATGACAGCGGAAATATAGACATATCCGTTTATAACAAACTTTGTTGTGATAGAGAAAAATGTTGTTTTAGAATTATTGTTGTTACTAGGCTGAAGAGATAAAGATGTAATGTGCCTTTCTTTCCGAACATATTATTAAATTCTAAAACTTCGACTTTAATAATATTTACGGGAAGTATCTTCTTACATATTTGTATTTCTATTGAAAGTGTAATTTATTTCTTATTATTTATGCTTAACATATAATAAAATATATAGAAAAATCTATAGCCTTAAAAGAGACAAAGTAAATAAAACAGTTAGATATTTAATTAAAAAGACACAAGTGTTTAAATCGATTTTGAATTTTTTGTCTGATTGCAATTATTTCAATAAGATTTATTGAAGTTTATGACATCGAAATATTCTGCTAAACGGTTGTACAGCGCAATGACTAAATACAGTTTTAAAGCAGGGACGGCCCGTGGTAACAACCTCCGGTATTTTTGTTCAATTGAGTTCTTTACAAAATGAGACAATTATATTCGTACAATGTAAGTGTTACGAAAATTATTTTAACACAGACGTGTTGTGTTAATATAATTTTGACCATTGCATTGTATGTGCACTTTGAACATATCGGAACAACGAGCGCACGGCTCATTTGGTATACATACTCTGTTGTATGGACATATCTCTCACATGGTCTGAAGATACGGCCATAGCAAATTATTCTTGACATTCTAAAAGAATTAAATCGCTCTCACTTAGTTTTTTTTTTAATTTTATGTTTTGATGTAAAACAGTAATTCATTTATTATTCAGACAGTTTAATATTTATTTTTATATTGCACGCGGGAAAAAGTAATTAAATTCATAGTATGGTTGAGTTAATGAGTGTTCAGTAGAATAATATGATTACACGCGGTTGGTCAAAGCGCTGTAATTTTTGCGTAGAGCAGCCAATAATACTCTTTAATGTTCTCTATATACGCGTACTACTGCGATGAACACGACTTGTAAATAAATAACATTGAATTTTAATTTTGCTTTTCAACTCTTTCTTCTGATATATAAAATGCTTATGAATTAATTACTCTTATAATATATTTATATTGCTACTACTAGTTCCTCTAAATTCTGTTGATGTTGATGCTGTTAGGCCTATGCGGCTCTTACAGCTTCACTGAATACAGGGCTCACAGAACTGAGTGGTCCGTGAGCTTATACACTACTTCGTCGTCGAGTAGCTCTACTTGTAGCATCAGGTGTCCTAGTTTCGATTTCTAGCTAAGCTATAATTTTCTGTGGAACACAATAATGTTATTGATATTCTTGTTTGTGTATAGTCCGTGCTCATGATACTGCATCCGAACCCTCCTCCTACGATCTTTGCGCGTGCAAAACGTTAGATATGCGGAAGACTTGTGTGTCTTTTGTACTTCCGGAAATCCTGCGCAGTAAATGTTATCTGATTGCAAACAAGACACCACCGTGATCAAATTTACATAGAGGACATTATAACTTAAAATGCTAATCAATCTTATTTATTTATTAGACAGTCCAACAGCGAGTTCATAAATATTTAAAAGCTATTTATGAACAGTTTTTTATTTAACTAGTAATTATGATAGTTTTGCGTTTACATATGTGAGGGAACGAGTGTGTACACAAGTACGTGTGTGTTTATCTGTATGTATCGCTTCGGTTTGTATATACATTGATAAATAAGTGCATCTAAGGGATTATCAGTGTAATAAATAAATAAAAGTATAGAAAAGTATATATATCTAAGATGAATTAATATTCATAGCATGTGCGGGTAGGCATCTTATTTTGGTATTACTATATTTTAATAATAATATATATTTTAATAACGGTTCTAAAAGCGAGAATCTAAATTACATAGCAACAAATGAAAACATATATCAAAGCTTAATATGTGAATCATAAAAGTAACGTAGCGACCTATATACGAATCCCTCTCAGGGAGTCTAGACGATATCGAAGGACAGGCCTCCAGTACTGCGAACCTTACATATCTATGAAATATTTTAATATTAACTTCTCAAACTTTGAAAGTTCATTCATGATATTCCCTTGTTCTGTTAAGAACGAGATTGATCAGACAAAAACTAAACATTCATTGAAGTGTGATACTATTACGCTTTTTAATAATTTAGAATGATTTTCTTGGTAGAGCCACGTTGCTTCTATCTGCAATATTAATGGGTCGGCCCATCCGATCAAGCCATTCATAAAATACCAGCGAACACAATGCTGCTGTGTTTCGTTATGCGATTGTAGGGATCCGGAGGCTGAATAATAGGTAACGGAGCATTCTAAGTCCTCGTGGGTGGTCCCCACCCGATGATCAATCCTGAGTTTCCCACCCCTAAAATTTTTAAAGATATAAAAATGACTGATGCATCCTGTTTCAAAACTCCGCCAGTTCATGCTGTGCGGACGAGGAAGACTGACCCCAAATAATTGGGATAAGGCGTAGGAAGAAGTATCTGTTTCATAAACAAAATACAAAATAATTTAATGGCATACTCGGAACTTAAACTATAATATTGCACAATTCCAACAATACATTTACAATCATGCATCTATCCTTGTGACAGATGTGTTCCATAGAACTTGGCAAAGAAAACACAATACAAAAACACGACAACATAAACTATTTCTTGGTCACGATAAAAATATAAAATTGATCGACAGTAACATTCGAAACACGTACATAGAATGCGTCAGTCTACAAAGTTATTGAGAAAATATCACTATTTATATGAGAGAAAAGCATATCGAGTATTTATTGATACTTGACTCCGAGGACTCTCGTCACGCATAGAAACTAATACAGTTGTTATCATGGAAGTTTAAAATAAACTTAGTGTCTGTTAAGATCGGTCGGTTTATTTTTATACAATAACTACATACACGTCGTAGCTAGTCGTAAGTAGTAGTAGCACACGCCTAATAATCGTGACTTTTTATTCTTTATATTATGAAATTAACAGAGACAACGGAACATGCATTTCGCCTGATGGTAAAACAGGTGCGGCTCTAAACAAGGTTCAAGATGCGTTGACATCTCTCGGACTAGGGCGGAATACTTCGCCACCAGTCACAGGGTCTCCGAATCTCTACACGCACTCGTTTAGTTTAGAATCTAATGTGGTAGATGTTATAAAAAAATAAAACTTAAAAATGTCCTACTGGTACACAATACCTTCTCTCTAGTGAGGGCTTTGGGCCATAGTCACGGAAAAGAGAATTCGCGAAAATTAATATTATACGGCAATATTATATTATGTCCGAAGAAGTTAATGTCATCTGGTTATATCCAGATTTTATCGCGGTGGTCGAAACCCATTAGTAGCATTTATATTATCTGGTGGTGTATCACAACAAGTTTTATTAGGAACGACACTATGGGTACGGCACATGCATACTAAAAAATTAAAAACTAGCAGTTCTATTTCCAACATTGAGCTTTAATTTTAAAAGGGCTATAATTTAGATTCGTGATAAAGCGGTGCTTATAAAATATAACAGAATCAGGCTTATAGATGGATATTGAGTTTTATAATTAAGAGGATGTAATGTAACATGATCAAATGAAGGTAATTAATCGTGTGTTGTTACTGGTATTATAAATGTCTATACACGAAGTAATCTAATGCCTAAGGCTATACACAAGGTCGTTGCTGTCGACCGCGTCGCTCATAAACTAGTCTCATTCTAATTTCTCATTCATAACGCTTTATTACGTGATCGTACGTAGTTAGTCGTAATCATTTGTTTAAATTAAAGGCGCCTTGTCATTGATAAGAATCGACTTGAAAACGCCTAAATTGTAAAGGGATACGGAAGTAAATTGTACTTAATGGTGGGCTAATTAATTGCATATTTTTCTTTTACAAATTTAACATAATTTATTAATTTCATAACTAATTTGGATGTATTTTTTACTTTTTATGTTGATTAGGCGGCTTTATAACTCTTTAGAATTAGTTAATTTTGTAAAGGAAAAATGTATTAACGACTGAGATAGGCTAATCTTGACTGTTTGGTGGTGTGATATTTTATTTTAGCTTTATTTATTTAACCTCGCCTTGTCCTACTGCCGGTAAAAGGTATTTCCCAAGCTCTTTTATTTATTTTGGTGTCCTCTTGCTTGATTTCGACTTTGGTGATATCTTCTGATTATTATCAGCAGACATCAACCTATGCTGAATATGTTATAGTCCCGTAAACATTTAACATAAATTTCATCCCTTTCTCTCCGATGGAAGAAACATATAACAAAACTGGACCCGAAAATCAACAATGTTTTTGCATACCAACATTTGTCCTTGGCTAGGATTCGATGTCATGTTTATCAATATGCTAAGCCCTCCTGTAAAAGTCCTGCTAAAAACCCCACTTTTGGCTAACACCTTAGTCTGTCTTGCGATCGTTTATGGTTTATTTATTTATTTAATCTTCAGTTGTAAACACCTTATTTTTATAAAAAAAAAGTGCCAATAACAAAATAGTCCTAAATATTAAGATATATAACTTAATAAATATAATAATAAATGGAATACATATAAATTACATACAACAATAAATATCATAAATTACATAATAAATACATGAATATCATATAATATAGAAATATTGGTGTAAATAGAAATACCTAGTATCACATTTTAAGCTTTTCAGAAACGTGTAGCAGTGTTGGTTGATCTCAGTATACTTAGCACAAATATTCCAGAGTGAGTTTTTGTACATTAAAACCTATTTGGTATTATAACCCCACAATCGTTAGATCGCTAGATCGTAGAATCGCTTCGTCCATCTACATTCATCCTATATATACATATATAAATAAACATCTAGAAAGGCTAAAAAGGGTTCATTAAGAGGGTATAAAGTTCACCTTGGTTACATCAAAATAAACGTATAATTAAATCCGTTTCAAATAATATTACACAATGAATGAAGAATCGGCACGTTTCTTTTCACACGCACACCGCAACCTGCCGCATTAGGAAACCTGTTAAATATACGTACCGTTACCGCTTGCTCAGATGGTGGTATCTCTATGATGTTGCCTTTATTGGATTAGTCTTTACGGTCAATGACTGGAAGATGTATCGATTTTGTTCATGATAGGCCATCGGAATGTCATTCTTTATTTGTTTTATTATTCAGAGGAATAATAGCTTAAAAGAATAATAATAGCTAGAGAGCTACGCGATATGATAAACATAAATAACAAAGTGTATATTTTCATATTTAAAAAGGAAATCTTGTATATTAAATAAAAAAGCATTTCCAAGCCTTTATTATAATAACATTTACGTGTGCTGTAGTTATATATATGTATATTTGCAATCATCTTCAATTGAGTAATCGAATAGTGAATAGTCGGGATGTTCTGATTGTGGTTGAATTATGAATTTACGATAAATACATTCATTGTGTTACATTCGACCTTTTGTTCGGCAAAATTATTGTAGATGTTGCGCAATAGCCATTGTTCCCTCTGTATGTGTTGATACAACTTTTGCTTCTGTGAATTGAGCTCATTTATTCCATATAATTATTCAGAAGCGGTAGTGTTCAAACAACAGTACGTTGATTGTATCAATAATTGAAATAGACTATATCGTTTTAAACCTTATTAGCACTACTATTAAGTTAAATTTGAATTAAGCGCAAGCAGATTTGGAGCATTAGGTATTAATCAGGCGTAGTGTAAAAGGACGCTTATGTAAGAAGTGAAGATACGGTTAACGGCCATTTAAGTGTTGTTAATTAGGCAATAGGATTTAAGTAATATTGTCTATGGAAATTAAGAACGATTTAGGAAAATAATTGGCATTTAATTTACATTAGTCAATAATAAAGGCGGAACGTTTTAGTTCAAAAATCTTATTAACTATTTTAATGAGGGAAGATTTGAAGAATTATGCTGTGGAAGAGAAATGTTAAAAATATGAATAGTGTTAAGACTGATATAAAAATTAAAAGAGAAGAGTTATTAAATTTACAGGAAGAGAAATTTACAGAAAAAAATGACAAACGGGTGCTCAAATCTCAAATAATAAAATGCAATGCACGTGATGATGAAAATAGTTTTTTGTCCTCCTCGTTTTATATTATTTCATATTCTTTTTTGATTTCCTAGAATTGCATTTTATCTCACAATTTTTTTCTTAAAATTTTCTTTCATCCCAAAACATAATAGAATTGGATTAGCTCTTATAATTGCAACTAACAATTTCTTTGGCTCCAGTGCCGTGCACCATATTACGGTTTTGTTCAAATAGTGTCTTACAGTTTTTGGTAAGGTTATTAGCAAGATGGATGTAAATCACCATATAGATGACATATATGGTTTGATATAAAATTACATTTTTTTAAATAAATCTTTTAATGAATTATAATAAAAAATAATGTAATTTATTTTTTGTAATACGTGTTTTAAGACATACTATGCCGCATCCATTTCAATAAAGAAAGTAATATATATATATATATATATATATATATATATCGATTATTATTTAGTTCATAAACATATAACAACATTGAGAACCAAAAATCGCAATCAAACATTTATCCGTCTGTAAGCTACAGTTTGTCTTTGATAGTCTGAAATTGTATTTGTTCAGGATTTCACTAAAGCGGAAGCTCCTCGGGTCAAGCTGGGAAGCGATATTTTATTTAAGGTAATTTAACTACGGGTGATTAATAACCACACAATTCATATGATAGTGAGTTATAACTGCAACCTGAACACTTGCGTTGTCAACTCTGAGAACTGATATGGATATTGCTGCAAATAAATGGGACGTTGGATCCATACAAACAAAACGTAGTCCACTTTGGTATTCTGGGTGGGTAATTATATAGTAGCTCCACGGGTAGGTTTTCTCCACTGTGGTAAGACCACGCATCCGGAACGTCAGCGTAAAAATGTAGTTTACCACTACTGTTTTTTAGTCTGTTTTGTAAGAAAGAAACCGAAGACCTTAATTCTAGTGACTAGGCATTCCATCCGAATTCTCAGGTATGATAGCTATCTGCATTATGATTTGTTATGGAGAAGGAATATTAGTGTAATGGGTCGTAGGATTCACTTACCGTCAGGTAAATTGTGTGTTCGTTATTCGAAAGTAATATCTTAAAAATAATCGTTGGTAGTTACAGTGCCCTCGGTTAATATATCTTTCCTTTTTATTTGCTTAGTCTTTCTTGTTCATTGAATATTGTATATATATATATATATATATATTTTAACTATGACGTTTTTATACAAATACTCAAAACCTCTCTCAGTCATACAGCCATTACAGTCTTCATTGACGACCTTCATAAATTAAAATTTTATATCATAATAATATTACAATGTTCAATATAATAATACAATATTGTACTTTACATTCAAATCACCATCGTCATATTGGTTACACAGCTGAGCGACGGTATATTGTGCAGTTCGTATCCAGTTCGTCCGTTTCATGGTATATTTGAATATAATTCTGAAAATAAACACTTCTGATTTTCCGCCGCCTCTTGTCTGAATGCCTCACTTACGGCGGTGAATTGTTCCTTTTTCTGAGATCTACAATTGAACAAAGAAAGCGCTCGACGAGCAGTCAGCGTCTTTACCTTTTGAATTGACGAATATTAGATATTCAAATGTAGACTGTAACTTATATAGAACAGTATCATTAGACTTAAAAGCAGGAGATTTTGAAATATGTATTGGTAGTCGACGATAATGTTTCACAGTTTTTGATAACATATTATTACTGTTGTTATTAAAGAAACAAGTTGAGCTATATTTCAATGCTTTGATAACTATTAAACGAGAAATAATGTCGGCGTTTTGCAGATTGTTTGTAGGAACGCTATTAGATCATCAATATCTTTACATCGTTTTACCAAAAATCTTTCCATCAAAAAATAGGATCTCACCTAACTAATCTCTGTTAGTCATTAAAATTCATTAAGACTTGCTTTTACTTTATTTTTACATAGTATAAACAGATAACAGGATAGCATTTATAGTAGGAATTAAATATATGTACTTAGCCATGTGCTATTATAACCACATAACTTTGATATCTTTTCAGTCCTACTATATCATTATGACGTGCTAATTAGAAGATATACCATAGGTATAATATTTAAAAATTAAATTCCAAAAATATGTATAATCTAATACTACCATTTTCTCTAACTCTATAATGAAATAAGGAAAAGTAAAATAAGTACATAGTACCGTATGCTTTCACAACATGACAAGAATATCGGATGGAGTTTAGCTCGACTACAAAGAAAATGTAGATACCAATGATTTTTACGGTCTAAAATATTTCGATTTCTTGCAACAAAAATTATATACTTTATTTATTACGTAAAGATGTTTTTTTTCTGCATAAAATTACTAATTAACAGTACAGTATAAAACCTTTCAATTTATTTTTTTTATAAATTTGACTTTATTATTTTCACTCGACATGAAAGTTGAATGTGGATGGCATAGGCTGCAGCATCAATTAGCATCGAATCAATTATGTGCTCGTTTATCACTACTAATTCCATTAAAAGAAAAAATTATATAAAAATTATAGGGTTCATCTTAACTAGCTTTTCTGGTGATTTAAAACGGTTAGTATCCGTGATGTGCGTCTATTATGGTCAACACGTTACTTTGTTTTCCCCTAACTCGAAGCCGTCTAGATTCTCCTGTTGAGGGACTCGCCTGATCGGTTCGGTTCGGTTTATTAAGTTTTTATTTAATTCGTTAAAAGAGAGAATTTTATTTAGTAGTATTTTTCAACTACATGAGCTCTGATATGAACACCTAAACATAATTATAATAGAAACCACTCCATAAGAAGTATATCCAAACCTGTTCGATAAAAGCACGTAGTAAGTCTAAGTGGGCCATCTTGTAAGACCGTCGCCACTTTCTTTGTAACCTGTGACCTATGAGAAGACGGTGACCGACTATCAATAGGCGACCAATAGGCCGTGATGATGAGGCGCTTTATGCTTTCCATACGGATACAAAAACTTGTCTATTCAACTATTATGTATTTCTAGTCTGTAATTAAGCCTGACTATGTTCTACTATTGGGACATTGAAAAGTGGTTTTGATACATGCGGCTGCGGGACGTAGGTCGATAGAGTACTAGGCTTCTGATTCACAGGACCTGTGATCGATTTCCTGTCGAGAAACAGTAAATGTGTAAGATAATTTTTGGGTTTTTGGGTTCATACACCCGAATTGTAGTTTCGTAATATGCCTGCAGCCAATAAATTTCTAACCAAGGAATTTCTTAATTATTTTATAATTTTAAGTATTCTATTAATCTTAGGAATTTTAAGTACCGATAACTTTGTGCTTGTTAGTGAAAATAGCATCTTGAGGAAACTTGCTTTTTATAAGCAATAAATATTACGAAGATATAATAATACCCTATCTATGAGGCATGAGCTCTGTCATGTTATACATACTTAATTCAAAAGGTGGTTTATTGTCAAACCACCTTCTGAACGTAATTGAACGACGAGTGATGTAATTGTTGTGATGATTTTATCTGGCTTTTAGGAGATGACAGTCAAATTGGGAAACGCAAAATTCTCAATTTGACTGTCTAAATTTCTCTTATTCTTTTACATTTAAATAGATTTCTCACGAACACAAATATTTTATTTGCTTTAAAATAGGATTGGTATTAATATTTTGTTGATGCTGATAACAAAGAAAGTGACTTAAGCCTATTTAGCAATCATTAAAGACATGCTAATAATTGAAGAACTTTTTCATAAGGTATAAATATCTTCAATAATAATTTATTAATGTATATACTTATATGTAATAATGATGTTATTATTTTAAATTGTTAAATTTATATATAAATATACACATATTTTAACTATAAATATTATTATAAACAAAAAAATGAATAAAACAACTAATTATAAGCATATAATCGCGACTATTTTAAGTTTTTATTTATTATATTTATTTATTTATATGCATTTATTACATTAGGGAAGAAAAAAGTATTAATAAACACGATAACGTGGGCATATTTAGTATCAATCAAAGTATAGTATTCTCCTTAATATAATAATTCATTCATGAATAATGTTCATAGAATAGATGATGGAAGAATTTGTCATAATCTCCACGCTCGGCTCGATATGTTGGCACCTACAGTGATGTGTAGTTCGCACTAATTTTCTGGCAATATTTGTACGTGTTATAATAGGTCGGGGAAAAAGTTTTTTCGTATTTTATATACAAATGCAAGATATTTTTTATCATAGTTTATAACTTGTTTTATATTTGATTATAATATATATTTATTTATTTGATTTACATATATGTGCCGTTTTGTTCAATAACTTGTTGTCATTTTGTAGGTAGTAACATAATCTTAATGCTATGGAAATTTTGGGACTTGATCAAAACACTGCTATAAGTAGTTTTTACAATCCTCGCTTGATGGTAACCTAACACAACCTAAAGAATTCTGAAGAGACCAAAACAGGTGAAAATCTAAGGGTACAAGGTAAGGGCTGTATGATGCAATAATACTTCGCAACCAAGCTCTCTCAATATTTAATGAATGACTTAAGATGTGTGTGGTCTGGTGTTAACATGATAAAAACCACACCCGTTCTTTTGATAAATTCTAGCCTCACCAGCTGTTGGTAGCGGAATCGATGGTTTTGCCCGTCGAAAAGTAAAAGCTCATAATGCACATCCTCCGTACCAATTCGTTATACAGATGCGTACTTACCCCTGACGACTAAGATGGAATGAATTAATATTAATATTAAAGTCTCCTCTTCAGTGTTGAAGCGGAAGTTAAATTACTATTTTATGTTGATATTCCGAAAACATGGTCCTAACCCAGTCGAACTTGCTGTAGCTAGTTTATACACAACGCCGTGACTGTTCCATTCGATATATTATTTATAAAAATATAAATAACACTAAATAGATCTACGTATTCTGTTGTAAGGAAGAATCAATAGGAGGCTGAAACATGAATGAGTCGGGCTTGCCGGGGAAGGCCCACGCCCTCAGTGAATATCAGCGTAATTATATTAGCATAATGCTGCGTTTTCGTTTAGGTCCAAGGACCTAAACATAACATTTAGAGATAACGTGACTGTCTTCTATCGGGGTTATCGAATACAAAGCTTGAATTTTTGTTGAGAATTGATGGATTGTATGACTTTGACATTAAGTTATCAGATATTAGTAAATTTGTATTTATATATATATATTAAATAAATAATATTCTTGCATCAGCAAAATATTCTCAGCTCAACCCAAAAATTAAGTTTTTTTTCAGACACTAAGTCCAAATTTTTGTATGTTTGTTTAACTTGTGCAAATAAAGAATAAATGAATAAATGATGTCACGTGACCCAATTACAATCATTTACCATCAAGTGAACTGTGTCTTGATTTGTATACTCTGATATAAACTGAATTAAAAAATAAATTCACAATCTAGCGTTCACAGCTCAAAAGCAACGTATTTACATATTGGATATAAACGAGTGTAATATTAAGGTTAACGTTCCTGACACAGCAGAACACGGCGATATCTGCTAGTCGTTAGTTTTTGACGCGTACTCCCGGTATTTGACTCTTGTAACACCGGTTACGTGGCTCGGCAATATTTCATGTTTTTCCCTGTTCCTTTGTTGTCGCACGTGTAAATTTTTACGATGAGTTTTGGTGAAAGCAATCTCGATATTATACTCTTGACAGTACGCACTGGTAATTCAAATATGAATAATATTTTGTGTATCGAGGACGTATATGTAACTAAATATATATATATATGTATATATATAAACAGATATAAATGATATTTACATATATCGCTAAGACGGTAGTTATATTTGTTTCGTTATTTTCTAGTTTTTCTTTTAATTTTCATTATTATTTCTGTTTCAGGTAATTTTTATGGTGTGCTTAGTTTGCTTTCGAACGGTAAATCATTTTTTAAACTTTGTTTTATCTATTAATGTTATAGTAACGAAATACTGCAGTATTGTTACTAAATAAAATTTCATTTTAACATAAATTTTAGACTTATCGGTACAACGTCGACAAATTTAAACGATGCTCAAATAAATTATTCATTAATATAGCTAATGTAAATCATCCGGTGAATTAAGTGTAGCGTTTAGTTGATAAGCGTTTAATAGTTTTGGATGAGTGAAATCCAAAACAGCCAGCAGTGTTCAATAAATTGAATTAGCGAAAATCGTGATCGTTTAAAATAATTATTACGATATTTTAACTTCATATATTGATACGGGTAATCGTTTTGTATTATTCGGTTAATACACAATAGGACGCAGTTACTACAAAAAGCCTGTCGTTGTGCAATATTCGTTAACGTCTTAAGACAATGTACAAATAAAAGGTGAGGGGTGACTAACGGGTACGCCATCTTGCCTGATTGTAAGGGACGACTGCAGTATATATATATCTTTTTTTTTGTCCTATTTAATATCATTGAGAGTAACAAACGAGCACACAGCTCACATGATGGCAAGTGATTCCTGCGGCTCATGTCGTCTACATTCATCTTTGAGAAGGAATCGTTGTCGCCCTTGAGGACTGAGATGGAATGCCTCGTCACCAAAGGTTAAGGTCATCTACATGTATCCTAGAATAATATATTAAGATGTTGATCTTAAAATTTTGAATGGACACTAACGTATAAAATGAAGTGTATACGTTAGTGTGCATAAGAATTTAGATAGAATGCCTTGTTACCCGTAATCACGTCTTCGGTTCCCTACACTCCTGACAAAGCCACAGCAGCTTTATATTCGCTGTTCTATTATGCTATTATGCTTTCGCGCTGGTATTCCAGGGCATTGTCCTTCCTAGGTTGAGTCGAACCATTAGTCCCAAGTAGAAAGTACTTCCAGCTTGCATATATTGTCAGAAGTGGTAACAGATAAGCCTTCTTGATTCATCGCATTAATGCTTTATCACCAAATAGAAGTAAACTAAACAAACAGACTACTACGTCCTGGGTTCAACTACCATCCGAAAAAACAAAATATATATGTGCATTACAAATTACTGACTTTTGGGTTTGGGCGAGTGTCTGTATGTCACTGACTCTGCATCATAACCTTCCCAAGATTTTATAGCACATGTATTACATCGAGTTCGGGAAGGACGAATGCGTGCCTCTCTGTTTTCGCGAAAGCTTATTGTACTTAAATAAATATTGCGCATTTATTTGAGTTCATCTTATACTAACCGTATTACTATAACATGGCTTTCTATCTTAATGCACAGGAGTGTCAACGCATCTGCATTATGATTCCTTATCGTAAAGATTGTGGATGTTTTGGGCCACAGGAGCTGCCATTAGTCGAATTCTCATTTGTCACTTCTAATGTTAAAAAAGTTAGATATCACCATAATCAAAACCAATGAAGACATAATTTAGCAGAGGTATTTTATTTATAAGGCTATATTTTTCTTTAATTGACCGAAAACCCATCCACCATTTTAATATGAATGTAGATTATTCATCGCTGCGTGTTTACAGGTTTATACAGTCGTATTATTATTTTCGTCATTCTGTTTCACTTATACAAATTCATAATAAAGGATCTTGGTTACATCGAGTAGGAGTTATGAGTATTCCATACATTTCTAGTGAACCACATTTGTCTATTCCCCTTTGCTGGTACGTTCGAAGTCGCTATAAACTTAATTTGAAAATGCATTCCGAATGGCCGGACGGTCTCCGCAGAGATCGTTATTACAGTCATTAAGCTGTAACCATTACAAATTTCAACGATGGTGTCATTTCTGTAATGGTATTTACTTAGACTGATTGTTTAGTCGGAATCACTCTTGACCTCAACCAAATCTAGAGAGGATATTATTAAATTATTTTTATGTCACTTACCTGTATTGAATAAATTAAAATATTTATTTACACACTATATCTTTATATCTGCTATAGCTTACAAGCTAAGCAAACAACCTTAGTTTGGTGCCCTGTGCTGGTACGAATAACTGTTCTTGACGGTTAAGTTAAAGATCGTCGGAAATTCTGTGTGATTACTATATAAATTGAAGAAAGTCTTTCGTTGCTGTGATATTTGCCAATCCATCGTTGAACTGCTTACGGCTTATGATCAATATCCTCCAGGATATCTATACACTGATGATATTGGCTTCATATAATACGATATATTGTGGACTAAAGATATATGTGTACTAAATATAATTCATACGTTTTCAAGCTCGTTTGTTGTTGTTGTTGTTGTTGTTGTTTGTATGTTGTTGTAATATTTCAACGGCGGTACAGCTACGTTGCAGCTATTTTATAGATACAACATGATAAGGGTCAACTCGAACGGGGAAGACGATTCGTTTCGACGTTTCGTTCGACATAAAGATGCTGTGTTTCGTATGGCGATTATTGGAACCCGGTGACCACATTATAGATAACCAGGCATTCCATCTCAGTCCTCAAGGGTCACAAAAACACATCTACTATGTTCTCAAAAAAAAAGACGTAAATACTTCAATTAATACTTTTTATTAGTACTAAAAATACGAACGTACACTAAATATGAATTCCGAATCTTATTGGTATTAAAAGAAACAAGACACTCATCTGGATAATGTTGCATTTTACGTCTCGTAAGGCGATGCTTAAAGTCTAGAAGGAGACCCGTTTTATTATTATATCAATATCACTCAAGTAAAGTGAGGTTTTATACGACTATCTTTATAACGTAACATAAAACATCACATCAAAAGGAATTCAATCTCCCCTGAAGCATTACGAATGACACTACTGAAATAAATCGGAAGGTCTCGTTCATATGAATACGCGAAAGTATTTTCAATTTTTATCATCGTTTTTCACATTATATAACGGTAATATGAAAATCTTATCATTGTATTATTTTTAAAATAAGTTAATTTTGCATTAATAAAAATGTACTTGAAAAGGAGAAAAGAAACGTTCAGGATAAGTTGCAAAGCACTCTCTCTTAGTTATTAGGGGTGATAAAATATCAATCATATAAATCATTATGATTCATAATTAAAGTAGAATATGGGTATATCTTGGGTCCTAGAAATCGCATTCTATTAGCAGAACGAAATTTGCGCGAATCGTAATACCACCATAACGATAATAATAAAAAACACAAAATGTATGTATAATAAATACGGTATCATATTTTGTCTGTTACGAGAATAAGTACTGTAATAAATTATGTCTGACTTTTTTTTTAGTTGCATGTTATAAAACTAGTCCTTTTAGTGAAGACACTCATTGCATCAACATACTATTTATGAATCGATGAAACGATATTTATATTTAGACCATATGTTTCTTAGCATGGCGATCAACAGTAAGATAGGTTTGTATACCAAAGGTTGTCAACAACAATATTACGCTAAGATTTATGAAAACACAGACTTACTGCGGCCATTTCGTATGGTGATGTTCTCCTGGTTGATTTCGACAGCGGCAATTTTTTCTGGTTATGATAATCAACTGATGACATCAGCTGCGCATCTGTTTATTAGTGCTGTAAGTATTTAGGTAAATATGGAGGTACTCGCCCGTAGTCGCCTTCTCTATTCCGACATAATGAACGTATAATATTGGAGAGAGGTTCAGATGCCGTGTCAGGACCACGGGACATACCTATGCGTGTGTTTCCTAGACCTGTTAATCAATAGCCCAGTACCCGCGATTAACACCACGAGGCCGTCATTTCGTATCGATTATATACGATTTGAAAAATAGGCCTAGAAAATGTTCATCGATCGATTTTTAATAAAACCATTAAAATTTAATAAAATAAAATTGGATTTAACGTACCCGCATATGTTTATGGATGGTTACTGAACTGATGTAGCTATATAAATGTTCAGCGGAATTCTTGGTAACGTCATTATAAACTTGCATGGCATACTTAATTATGATGTATGTAATAATATATATACATAAATTGTGATACATTACTTACATAATGAAAAATCATCGATATAATAAGAGTGTTTATAAGATTTAATATATCAATTCAAATTTAACAGTTTAACGCTTCAGCTATGGGCATAACAGCAGCATACGTGTGTTACAAATCTAGTAGCTCATCATCAGCATCAGATGAAGCTGTAAGAGCCCCATAGGCTAACAACATTAACACTAACAAAATCTGGACATATCCAGTTACAGCTTTCTTGGAGTGGTTAACCGGAATTTTAGTAATGATAATAACATTTCTATCCTTTGAAAATAATGTTGCGAATGGATGTAGATAAGGTGTACTGAGTGCTTGTTATAATAAAATATATCAATCAATAATTACTTAGTACCATAATATCGTGGCTAAAAATACATTAAATTAAGTACAAAAAATTTGTTGTTATATGATGAAATGGGAATAATTTTACAACAATTACACTTATTTTCAAACTTAGCTTTTTTTTTCTTTGAGCATACTGTTCACCTGATGGTAAGTGATTCCTGCGGTCCATGACAACTACATTCATCTTGACAAGGAATCGATGCCACCCTTGAGCACTGAAATGGAATGCCTCCTCACCAGTAAATAAAGTTCTCCGGATCCCTACACCACACGAAACACATCAGCATTATGCTGCTATTTTAAGCAAGTATTCTGTGAAGGCGTGGTCCTACCCTGGTCGAGCTGACCCATTCATTCATTCGTAGACTATTTGAAAATGGATGGTAACTTTTTGGGTACAAAAAGCAAAAATATGTCGAGCGGAATGTGTAAATTTAATTAATTTAATTTTCGATATTTCAAGATACTATTATATTTTCGATCCTATAATTTTGAAATTACTGAAATCCATTTCTAGAACTGAAAGTCTAACATTCCAATGAAGTCAAAACAGTGGCTGTAAACCCGTTGTAATTAGATTTTATCTTACGGTCGTGACGTACAAAATTTAATTAGCAGTTTTAGTATATATTACTTCTTTATACGTTGTTTTTCTTTCCATCGATTTAACCATTTGTAATTTTTGAATACTTGCTGAACGTCTTTGTTTATTAGTAGTCCTGCTATCTTAATTAAATTTAGAGTTGAGTTGAATGATCTATCATTCAACTCAAGTATGAAAATAAGATTTTAATTAAAACAAAATTTGAAATCCATATATCCATAAATATAATATCTGGTCATATTTATAAAATACCAGAAACTTTCAGTATAACCTATTAACGCGAATAGCGTTGATATAAGAAACCATTATAAAAAAAAGGATTGTCATCTGACATCTATAAGACAGAATGCCGCTATGACTTTAGTCGAGCCTCCGTTTGTACGACTCTCCGAGATACCATACTATAATATAAAATAATGTAAAAACCGTTAAAATCATTCTTATATTCCGTTTCGATCAATGCATCGATATTGTAAAATCTACTAGTCATCACAGGAATTGTAATAAATTGTACGGGCCATTATCCATTATAGCTTATGCGATCAGTATTTTCAGAAGTATAGTATTGTTTTTGATTTCCTAACATACCAAGAAATGATTTATAATTCAGATGATATTAGATTGTTGATAATTATAATGAATGACTATCGGTTTCCGTGCTCATTATATAAATTGCGGAATCTTCAATTTATTTATAGCTTTACTGAATTTAGTCTAGACTTATTTGAAGACTAGCCTTTGAGTGAAAGGTTTTATGCAACGACTTGTGTAAGAGCACAGTCGACCGCGTTTGAACCGAAGATGTGTACAGGCTTATTTTAACGCGTGTGTGGTCTTACTTTCTAAACAAGCGTCGCGGATTTTTAACATAATTTTCAAGATATTTTGCTTTTTGATACTCATCTCATGTTATTTCATCTTTTACATAACAAAATGACTAAATGTACTAATAAAAAATAATCTAGTTTCAAAATTGATATATCTGTATTTTAAGTAAAAGAATTAATGTGTTTTCAATTCGATAAATCTGTTTAATAAATAATTTTTTATCATATCTACTTACGTACAAATTACTTCACGCTCAGTACTATTTGGTTAGCACTGGCTTACTCTGTTATTAACTACGACCTAAATAGTACTTATACTCACATGTGCTTACTACTTATAGTCGTACTTAGGCCGTAGTTAAATGGCTTTGTTTAAAGCATTTACAACCTACAATTAAGAATTTAAAAAAATGATTGCCAAAACAATTCTAGCCCCGTTTCGGACTAAAAGAAGTGACATAATTTAAGTGAAAGAATTATAAATAATTTCTACGATGCTAGTTTTTGTGATATTTATTATGTAAACCTGAAAAGGAGAATTAGGTTGAATACACTCCGTGGCTTTTGTCTTCATTTGGTGTGACTCGTATAATCATTATAATCGCAAAATTACTTAATTACATGCCAACATGCCAAAAAATGAGGGATGCTGATAGTGGGAACCTGCTAACGAAATACTTCTTAGATAGGGGTCCTACTTAAAATTAAATTTATACGTTTTAATTTTAGCATTGTAATAACCGAGTGCCAAAAGTCCTATCGGCACATAAATCACGTCAGTTTGTGTGGATGGCTACATTTGTTATTTCTAGTATTGTTGTTGCCATCGTATATTGTACTTATGCATAAAAAATTAAAAATAATATATACAGCGTACATGAAAACTTCGTAAGTTTCAACAAATAAAGGCAATCGTGACTTGTCTTTTAAATTTTTTGTCTCCCGGTATCAACGGAGAGAACTTTTAGAACCGCTTTTGGTACTACTTTTATTATTCCTTATGATTAAATTGTGTACACAAGACAAAGCGTTTAAGAGTTCTATGCTGCACTGCATTGGACCTCAGTGTCCATTATTTTCCATTGATCAACAGCTGTCGATCCTAGTTTATAGGAGATACAGTGGTTTATAAATGGGGAGGTTCTTTATCAAATATTGGCAAACAATTGAACTCTGATAGTTCACCATGCGGTACACGAAATTGAACTTTACCCGATGTGAAACTTCATTATAAATCTCATGCTATGTTTTACCATTTCTTACATCTTAAGACCTATGCAATACTCGAGCGATTATTAAAAAGTAAAACTATAAAATTTTATGAAATGTAAACCATAACACGGTTTCATTGTTGTATTAAAACAAAGTCAGCTTGTTTGGCGTTATGTTATTTACGTCGTGTATGCATTATATGCTAATATGATTATAATATAAGATGACATCATAATTTTTGTTCCGCGCAGATAACGTTATACTTAAATATAAAATACCAAAACAAGAGCTATTAAATCTTTTTAATAATTCAATGAATCTGTTTATTATTCTAAATTACAAGAACGCGCATAGTAAACCTGGTCTTGACTTATTTATCGCAGTAAGTTTCATTCCGAACGACGTTGTTTAACTTGAACTTGCGATCATGTTGACCTTAAATTGTGGGTGCATTGCTGGTTATAATCATTGTCTGAGACACAAGGAGAAATACTCGATTGTTATAAAACTAATAATATATATATATATTTTTATTTAAATTGAATAACGTTACTAAAATCATGGCACAATTTACATAAATTGAAAGATGAGGAATGAGAAAGTTGTTTTATACGGGTTACATGTAAAAATTTTATTAGCAAATTCTGGATAAAACTATGATCTTTTTTATCTTACAACTTGATAATTTCAAAACTGAATGATTTTGCGTTAGTGTAATTTTAAACCTTACTTTGAAATTTTTAGACCTGCAAATCAAGAAGTGAACCTGAAGACCTAGGTTTTTATTTAGGCTTTTATTTAATAATATAGATCTATTAAACATCTAAACAAATAATTGCTATAAGTGATAAAAGACTGTGAAGAGGCACAACGGTCCCAGTGCTGGCATCATTTTAAAAGGTGAATATCGATTCTTACTTGTAAATAACAAAAGTGACATGCAAAGTGAAACCAAAACGACAATATTTGATAATTATCGTTTTTAACTATATGATTGTTTAGTAAAAAATATATACACTATGAAACTATTAGTAAATTTAATTTAACAAAAATCTCAATATCATCGTATAAATTAAACTCAAATGTCAAGTCAATCAGTCACTAATAGTGTCAATTCCAGTTTTTTTTTTAATATGGTAGCCTATTTAAGTGATTCTCGCATTATTTAATTAATAAATATATTGTATGACATTTATATTATGAATATAAATTACTATTTTAATTATACATAATAATTTAATTAGTTACCTTGAAAGTGATTCAGTGGTTTCTTTGATAACGTCTATGAAAACTAAACTCCCTACGACCTTGTGACGTAGTAGTCAGAGTAAATAATTGTCGCATCGCCGGTCCTGCATTCTCAACCAAGGAACATATTTGTGCATGAAAAATTATTGGTTTACGGGTCCGGTGTCTGGTGTATGAATAACTCGTGACCCTGATCATGCATCTGAACCTTCTTCCGATCTTATTGCACATTCATTGCACCGGACTGGGGAAAAGGAATGACGAGCTAGTGTTCATGCGTTTACGCAGTATTATATAACCTGCGCAATTGATGTCACCTGGCAATATCCAGAGGATATCACTGTGATCGAAATTGACTAGGAGAACATCGTAAACTGTAATTCTGATCACTAATAACATTATCAAAGTATATTTTATTATATTCTATTATAAACACTTTACTTTTAGGTAAATGAACTTTTAAATTTATTATATATTATAATATTATAAACTATTTTGAAGGGTGGGGAGTCATAATGTCATCCACTCATAGAGTTGACAAAGTGCCCCATTTGTTCCTTTATCGTAGACAAATAATGAACTCGGCAAATAAACAACACTGTGACAGCTGTGTAAACCGTACCATAAAATATTTATTTTTAATAATAAAAGTGGCAAACAAGCACACAATTAACCATCAGGTATTTGTTCTAAACAGTGGTATAGCTACGCTGTAGTTTGTTTCTAGCTGCAAAATGAATTGATCAACTCGACCGAGGTAGGACCAGCCCTCACAGAATACCAGGGAAAAATAGCAGCATAATTGCTGTGTTTTGTCTGGTGAGTGTAGGGATCCGGAGACCTTTAATACTGGTGACGAGGCATTACATCTCAGTCCTCATCAGGGTGTCATCGCATGTGCATTAAGATTCCTAGTCAAGAATCAATGTAGATGTCATGGGCCGCAGGAATCACTTATCATCAGGTTAACTGTGTCTCGTTTGTTACTCTCAATGTAATAAAAAAGTTATAATTACGGCCTCATAATCCTCAAAATAATTCAGACATAAACATCATCAATCTATCAATCAATCAATCAATCAATGAGTCCTCAATAAAACTCAAGATGCAGATGCCTTACCACTCTTGAGACCACATGTATTGCCTCGTTAGCTGTAAAACACTTACACTCGTAATACGAAACACAACAACATTGCCCTGCCACTTCGCGATGGTATTCTTTCTCTCTTCTATTGAGAGCGTGGTCCTTTCTCGGTTGAGCCGACCCATTCTCGTTGCATTTTAAAAGTATCTATAGCGTTAAAATAATTTAGTAATGATTTGGTGTTATCGTTAAGCTCATAATTTTTTATCAAAGTGTATCATAAATAATGGACTACGTGATAAAACATTGAGAAGTAAAGTCGCAGCCTTTATATACCATAGCTGGGCATAGGCTTCCAACGTAGAGAGCATATTGAATCATAGTCGACAAAGCGTTTCCATTGCAGTGATGATATAAGTACAATATATTTCTTTTACATTATTTCTCAGACATACATACGTGTGTCCTCACAATGTGATTCATTTATTGCTGAACAATTACTTTTGTGACTAGCACCTGGTATCGATCTCTGATCTCAAGTACCAAGGCAATGAATAGTTTCTATTGGGTGACCACTCTGTATGATAGTTTTAACATAATTTATGTTTTCATTTTAATATAGCAAAAACAAAATTGGTTCTGACGCATAAACACTTACCTGTCTAGGAGATACTGGTAAGTATACCAGTTAGAGTCGCGTCGCTCTACCGTGATAGTTCCTGCCCATTTATTATTGTCTATTGTGCAATTAATATTATATAAGGCAAAGTGAATGCCAATTTGTTTTTATCGTGTACCTCAATCTGTGTGGATGTATTTTTTTTTAAACTTTCTAAGCAAGTGCTTGACCACGATCCCACCTGATGTTAAGTGGAAATGCAGTCCTGGATGGTAAGACGCACTAGCTCAGTAAATGCCTATTCACTCTACTCTTGAAAACACCCACATTGTAATCGGAGGTATAGACAAACTATTACAGTCCTTTGCTGTACGAACAATGAAAGACGAAGCAAAGCGCTTCGTTCGGGTTTGAGGGATGTTCACAATTAAAGGACGAAATCCAGCAGTGCGTCGTGAAGTCCGAAGGTGGAACAGAGATGGGGGAATTAGATGTAATGTCTAATAAAAAATAAAATGTAAGTCCTGAGCCATCCAAAATGCATTCTGTAAAATACTGAAAGGCTAGCCAACTTACGCTTGTGCTCAAGATTGAGCCGATTGGTTTCAGCTGCGTCACCAATTAGCATCTTAGCCCGCCTTTCCACCGAGTCCAAAGCTGCGAGATGGCATTTAGCGGCGCCTGCCCAAATGTGAGAACAGTATTCTACACATGACCGGACTTTAGCATTATAGAGCGTTAAAGCTGCCACGCAGAGAAATACCACTGCACTTTGACCAGGATCTCAAGTTATTTTGCAGCTATCTTCGCCTTGGACTTAATGAATCGTCCTGTGTTAAGGTTCGATGAAATTTCGATTCCCAATAACTGAAGGCGATCAGTGAGTTCCACAGATAGATCTTGGAAGGTAGGAGCCAAGGTGCACTGGCTCCTTTTGGCTGCAAAAAGACACGCCTATATTTTTTGTGGCATTGAATCTCACAAGATTGGCGTCGCCCAAACTGGAAACCTCCTGTAATGTGAGACTCATTCACTCTACCATGGCTCTTCTTTGGGACTGTACTTGATCCTTGGTGGTAATAAGCATCTAACTGGTAACTGTCTACAACTGTGCTGTCGTTTGCATATCCAAAGATACCGGCTTTCAGTAGATCATTAATATGCAGCAGAAACAGAGTGGCTGAGAGAACAGACCCCTGAGGAACTCCAGCGTTTATCTCAAACGAGCAACCATCTATGACCACTCGCAGAGACCGCTCCTTCAGGAAGTCAGCTATCCAGGTGATTAAGCCAGGACAGATGCCATACGCTGGATAGATGCCATAGCTTGCTAATATGACTATCGTGCCAGAACCTGTAAAAGGCCTTTGATACATCAAGTGAGACAGCTAGTACTCCACCGTTGTTCTTGAGAACCTCACCAAAGAGATTCAATATACACTCCATTATCTTACAAATAATGGGGGTAATCGAAATTGGTCGATAATTGACAGGATCAGAGTGGCTATCTTTCTTGGGCACGGGTTGCATATTTGCAAGCACAACTTAGGCACAATTCCG
This sequence comes from Teinopalpus imperialis, assembly GCA_029286865.1. NCBI lineage: Eukaryota > Metazoa > Arthropoda > Insecta > Lepidoptera > Papilionidae > Teinopalpus > Teinopalpus imperialis. The sequence goes on along the minus strand of JAGSMU010000022.1, from coordinate 3,848,739 downwards.
GTCTTTAAGGAGAGACGGTACAGGCGTGTTAAAACAGGTCACAAATCGGCATAGAGGTATTACTGTGAGATAAGGTAGGTGGAATACAATCGTCGGGGTCCAGACTGGAACTCAGCAGAGTTTTGGTCAAAGAGATTTGCATAGAGGTCTACTTTATCTTTTGCCGTGAGGGCCAGACATCCGTCAGGCTTAACCAGTGAGGACTGACAGAAGTTTGCCTCAATCGCTTTGGCAAGAGACCAAAACGCTCTGCTACCAGTTGGTTGGGCAGAAAGTTTTGTACTAATATGTTGGATGCGATCAAGGCGAGCTTTATGTAATTCCTTTTTAAAGGACTTTTTTTGTTCTACTTCATTTTGACATGTTCCACCCCTCTCTCCCAGCACGGTCGGTCTTCTGATATGGTAATAGCCAATCCTGATGGCAGGCATTGAAATACCCCAGAAGGACTAGGCTGGGCAGAAGGATAACGAAGCTGGGCCTCACTTAGATGTTCAAACAACCGAGTAGTCTCTGGGTCATCGGTGTGCGAATAGATGGTCTATTTGTATATAGGTCACATACAATACAAATTAAGGGTAACAAACAAGCATAATTACAACAAAACTAATACCAGTATAAAGATTCAAGATGTCGATGCGGTATCACCCCCGAGATGGAATACCTGACTTCCAATAATTGAGTATCCGGATACGTACTGTCCTCACATAATCTTCAATGGTATTTTGTGAAGTTTTGGAACATACCCATTTATTCAGACTGCTTAATGATGCACCTAAAAAAAGCTTGGCTCTAACCACTCAGTACAATGAACAAAAATATCTATAACATCTGGATAGACAGAGTATATCTTCTTTTATGCAATCTATTTCTGTACTATACGGTTTTTATGTTATTACAGGTGGTAACGAAAATTTCACCTGATGGTGAGCGATTCCTGTGACTTATGATACCAATATTCCTTTTAGATATGGATTCATAAGGACTAAGGGTCCAGCTCTAGATCTAAAGACTAGAATGCCTTCCTTGCAGCACCTATTATTAATAAGCGTTGCTAAAACGAATTGTCCGATTATCTTCTTTACGATGAAATCTTATTTCAGTTAAGTCAAAAGTTTTACGTTAAGTTTTACGATTCAGTAATGATCAGAATTTGTAGCTTTTATAATAGAATAAACTACTGAAAAAAACATTTAGAAATAAACACGGATTTAATTATGAGTTTATTTTAACGGCGACGTTATTTTTTGTTGCAATAGGTTAAGTGTCGTCACCGAGAATCCGTAGTGCGACCTCATTGGAGACTGGAGGACTAGAGGGGGAAAGGTCAGGCGCCCGCTATGCCGGTATGCCATCTTTGTGAACTACAAATGCGATGACCTTTAGGCATATTCAAATGATTTTGTTTTACTCGTCGTGTTTTGGAATTAGTTGCGTTTTCGTTGGGTTATCAAAATTTATGGCCATTTTCTGCGAGAGTCGATCGTAGGCTTTCATATTTTATTCATGGCGATTTAAATGATTGTGCAAACATGAGCGAAAACGATTCGTGGATTTTCTATTTAGAGGAATATTATGTTATTTAAATTTGTATAAATCTTGTAATCTTTAATCGTTTAACAAAAGAGTAACCAAGTCTAAATAAAAACGACTATAAGCTGAACATAGCGAGCCACAAATATTGTTCATATGAGTGTTTATATTACCACAATTCGGCCAGTAATGCTCTAGATCGAATGCAGAGTAACAAAGGTGTATTGTAAAGCACCTTCACTTGGATGAAATGTGTGGAGTTACTTAGAATGGATAATATGAAGAATGAAAGTGATGATACATAAGAAAAACGTCCGATAAGTTGAGAAGTCACAGGCTGGTATGCTTTGGACATGTAATTAGAAGCAATAAAAGTGTCCAAATGCCCCCACAACAAAAGTCAACTTGTTTTTTTAAATTCAATATTATAGGTTACAAACGAGCACACAACCACATAATGATAAATGATTACTGACTTCTAGATGTAACCATATCCAATATTGCAAGATGCATTCTAACCTCCTCAGGACTGAGATAGAATGCCTCGTTGTTTTAATAGATGTTTTTTTCGATAATAGATGATGTTTCACGCTACGATTTCGGACTTTCCGAAATTACTAGCTATAATCACAATTATCATAACTATATTATATTTTTATTTTCCTAGCTTTGGGTTAGATAAAATATTTGCAATGAATTTGTGATTCACCGCAGATGTGCACGGCTGGTATTTAAAAAAAACAATAGAGGTAATTAGCAAAAAATATAACTCGTGTACGAGGCCGTAACGGCACATCCGCCTTTGGAGGAACGTATAACGGATAAAAACGTTTGGGGAAGGTCTTATTGTGTCTTTCAAGCTATTACGTTAATATATATCATATATATATAAATAAAATGGAGAAATATAAACAAATAAATTTCGATTTTAAAAAAGTATTTGTTTATATTTTAGTTTTTCATTCAATTTATTTAAAATAATAAAGTATTATGTAACTGCGGTCCATAACATCTGCATCCTTCCTCAAGGAAGATTCAAGATGAACGTTGTTATTCCTAAGAACTGCAATACATCTCTTCGAATAATTGGGTTCCCGTATCCCTACTCCCACCAATTGAAACACAGTGCGTGGTTCTTCACCTTCCAGCCGTTCCATTGATGATGCACGTGGAAACTCACTGCATTGTGGCTCTAGCGCTGATTAAATATGCGTCTGAAACTGACATAATAGTGATTCATAGTCTTAGAAGCGAACTTTTAAATATAAACAAGCTTCACGTTCCAGTTGCAACATTGAACATTTAATTATTCACTAACCACGCCTTAAGGCATCCAAAGACTTATTGAATTCCTTAGAGCCGTGCGTCATGTACATAGTCATGTACACTTTCCAATGTCTGTTTCCATGCCAACCAAAGACTAGAACCAACGGTAGTACTAGTTATCCCTACTGCCGACCATGTGAAGGTATCGGAAATGTGCACTAGCCGGCTCTTCGCTCTTTTTATTTTTAGAATACTAACATTGTAATCGGATGAAAACACCGACGTGGGAAAATTGTTCCAGTCCTTAGCAGTGTGCATAAGCGACGGAGCATAACATCTTCTGAATGCAGAGAATACTCACAGCGAAATTAATTGAAACATGCAGTTGGCGAATGTTACTGTTGAAATTCTATGGTTCTGTTTAGTTGTCTTCATTACCAAGTCGTTTGTGAACATTCGTAAGAAATTGTAACGAAATCAGTAGAACAATAATGAATATTCAATGTTGGTTAGTCAAAACAAGAACGTTCTTGATAATTATTAGGTTAAAAATGCATATGAAAACATTGCGTGTTCATGTATTAAACCTGATCCAATGAAAACGAGTGGCGCAATGCATTACATATTCAAGAAGTAGAACTATGAAACGGTTATGTGTGAATGCCGATTTGCCACTTTTATTGGGCAGTATGAGTAGCTTTGTACTCCGTATCTATTGTGAAAAACATTCCCGTTTTTGTATTTTATAATAAATTTTTTTGTATATTCGTATACAAACATACATCGCTGTAATTATTAGTAACAATATTTTTAAAGATCCGTTTTTTATTTATTTTATATGACTCAGTAACGTGTGAAATTTATGACCTTGTCTAGACAGATAATCTTTGTATACTATATTTTATGTACCATGATACGATTTACATACCCGATGTACGATTAAGTTTTTACCAATACTATTTTTTTCAATTTATGATAAACTTATTTCGTTATGAGACTTCAGAAATGGTTTCGGTTAAATAACAGTATTCCATTATCTTTTGTGGACGTCTTTTAAATTTCAACTTCAAGGTGTATAAGTTGAGTTTTAAGAGATTTCTGAGATCATATGAGATTAAACTGTGGATTTATAATTTGCAATAATTACCAACATCTGAAATCATAGAGCAAGACGACGAGGCTCATAAATTTGTTTAGTGAAAGTAAAAACTTTCCAGAAGTTTCGGTGGTTTTTTTATTAGTAAGAAGATGCAAATGTTTCGTTCGTATTCGGGTTACAAAATTTGAATTATTCTTAAAGGTCAAATGAATAGTGATGGGTAGTCGTCGACGGCAAATCTTAATTTGAAAGTATAATAAGCATTCGAAGCCAATATTACGACATAAGATTTACGAGTCATACGAATTTATTACTTGAGTGATAATTGAGATCGCTTTATTTTTCCAAAAAATCTAAACTTTGATTCTTAATTAAACACTCCTGCATAATAAACAACATTACAGTTAATGCCATTAAATTTAACCTCGTTATACTTAATGGTCTACAGTTTAGAATACGTAAGATAAGATTATTAAGTAGTCTAATCAAATGGCTTGGCTTGGTGGTATATAACAAGATGAAAACACCCCACCATTTATCGGAATTTTCATATTCAACTTGGTGTACTCTATGATGTGAGTGGAAAGTTATTATTATTCATCTTTATAATCTACTCTGGATATATGCAGAAGAACCAAGGTAATTTGAAGCTATATTAGTTCAAAAGATCCATAAGCTAAAGTGGCAATGGGCCATATAGCTCGTAGAACCCGTAACTGACGGGGAAGAAAGGTTTTCGAGTGGCAATCTCGTATTAGCAATCGCAGTGTATGACTATAGCACAAAATAGAGTGACGACCTTGGCAAGCCTGCGGGAAGGGAGATCATCCTCTGCAGCAGTCTGTGTAGGATGCCTATATTCAGCAGTGTACAAGTTATTGGGTGAAATATAGATGACGACGAAGATGAACCTCCGATCTATCATTAAACAAAGTGAGTAAGACATATTACCAGGTTCACAGGGCCTGTGGATTCAATTGGATCATTTTGTTAATATTACATGGTAATTCTACAAACACACATGATGTTAAGCGATTAATTGAATAATATAATTTATATTTCCAAGTCAATATTTGATCAAATGTTCTTTTTGTTGTTTTCTCTCATCTTTGTATTAGCACCTTTTCAACATTTATTTCAATGTGAAAGTAAATACTGAGTAATGCGTATGCATCCATGGGGCCATAGGGGGCAACAACGCAGAGACCTTCTTTCAGTTGTTAAAATATATTATCTAAGTAAAACAAACATTTTTTTAATGTATTTTTGTACTTATAAGAGAAGATAGTAAGCAAATATTAACACTGTTTTAAAGTAAAAAGTGGCAAAGTTTTAAAATAGTTGATGTACATTTATTAAGATCATAAATTTTATTAGATATATATAGGGAACCTGGTAGTTCAGTGTCTAAGCGCTCTATTTTAGTTCGTGGGAAGAAAACACTGAACATAACCGAGGTCGACCCCGGTGTACCGATCCAAAAAAATATTGCAATTTTAAGAGCTGATTGGCGGCCATGTGCTCGCTCGGCAGTGAAGGAAAACATAGCAAAGAAAAATATTTCGATATAGAGCATCTGCATTGGAGCCGTGTGGTGGACTATCCTGTAGAACCTTCGTTTATGAACCCTTACTTGCCCTATGCCAAGCAGTGATATTTATAGATGGATATAGGTTGTTAAATTACTTTAATTTTTAGAATTAAGTACATCGACGGTAAAACCATGGTTACCAAGCAGATATCAAGCAGGCTGAACTGGCAATGGATCCATCATATCGCTCGTACATCCAATGATTACATTATGCAAGAGATGTTTTCGGGTCAATATTATACTATCATACGTTGTGTGGGTTAACCCTCACGTACCCAGCTTTGCGATAAAGCATAAAATGCGTAACATATTTACTATTTTTTTTTGTGGATTTCCTCAAATTATCGCATGATTCCTTAACTATGTGTAAATATTGGAGAAATATTTAATGTACCAAATTTAAATCCAGTAAAATAAAATAGAATAATGTAATATACAAATAATATAATAAATAACTTTTTGAAATTTTTAATATTGAAAATTTGTATAAATAAGTAAAACTTTTTTAAAAGCACCTATGAATACATTGTTGAATTTTTTTCTAATATACGGTAATTTATTTTGTGTTATCAGCAGTAATATATTATACAAATTGTATATAAATTTCCAGGCAGCATTATGAATATCAAAATTGAATTAATAATAACCAAGCATTCGCTCGCGTATATTTAAAAATCGAAAATAAATTTCTTCCTATCCATCGGTATGGCCTTTTCACCGGCATAAATTTACTCCCGTATCAATAATACGTCTCTCGGGCGTTTCAATTTAGAATTGATCGTAAGGAGAATGGGGAAGGGAAGATTGATATTTCAGATTTTTCCCGAACGGTCCCTCGGAGGCCTCACAAGTGAGTGATCGGTACAGTATGTCCCCAGCTAATGATATCCGAAGCTTATCGGCTCGTCCGTCGCGCGTCATTTTTACGGATTCGTCGGGATTTATGTAAATTTGTTTTGTCAGCGACCTGCCTTGTTACAAGCGGTGAATCTGTTGCGATGTCGCCGATATTGATATCCTCTACCTTTTCGAGTGCTTTACTTTCAAATAAAAAATTATATCCTGATTTTTTCTATTCTTATTTCCTCTCAGTATTTTTTAAAAAGCAGGCAAATAAAGGGAATTTCATACATTAACAGTTTTACCACATGTGTTATAGAAACAAATTAACCTACTCGTATTTCAACGTATCGAAATGATAACTAATTCATGGAACATTTTACGACTTTACCAGTTTAACTACTTGATTCGCTATTAATATTCATCGGTACACACACCGTTGCCAGTACCTGTTAGCTCATACTTGACGATGTAATTTAGGCAGTACAATGTCGCTAGTCGGTCCATAGATTATCAAACAACGATATAATATAGATGATTATGAACGCGCTTCCTAATTCAACAATACGCTTCTTCCATGAACGTGATTGGTTGTGATAGGGTTAAAGGAAAATTGAATGTTATGAAACGAGGCGTCTGGCTGACAGTTCAAGTAAACTTGCAGAATTTAGCACTACACATCTTCGTGCAATTTTTAACAAAATGTTTTTTGCTCTATACTAAGAATAAAAGTTTCAAAGGAACAATTTCTGTTTTTACTTTATTCGCCAATTCAAGTTATATTATGAGTTTGTTTTTTTTACTCTTTGTGAGAAACTTGTCGTCGTGCGCGTCGAGTTGACTGGCAAAAAATGCCACCAGGCATCTTGTCCGCCTATTGTACAACTTATTGGTGAAGACAATCAAGTTTAAATAAATAAAATTAAAGAAATGTGTTGCATTCTTGTCCATTCTGATATCTGTATAAATTCCGGTTTCAATATGTTAACTGCTCTGGAGTAGATTATGGTATAATGTCGGTGCAGGCACAGAAGCACTTATGTTGCTCTCACCATCCCGTATTCAATGTGAAGCATAGGTGATAAGCTATTAGCACTGTCGTTTCCAGCAACGCTTAAAAGCTTTGATCTAGACTCTAGTACTAAATAAGATTATGAAACTAAGGGATATGGTCGATATATATTATCTATCTATTTAAACGAAACAAAAATTCAACCTTGAATATATCGATGAGTATTGCTAACTAGTAAAAAATTATATTTTTATTCGTAAGAATCTCAAATACGAAAACCCATTGATACATGCCAATTGGAATTCAAGTCTACAGCCGTGATTGTGAGACTGACTACATGAGCCAATATATATCACAGCTCCTAATATCTTTATTGTATCACAATCTCACGAAGCATCGGATAGGAATATCCATCTAACCGTGTACATACATACCTGCACACGTCATCAATCACTTTGATATCCGATTACGTAACACCGTTGAGCATGTCTTGGATTAGTTATCGGAGAATAGCACTAGTGTATATATAATACATATATACAAATACACATTATAGCCTATACTACGGATGTGAGATTAAATAGTTTGGACGGACTACGTGTGATTGATGCCGAGGTGGAAGAAACGGAACACTCCAATGAAGCCGTTCAATATCACGATTATTTAAGTTTTATCATTTAGCACGAATGATAGTTTTTGTGTTCTTGTATAAGGACATAAGCTTTTGTATCATATAAAATTATATATGTTTTTTTATTTCTATTTTACGATCATAGATATTTTTAATGTTATTTTTGGCAAGAATGAATGAGGGAATAATAATTTATATGTACAATTCATTGGGCTTTTAATATATGGAATCTAAGTTGCAATCCAAATCGAAAAAAAAACTGTGCAATAAATTGTTGATTTTCGGGTTTAGGTTTATTGTGTACATTTTCAGTGTCCCTGACTGTATTTATACACTACGTTTTAACTTTTCTCTCGAAGAGTATGCATAGGAAGTCTCTCTGTGTTTACGCAAATATTAATGCCGCAATATAGGATCCTGCACTATCTGGATCCTGGCAGTATCTAGGAATAACCAATAGGACATTATCCTCATCAATCAATCTTCAAGAAAATATTAGGGTATTTATTATGCGGGCAAATTGTGATTTATCACATTATGAGTGACAAACGAGCACACAGTTTTTTTTCTTTATTATTCTTGCGGCCCTTTGCACTAAGATGGAATGTCTTTCTGACTGTTTCGGATATCTGGCTTTTTTGGTTTGATTATTGAAACAAATAAAACACAGTAGTGCTAAACTATTATTTTACGTTAATACTCCAAAAAGTATTGCCCTATTCCGATCCCTACCTATGTGTGCTACTAAAAGCTAGTTCATAAATACGGCGTGTACACCACTTACAAAAAGTTCACAAAACGATACTTATGTCAACACTTTTTCTTCAATTGTGTAATAACTTATTTTCGACATAGAGTTCTTTAATAAGTGTAATTTTGTTTATGCACTCAATGAACGCAAGTGTAACATTATTTACGTCGCCGATTCTATTTGGTTTTAATAAGGATGACGCCGTTTGTTGCGACCACTCTAATGTAATGTTGTGGCAATTCTAATCCAGGCGGTACATTATCACAGCTAGTGGGCGTGAAGAGATAAACGCATCCCGTGCACGGTTTGTTTAACAAAACGTTTTTTTTAAACGGTTCGATGGCGATTGTTCTGTTTATACGTAAGTTCAATTAATAGTTGTTGTAATCAATAGTAGATAGTAAATGCAATTCCGTTCATGCGCCAAAATGTCTTTAACCAGATCTGTTCTTTGTATGATATTGGTACAGGTGTGCGTACGAGGTCATTCTAATTATATATTAATATATTCCAGCCACATCATTGGATGTAGAGTAGATTTGGTCACACCTTAGACACACTGACATTTATCTTAGAATGTAATGTAACATTTTACCATTACGTACTGACAATACATTTTTTTTTTCAGGTACACACGGAGAAAGGTATTCAAATGGCGAAAATTTGCAACGTAAAATAGGAGGGGCCAATAATGAAATTCTTATTCACAGTAGAGAGAGCGCTGCCGAGTTAGTAATATGAATACAGACATAAATTACCGGTCTCCGAAATTACGAGGGGATTTGGATAGATTCCAAAATTAAGTCGACCCGTATGCGGCACCTTTGTGCCGAGTGTTATCTTTTAGATTCAAAAATTAATCTCGGCACTATGAAATTAACTAATAACTAAACGCGCCATTGTCTGTTAATCTTAAGGCCTAATTTAAACTACGAGTGCATTCTCTGCGTTGATATTGGAATTCGAAGCTATTTGAATTGGGTGTCGTAATAAAATAGTATTGTAGATAATCCAGACTACAATTTGTAGTAGCTCAAGCTATTGAAATGGGTCGGAGCTGAATTGAATATTACTTGAACTTGTGAATGTAGTATAGTACTATAAATGTCTATATCGGTATTATACACTATGGTTAACAAATTAACTTTATATTACGTACCTAAATATCTTAATATGAAACTATGTATATACACACATATATATTAAAGATATGCAGAAACGTGCCCACTTAGTGGAGTAGTGGTAAAGCTAGACTGCTGTGTCAGGAGTCCTTTATTTGATTCCAGCCTAGGAACAATGTTTGTGTATTGCAAAATTTTGGTTGTTGGGCCTGGATTGTTATGTTAACCTTCCACCTATAATATTGCGTATTATTATTGAATCGGATCACGAAGAGAAGTGGAGTGGTTTTGTATTTGAGCGAATGCCCACAGCACTTGAAAGTGTCCTGCCCGGTACCAGTAATCTGGTAGCAGTCAGAATTCCGTAAGTGAAGACTTGATTTTGCTCTCTGTTAAGTACATTATTGTTACTCTCATTAGATTTTAATTGCAGGTAGGTTTTAGTAAATGAAATGTGAATGGATAGATGCAACCTGCGAAGGACCTTACTTTAACTGAATACCAGCACAAAGTTGTTGTTTTCGGGTTCTAAGAATTTCTTTTTCGGGTATAAAAATTTTAATTATGATTTTGCGTTAACCGACAAGCACACACCACGACAACATTGGTAGACCAACAGCTCCACTACAGCTAGATACTACCTACCGCATGAAGGCTAGAAGAAGGCTAAGCCCTCACAAAATACCAAAGCGACATACAAAAACTTTTTTTTCTTTTTTGTTTTATATTTGGAATGCTTTTATTGTAGTACTTTGCACTTTGACTAAAATAAAAACAGAATTTTATATTGCTTTGCACAAAGTGGATATAAGGTAGTGAGGCATACACAATTTTTTTATTATAATTACACTATTTCTCTAAAAAAGATATTGATTTTAATTTCTTACTAAATTTATGGTCATACTATGTATATTATCTCTTATTTTAGACTTAATATTTCCGGTAAAAGCAATTACATGTATATAAATTTCGTTTGAAGCTGCTATAACGTTACCCCGAGGCGTTTGGCGAGCGACCAATAACGCTGATGTCGGGCGCATATGGCATAATAATGTCGTTTGGTAAGGAATGTTCCGTTCGGTGTAATCAATATGTGATCATTAACTGCTGGTATGTGACTGTTATCGCCATTTAACTGATATAACTGTTTCATTAAAATACTAATTTCGGGAATAACAAAATTTTATGTGTAATATTTTGTATTCCTTTATCCGAATTTGTATGTTTAACTTTTTTATTATATTATACTGTTATTGCTATTGAATTTAACCTTAATTTAAATGGAAATGTAATGGAAATTTCTGTAACATATTGTGGTTTTTCCTTAATCGAATCCACCTAGTAGGTTTATTTTTAATTATACTCGAAGGTAAAGGTAGGAATATAGTATGTTATTTCTTTATTTAAATACGATTCTATGGGTTAATACATCGACAATTTCTTTATATATTGTTAATAAAATATATGCACATCCACATACTTTCACATGTTCTTTTTCACACTTCACTTGATGGCAAGTGATTCCTCCGGCCCATGACATCTACATTCATCCTTGACTCTCAAAGGTGACAACGCATAATGCTGATGCGTTGTCACCTTTGAGGACTGAGATGGAATACCTCGTTACCAACAATAGAGGTCTCTGGATACACTATCGGCCGTGGTCCTACCCCGGTAGAGCTGACCCATTCATTCTGCAGCTAGAAACAACAAATAGCAGTGTAGCACTTCCACTGTACTCAACGCATCTATCTTTTATAATATTAGGGATGACAAATAAGCGACAGTTCACCTGGTAAGTGATCGCTACACAAACATTCGTAGTCCCCAACATATTTAAGATACACATGCGTTGCCAATCCTGAAGATTAATATTGAATGCCTCGTTTAATAGTGAATGCTTCGTAATTAATTGGGTCCCCGGTACCCCATGCTCACAATACGCAAAGCGTTACTGTGCTATTTCGTGATTATATTCTGTTAGGTCGTGGAAAGGCAGACTAAAATAATAAAATTAAAAAACTTAACATCATTAATATTCCGGTTAACCACTACAACTAAGCTGAAAATGCTTGTGGCTAGGAGATGGTTCACGTCAATAATAGAATGGCGGATTCGCACCTACAACCTTAAGTTTCGCAGATCGCACCCTAAACCTATTGACTATACCTATGGGGCTATTGACGTTAAACGCTGACTTAAACAATTGTTGTAGGTGAAATCAATTACAACTGATATTTTTATAAATGTTGTGTCAAGTAATCACCTCACGTAATTTGAAAGTAATTACGGCATATGATAAACGGTGCGCATAGAAAATATAAACAACAATGATTTACGCGAGTGCGCTCCCACGACTCGATATTGTAACGCACCTTACGTAACGCATTATACGTGCTCACATTTTTTTTTAGTTCTGTGTTAATCTCAACCCAAATGTCGCAAACTCAACCAATTATATTTTTCGCTCTCTTGGAACCAAATAAAGACCATTTATAATTCATATGGAATAATTTTTATCGTTCCCTTAATTTGTTGTAATAAAAATAACATGTAAATTTAAAAATTACATGTTTATAAGAGAAAACTTATTGCATGATATGAACATATTTTTTTGGAATTATCTAAATGCAGGAGTATGAATTATTTAGTCGTTATTTTAGTGTATCGAGACTATTGATCTACTTTTCTTACAATCAATATCAAAGCATTGATTGACATTGGTAAGGACCATCCATAGGACATATCCTATAAAGTATGCTGTCAGAGGTTTCTATATTTAATTACTCTTATAAATTTTGATTTTGCTGTACTTTAGCCCCTTTTTTTTCAGTGTTCTACCATCAGTGTGAGTTACGTGTGTATTAGTTGTTATTAATTCAACGCAAAATCACTTTGTCTGTGCATTTCCTTTTATAACAACGAATACTTCTGAGACTTTTACGTTTACATGGGTAAATCCACGCTGTAGCTAATCTCTAGCTGTAACCGCATAAGTCTGCATTACCGGGATAGGACCACATCCTCACAATTTTGTCATTACTTCACAATGGAATTCGGTAACCCCTCGAGGGGTTACTGTGAATATATTATATTATACTTTGGTAAACTTGGATAAAAATTATGACATCTAGATCCAGATCCTGTTACTCCCAATATTATAATAGAGTAACAAACAAACGACGGTAAAATAAATAAAGAAACCATGAATGGTAATGTCCTATAAGAGTCTGTCATTTCAAACTTACACTGATAAAACACTACAGTAATCTAAAGTTTTCAAACTCAAACATTATGTGATTTAACTGACCTAATAGGGCGTAATAAGGTTATGCATATTAGTTGTCATGAATAAGAAGGCATCTGAATGTTGATTCTTAATCGAGGTAGCATGTATTTGTTCGCGGTACATTAAAAAAAACATCGTTACGTGATTTCGCAGATAATTTGGAAGACAAAGACATTCGTTACGCATCTTAGTCGACTATGCTGCACGTACTAGCTGAAATCTTAGTGTGTCATGGAGACTGGACTCCGTTACCAAGTATGTTTGAGTAGAACAATGCTAGAGCCACGCTATTTCATAATTTTTTTATATTACACCAGCTATTTAGAACACCTAAATGAAACATATATCAGTTTTAGATACCTAATCTACAGTATCAGTTTCTTTTTATCTTTGCGGGATGATTTCGTATGTTCGACCGGGAAAGGACCGTCACCAGTGTAATACCAGCATAACGCTGCTATTTTTTTTCGGGCTATTTTCACCGGGTCGAGAGGTGAGCGCTTATGGCACTCAATCGAGACCACTGTATGACGCTGCTGTGTTTTGACCGGTTAAGGTAGAGATTTGTGGGCTAACGAGGCTCATCATTTTAGTTCTGAGGGGTGGCAACTAACGGCATTATGATTTTTTATCGATGATGGATATAGGTGTCATGAGCCGGAGCAATCACTTATCATTATCCGATGAACTGTATACTCGTTTATCGCCGTACTTATTATAAATATTGTATTGGCCATAGTTCATTACGTTGATCTGGACGAAATGTTGATGATAATTGCATTTTCGATTGGTAGACAGAAGAAATAGAATGACCTTAGAGAGACTGCAATTGCACCATCATCCGTAATAAAATTTTATGTGCATTAATTTTTACAAGCTTTATACAGAAATACCGTTTATCATAAAGGCAACACATTTAATCAGCATAAATATGATAGAAAACGATTTATTCAAAATATATTATTATTTAAATCCGTATGATGAAATATAATTTACTACGAAAAACATCTAACCGCGGTCTATTGCATTAATAATGGTATATTTCAAAATAATGTTTAGAATATTTTTAAATATACCATAATAACTAATGTTTAGATTTGCCATTATAATTGTGTTTATAAAACATTCTTAAGTGAGCAAGAACGTGAAGAAAAATGGACAGGTACAATAATTATGTAATGAAATGACACAATTTAAATCATTTTATGTTTATTGTATAGATTCCTGATCGTTTTGGACACCCCCCACCCCTCCCCATTTTGACGAACTATATTTCATTTCATAGTATATAATAGCTTCAATTTCAATTGTCGTATCCTTTAAAATCCGGTTGAACGTTTTCTATAACTTGCTTCGAATTAAGTGGAGCGGTAAATTATTTCGTGCGTAAATATGTAAACGTATAATCATTGAAACATTCGATGAACAAATTTTAACTAAATGTTTACTATAGCTGTCAAGATAATAATTACATTAATAATTATACATTTTGTATACATAATGAAAGTAACTAACCATATCTTCTTAAGTGTTGTTCGTTTAACTTTGGAACAACATTAAGTCAAAGCCGAGGCGTGCTCAATGTTGGTTCGACCTCAAACAGTAAACTTGTTAGTTTTGAAACTCATACTCATATATGTCAGCGAGCGAAGATGTTGCGGCGTACCTTGACGATATTCTCATATTGTGTTTGATTTGCGTTTTGCAGGGATAATTAAATGTTTTCGCGAAACTCTAGACAAAGTCACTAACCTGGAAACTAACCCGCTAAACTTTTTGCATAATAGATTCATGTTATATTTATTATACATTCATATTTAGAATTCTCCTATTAAAATCTTTCAAGTGTAAGTGATGACAAAATACTTTCATGTTTTTGTACGTTCCATTCTTTGTTTAGGTGCTTGTTCGATAACGTGTTTTTTTAGAAGCTTAGGGTGACAACACAGCACATACCAGTAATGGGATTGCCGGTTTCCATTCACCAGTGTGCCAAATAATGGTAACTAGCAGAATGTGGTAGCCAGTTTCTAGTTATAGCCTCGACGCACAGATTCCAAAGGGGAAAGTCTAAGACAAAATAGCAGCAAACCGCTGTTGTATTTTGAATACTAAGTGTTAGGAGTCGGAGGCTCAATAAGAGATATAGGCCTCGGCATTCCATCTCAGTGCTCTGGGTGAATTTAGGTATTTTATGAGCTACAGTTATCGTTCGCAGTCAGGTGGACAGTGTGTCAGTTTGTCACCCTTAGTTTCATACTAAGATAGATATTCGCACAAAAAATTAAACCATGTTTAGTTATCTTCACATGTATGGCCAGCATTTTCGGCGTTACTGAATTTCAGTATAATATTTACATTATTCAATATATAGAATAATATATCAATAATCAGTTCTATATTATTAATTGTTTTTTATTGTATTTATTCATATAAGATTAAGAAATAGAATAAAATTATTAATTATATATGAATAAATAGAATAAAAACCAATTAACAGCTACACTGAAAGTATTGTGACTGCATGAGTGTTAATTTGCGTTACCCTTTTACCCCTTTCGAGACTTATCATATGTCCCTTGACGTGGGCTATCACATTGAACGTTACAACATTGTATATTAAACATCATGAATGAGTAAATACGTACGGACCGATCGCGTGCGACTCAAACGCGTGACGTTAATGCTCATTTACATTCATGACGGTTGCGCTGAATACGGCTTAATCTACCAACGAAAACATCCACGTAATTTATAAAAAAAAATTCCCGCCGATCAAAACGACGCACGCGGAAAATTCTTATATGTCGCCTATCCGAAGGGACGTGACTAAGACACTTTGGGAGTAGGTAACTTCATCTACGTTTATATTACGTTAGCTTCGAGACTGTTTTCGTTATTTGGAGGCATTCCGTAAATAGAACGATGTACAATATATAAACAATTTGCAATATTGGTCCTACGTCGCCTACAGTCTTACAAATATATTTTGTGTGTTTGTTTTTTACTTTATATACAATTGCTTTGTTCTGTTTGTCAAACTTATGCATGAATTTATCTCGGAACAATTTTTTTTTACACAAGTGCTTAAATTAATTGTAATAAGAAAACGTGTTTATTGGACTTGATGTATTAAGGAAAAAATATATTTTGGATAATACTAAGGTAATCTAAGGAATGTAATGCTTTTAAAACAATTTAACATTTTACCACGTCATGGTTTATTGACTCCGAAAAATGAAACGGCGTACAGAGCGTGTCCTGACTCAATTGAATTATCAAAAATAGGATTAGCTCAGCCGGTACACCGGTCAGCCGCGGACACGGCGCCCGTAATATCAACCGGACGGGAGCGAAGTTCCGTAACTAAATTGCACCGTCTACCTGGATATGTGCAGTTGGAATTCAAGAGTGGACACAGTAGTAGGGGTAGTTCAATGTAATTGTACGAAAATAGTTTTTACAAATTTTATTTTAACTCACGATAATGTTATCACGACGTCGTAAACTTTCGCGTTGTCTTTATTGAAAGTAGATAATTTCTTGGCATCCTTACTTTATATTTTTTAATATACTTTGTTAAATGAGTATATACTTCGTCTGATGGTAAGTGATATGACTACGGCCCATTCTAACGTCCATCCTAAACAAGTCGCACCTGAGGACTGAGATTAAATACCTATTCACCTAAAATTAGGCCTCCGGATAACTACCACTACCACAGCTAAAGTATAACTTAGTGAATCAATTAATTACAGATATAAGAGAAAATTATACACAATTCCATACGATTCCGTCATAAATGATTTTTGTGTTACTTTAACCGTTTACGCAGCACACGCAACAGAAGCTATCAAATGGAATATTTTTCTTCTTTCCTTAAATTAATGGACTATCCAAAACAAAAACAATTTTTCGATTCGAACCTGTAGTTCCTGAGATTAGCGCGGTCAACCAAACAATCTCTTCAGCTTTATAATATTAGTATAAATATGATTCGAAAATTGAATACGCAATTCGCTTAAACAAAGGATTTGAAATTCTTCCCTACAAGTGTTTTATAAATTCCGCGGCTATAGTGAATTTATTTTTAAACAGAATTGTATATCAAGCAGTCTGTTATGGGTATGCAATGCGCTCTCACAATAAAACAACAACGATAAAACTGAAAAGCTGCGCATGTTGCGGGAATCTAGTTAGATTGTGGATGGACCGGTCGTAAAGCCAGTGTCATCTCATCACTGGCCCAAGCGTAGCCGTATGTACATATATCCACCAACACGTATGTAGCGCCGTTATCTGTTTAGCATAATGGCTGTGGCGATATTGGACTCGATACGTCCGTATTTTTATTCGTCGTCCGTTTCTCGCTCGGAAACAGCTCCCGTATTATTTGCCGCTTATCGATCATGCGAACCGACGACTTTTTTTTCAGCACCTGCTTATCCAGACACCTTTACAGATAACAACTCGTTTTACCTTTGGAGACGTGTTTGATATAAATACGAGAAGCCTTTTCTTATTTTATTTTTTTCTTCATAAATTGAAGCAAGTTTACCGACTACTTGAAATTTTATTTAACACTTGGTTTTAAGGTTTATTTTTGGTCGTTAGTTATTCTTCGTTGTTAGTTCGGAGCAGCTCCCAATTTAATAGTTGGTTATCAATAATGCCGACGCACAACTCTTCAGCTTATTCAGGCCTTGCAGATAAAAGATTGTTTTACCTTCGGAGTATTGTTTGATATAAACAGCTTTTTCTTATATTTATTTTCATTCATATATTTAAGCAAGTTTACAACTACTTTAAAGTTATAATTAACACTTGTTATTTGGGGATTATTATTTGTTGTTAGTTAGTTATATCCATTAAATAAAAATGAGGCATTTTAATTTTGTACATTTGGATAAATATAAAATATTTCTAAATGAATTCTACTACTTTTTAATTAATGGATCTCAGAATACCAGTGCGAAATGGCATTATAACACTACTGTGTTATGTGTGGTGAATGTATGGAATCAAAGACCAATTTATTGGTAAAGAGGCTTTCGCGTTCGCCTCAGGCGGCAAAGCAAGGATCAAGGATTTTGAGTCTTGATTCTTTTTTATGGCTTATGACTGTTAGCCCGATCGATTTTACAGCTTCACCGATTTGAGAAGTGGTGAGCAAGCGATGGGCATTCAGCCGAGACCTTTTTCAATGGCACCGGCAACCGGCACAAGGATTCCCGAGAGGGAGCCTCGCCATGGACCGTTACCCTGGGCTCAAAAGCGACTGACTAGAGGGTGCCCGAGGGGAGTTACTTCTGACGGAATGACTAAACTAATAACATTATGGGTCTTTGATACGAATATATACCATTAGGTAAACTGGTCTGCAAGTTCGTCATTATTACTTTTTAAATAAAAACTATGTTATAAAAAAGTAGCGCTTGGTCTTACACAATTCATTGATATAAAATAAATCATCGTAACTATATATTCGTAATTCTAATATTCCAAAAAAAACTATAGCATGCACTCCGTATACAACAACATTATTAGAGAGCTGTTCGTTTAGATGGAATGTCAAGCCATTAATACGAAGTGAGGTACGCATTACACGGACTCCAAAGGGATTAAGCCCGTTGTCCTTGTCGTCTGAGAATATTTGTATTCAAAGTACGATTTTGCGAGGGATCTGTTTCATAAGGGACTATATTTTAAAGGCTTTACGAACCCTCCCATATTTCCCTTAGCATGTTTATAATTCATAATATTAATATTTTGAATGTATTTTAATTCTATCTTACTTTCAATTTTAAAATATCTAAGATATAACTTTAGTCTTTGTCTTAGTCTTCACTTTTCTGGTTAAAAAATTGTTTCAATAATTGCCCAAAAAATTTCAGACCAAAACAAAATTGGTTCGTGGTATCCTTTTATCATCTTAAAAACTTTTTACCTTATAAAACTAAGCTTATGCTCGTTCAATCTAAAATAATTTTACCCATCATCGATTATACTGATGTGTTACCCATATCTGTCTCAAAACCTTCTTAATAAACTGGAGCGCCTTCCCAACAACTGTATTAAATTTATCTTCGGCTTACATGTGTATGACCATATCTCCTTTTATAGCTCTAAGCTTAAATGGCTTCCATCCGTGAAAGGCGTAGCTCCAGAATTCTACAAGTCCTCAATTTTGAAACATTCTAATTCACCATCTTTTATTAAGTAATTCTTTTCATCTATATACTACTCATATCAGAGTACTTCGTCCTTTTAATTGTCTCAAGATTCATATGCCACAGCACAGCACTGATTTCTTTAATTCTTCTTTTACAGTTCAGACTATACAGCTCTGGAACACCCTTCCCGATAACATTAAACGAGCTTCTAATAAAAATAATTTTAAAAGACTGACTCGTTAGTATATTACACATGGGAAAATCACCTGAATTTGTTATTTTATTATTTATATATAAATAAAATCCATTTACCTATATTATCTATTCTTATTATATATTTAAGGTCTATATATTTTTGTATTTATTATATATATGAACTATGTTACACATAATTTGTTAATATTTACTTGAATTAATATTTACTTTTATTTTGTTATTGCCACCTACAGTCAACGTTTCTCCATCTCAAGGGTTGACTGGAAGAGAATGCCAAAAGGCATTAAGTCCGCCCATTGTATATGTATTTCTTATACAAATTAAGTGAATATTAAATGAATAACTAAATAAAAAAAAGTTATGAGAATATTTGTGGGTTATAATAGTTATTTTAATGACTACAATATAAAAAATGTACAGAGATTATTAAGGATAAAAGTTTAGTCAAACCGCCCACTTAAACAGAAGCTTGATCTTTCCAGATGCCTTTCCAATTGCCCATAATCGTAATAAGGTTTCCAGTAAATTTTTTTGATAGCGTCGTTGAAACTTTCCTGACGATATGAACTCACTTGTTACTCTCTATATTACTTTATGGGACGCATCAAATTCGCTTGGATCACCTTCATATTTAGGTATTACCGATTTAGTAGCAATTCATATGCGAAACGATCCTGTAACGGGTGCCTATAAATATTTATGCCTCCGTAGATATATTCAGTGAATGCAAATTTTTATTTCACGTATCATCTATAAAAGGTAAAAGTATTACGATTGAATTGTGTTATATCTCGCCGCTTGTGACGTCGATTCAAATAATATTATTACTATTGTTACCGGAGTAAAAGCAAACTGCAGTTTGTTTCTACTTTTTCCTTGAATGGGTCGTCCCGTTTGGTACGAACCATGCCCTCATAGAGTACCAGTGTGAATTAGTAGTTTCAATAAAATAATTACTGTGATTCACATTCTATTTTACAACATTTAAAACAAAATACAAATTCAGTAACGTAATACTTTTGTTCAGAATTACTTTTGATACAGGGAAATGTAAAATAGACATTTCTTTTTCATACCGTCTTCAAGGCAATCTCGTTGCTACGTCAAAGAAATCGAGAAAGACAGTACGATGGCATTTTCGATAGTTGTAACGCTCTATTGACGTAGAAGAAGAATGCTGCAAATTTGTCTGACTTTAATTTCAAAAAATGTAACGTAAACTAAATGAAATAAACTTAGATAAACATATAACAGAGACCTACATATATTTATTATTATTAATTTATTTATTTATAATAAGAGTACATAACATTTTAATTACAAAAAATAACATTCAGAAAACCACAGAGGTTTGTCGAGAATGTTACTTGACAATAATATTTTCAATAAAAATGTTGAGCAATACATGCAAGTACCTACATTAATAACTAAAAATATAATACACTGAAGATCTTAATTTACACACACAGAAGTAAAGGTGGGTAGAAAGAGCACCGATGCATTCAATGCATGTACAGGTTGTTCAAGAAATGAGATTTTAATTTTTGCTTTATGTTTTTAACTGTGTTGCATTGAATGAAAGATGCATCCAAATCACTAAGAATGCGTGGTATGAGATACGGAGTGTTTCTTTCACCATAAATATTAGTTGCTGCGATAGTGACCAATTTTCCTTTAGTTTTGTGCCGTGTTTGGAAATGATGGGTTATTTTGTTTTGTATACTCTTATTAAAGAATTGTTATTTTATGATGCTGTAGGTGGCTTTATGGTGAACAGGAAGTACCTTGCAATATCTGAATAATGCCGACTCATCGTTATGTTTAAATTGTTCTTTTACTTTAGGTGGGACAATCATTTTTAAAATACTAATTTGCAAGTTAAGTATAGAGTTGAGATATGTTTTAAAAGTTCTGCCATAGCTAGTAATACCGTAGCCAATAACAGAGTCAACGAGAGCGTTATATAACATGAGTCTAACCTTAAAGGGTATCCAATAATATTATAGATAACGGTAAGAAGCATTCTGTAGTTATCAGTAATCAGAATACAAACTTTCGTGTTTTATATATCTATTAGGTTTACCAACATTTGTTTACACTGAAATCATACATAATTGATAGAATTCCAGTGTCTAATGGAACTCTGGGTGAGTCTGTAACCATATACCGTTATACCATTGCGTTGCGCAGTGGACAGAGTAGTCGGCTGCTACGCCACGGGTTCTGGGTTCGGGCCCCAGCTGAAGAACAAAATGCGGTACACGGCAAAACTGAGTTTTTTCGAATGTGGGTCTGTTAATTTGCATATCCTATATCCCTGACATGGCATGTAAACTTTGGGTATTATCGCACATGAGGAGAGAGTGCATTAATGTGTCCGCGAATGCTTATCTGTGCACTATATTATATCCTGCGCTGTTGATATCATATAGTAATAACCATGTGTATATCGCCGTGATTGACGTCAACTAGGAAGACGTCGTCATCGTACCGTTATAATCCGTAAACATAATAGACAGAAGTCTGCTGAGACTCGAACTCACTATGACTGGATCGGGAGTACCATTAGCCTATACAAGTCTTTATTCATCAAAAATATACGTTCATGATGACATATTATACAAAAATATTCAGGTGTACACGACCGATAAAGGTTTGTTTGGGCAATACGAGTTAACACGTGACGTATATATTGACACATTCTGTTTGCTAGGCCTTATTTACACTTTCCACTAACACTTAACAGGCGTCGCTAACTGTTTGTATTTTAGCGGCTAGTATAGCAGAGAGGGTAATTTCATAAGATAGACGAGTGAACAAATATGTACAAATATACATACGCCTGTATTCCTTGTTGTCCTATTAATAATATCACCGGTTGGTAACGCCACAGTTGACGAAATTTAATGTGTATAAAAAACAAAGTTTATTAAACATCCGCAGTTCTTAAAAAAACGGAAATTTGATTTTATAATTAGATGAAATCTATATTAAGAATTATTAAAGGCCCAAAGACTTGCTAAGAGCCTTGATAGCGGAGTCTAAGCGCTTGCTTTTAATTTCGATTCCCGGTGGCCAGTACCAATGAAATTGTTAACTTCAATTTTAAGTGCTAATTTATGAAGTGTTTGAAGATAAAAGAAAACATCCTGAAGAACCCTCCATGTCTAAGAAATAAACAATAAAAATATTTTGGAATATCTTCCATGTCTATGAAGTACGCCAAACCGCAGTGGGGTCGCGTAGCTGAATTTGTTCTGACACCCTCTCAAGGAAAGAGGATTTTTTTTATGAGAAGACTTGCAATGACTTACGATAAGGTCAGTAAAACTTAACATTATAAATTCATGTACGTAGCTTGAGTATATTTTAATAAAATTGTTGGAATTATTTTTATAATTAAATTTGATTATTTCAGTGGTATATTGTAGGCTTATAATAATGAACAAAAATAATAACGTCCTTTACAAATTCGTACAAGAACGGTTGCTCTAATTTAAAGTGAGAACTGAGCGAGGTTATTCTGAACCAAAACAGTCGATCCGATGAATATCCTAATAAATTTAGGATGTTTTCATTTTCCAAAAACAATAGACAAGGCTCAATGGATTTCATTCTCTTTTCAGGGTAGAATAACATTATTGCTACGAGTTACTTAATTACGTTGTGTGTTATATGTTATTTGACTGAAATATAAAATAGGACAGGCGTTTAATTTGACGCTCAAGTTGATTGCAATTGTAATATTAACTTGAGCCTTAGTTTAATGTACATTCATATACTTTAATTCGCATTTAAATTTATCATTACTTCTTCGAATAGAGAGAGAGCACGCTATAGCTATGGGGGTAGAAGGGGGTATGTATAACAGTACCTTCGCTTGGCTTAATTGCCCTTGTATAACGAAACTATCAATATATACCCTAACAAATATATATCCGTTACGAAGATACCATGTAATGGCGACAAACGAATTTACGAATTAAGATTAACTCGTAAATTGTTTACAAACTACTTAGGAACAACGGCAAGCAAAGTTTAGTGTCCATTAAATTGAAACTTACATCGTCCATTGACCATACTATATAGAGTTACTGTTAGCTATGAAAATCTAGTCTAAATTAAACGTGCATGATCAACGATTTCCGTAATGTTATATTTATTTATTTATACTTTATTGCATTTATCAAAAAAAAAAGGTACAAGGACGGAATTAATGTCTATTGAAATTCTCTACCAGCCAAACCAATTAAATAAAATGAAAAAAATATGAATATGAAGCTACATTGCCAAACAATTTAATAATAATACTAATAATTGGATCGGAGATGGCCTTATTATAAGTACACACCGGAAGCTGGGCTCAAAAATGACTGTGCCAGGCTCTTCTGGGACCGGCCCATCATCATGGACAGGACTATTTTTGCTAATCGTGTTGGCGGAGTCACAGTCAAGGATATTTTTGATCGGCATCACCATCCCATAATAACCTCGTGAAAGCCAAAACAGACAAAATGACAAAATATCTGAACCTGCCAAACGAGGTGACCGACATGTGGGGAGGCATACCTACCAAAATTATTCCTATAGTCGTATCTGCAAACGAGTTAATCCCAACCAGCCTCACAAATCACCTGAGGCGGTTGGGGATCCTGAACGGGCAGCTCCGGGCTCAAATACAGAAGGTGGTGTTCCTGGACGCCACTCGTATAGCCTGCAGATTTCCTCTCCCTATCGCCCTAACCCACAAACAAACAGACCATCTGTGTGACCATTTAGAATAATATAAAGAGAGACAAATTATTTGTAAAAAAAATACCATATTATAAATAAATTAAATAATAATAACAGTGGTAGAGCAGTTTCTAGCTGCAGAATGAACGGGTCAGCTCCACTGGAGTAGGACCACCCCCTCATAGAATACCAGCGTAAAATAGAAGCATAATGCTGCTGTGTTTCGTCTGGTGAGTGTAGTAGGGATCCGGAGACAACAGTAACAGAGTTACTGGTAACGAGGCATTCCATGTCAGTACTCAAGGGTTACAACGCATCTACATTATGATTCCTTGTCAAGGGTGAAGGTAGATGACATGGGCTGCAGGAATCACTTACCTTAAGGTGAACTGTGCTCGCTTGTTACTCTCACTGTAACAATAAATAATTATATTTTTTGTTACTCTATGTTACAAGTATCAACACTTGTCCGGGCTTTTAATTTCACGGTACGCGAGCAATGTTCTATTTCAAATGGCACCCATGTAATTATTAATTTCAAGTGGTATTTTACCACGTGTTTTCCGATAAAGCATTCATCATTTCGAGAGTACAATCGATAGTAATAAACGCATTTTGAAATAGGTGTTTAATTGATATTTATAATTTGCTTGAAAGGTTCCTTGTTGTAACTTATCTTGAAGCTTCTTACGTTCATATTTTCCGAGTAATTCATTTTCAAAATTATAAATTCACTCAGCCACATGAATATGATGTTTAAGTGCTAATTTAATTTGGGGTTTGTGTAACGTAAATAATTTGCTTGCGTATGTCTATATTCTCGAAACGAGATTAGCTCGGTGAATCCCCCAAGGGTGAGATTTCGTAGCGTTTCGGTGCCACTAATTTAATCTTAGGGGCTTTGAGTTTATTCTAATTGCATTTATTCTAAGTTATTCACGTGGAAATTTTATTTCGTTCATTTGTGTTTTCCAAATGATTTTCCATTCAATGCATTCTTAATAATAATCTCACAAATTGTGTCACGCGTTCACCCCAATTAACTGCCGTTCAATTCTAAATTGCTTTTATTCCAATTCTAATTTCTCGTCAATGTAGTATAAAACAAAATGGAGCGCAATTTGTATACAAATTGAAACGTTAGTTACAAATTTCTAAAATTATAAATTAAACAATTTAATAAAGTTGTGGTTGCGAAGTAGATCTTTGCCAGATTAATTATAATAACTGTTGAGATTTGCGATAAAAGAGATCAGAGAAAAATATTTAAACTATATATGTAACCTAATCTAATACGTCACTGATATGATGAACCCTATTTCCTCCAGAGGACATAAATTTATGAGCGGTTAATTTACTTTTATTTTTACTTCAAGGTATATTTTGAAAAGATAAACTTCCTCATTTAAACATTTTATTTCAACATATAATAATCTTGTATCCATATCTATCTTAAACATAATGAAAATGCATTATGTTTATTATAGATATGGATACAAGATTTTTCATTTTTAACATTAATCACTCTTATTTCACTCATTAATAAATATATATCTGAACGTAACACGTGTCTCTTTTGATTTACGTCGCTCTTAGTTTACTGAATACGATACAACATTACTCGCAGCATTTTCGTGAACATACTCAAGAAAATGAGATATCTAGGAGCATCAAAAAGTTAGTCTGAGACTCGTTTACTTGGTACCCCTTTCAAATTGAAAATAGTTTGAATTGTTACCGTCAGTGAACAACGGGATCGACGGAAGACTTTTTGAAAAGGATTAGTTTCCGAATACAAGGAAGAGCTATGTGAAAATAAAATAGTTCACTACACACTTTACACTACAGACATTAGCGTCGTATTAAAAAAATATATGTTACTATTTTTTGTTACTTGTGATGTCCGTCTCTAGTCGATTTAGAGCACGGCATGATATCGACATTCATCATTGACAAGGAATCATAATGCAGATGCGTTGTCACCCTTGAGGACTGAGATGGAATGCCTCGTCACTAGTAATAAAGGTCTTATGATTACTTACTGGAGATAAATATGAGGCTGCAAGGAACTCCAACCATTAACGTTAACAACATTAACTCCAAGGTGTGCTGTGTTCCAGTTTGTATTCATCTTCTGAGGAGTTGTTCTGATTAATTCCAGGCGCTGAGTTTGAATATCGTATATCACGACAGAAATCAAAATTAGATACTCATTATCTTGATGTTTGGCAATCCACAACTGTGTTCTTCACGCGAAATTTTCTGCCATGCACAACTACTCCGTGAAATTTTCTGCCATGCACAACTACTCCGTGAAATTTTCTGCCATGCACAACTACTCTGTGAAATTTTCTGCCATGCACAACTACTCCGTGAAATTTTCTGCCATGCACAACTACTCTGTGAAATTTTCTGCCATGCACAACTACTCTGTGAAATCAGCTGTCACCAGCAGTATTTCTGAACCGATATGACTTAGAGACCTGCAAGAAAAGAGCCTACGCTTTTTAAAAAAGGCAAGCAGCAAATTTGTGACTCTTCTGGTGATGCGGACGCCCATAAACGACAGTAATAAATTACTGAGCTGCTTTCTCATTCTATAAAAAAATATCCTATATAGATGGCATTAAATTTAGTGCATGGAATAGGAGAAAATCATTATTTACAAGTTAATATGTCAAGATTTACTACGTAACGATGATACAGGATGAAATTCGATGTATCAACGATAAAAAGTTCCTCGAATATGATAAAGAAGCAAACTTTAAACTTCGGTAATAGTAAGGGCTATTAAATTCTAACCACTAACTTTTTATTTACGATCAATTTACCACACCTGTGTTTATTGTTTATTATTTATTTATATTTCATTCGTGTATTCAAAATGATGATGATTTTGTGTTGCAACTCATCGTCGACCCATAGTCGATGCAACTCATAAACAAATATCTTTTTTTGCCCGAGACTGTGTGCTTTTTGCGTTATATACGAGTAGTCGATGTTTTATCTGCAGAGTTATGAGTCCTGTTATTCCGATGAGAGTGTATGTAACCTACAACCATTTCTGCGTGTTGAAATACCCAAATGCTTGTATACCGATTTATTACACTGTTCCTTTCACAATCTTGCCGGTCAAAAGTATCGGTTTTATATATATAAAATTCTGCGACTAAAATACAAGAACCCTCTCGTCTATCTATCTCGCACTAAGAGGTTGATTCTTTTTCGTAAAAAGTTACTTCCAGTTTGGTCACGAATTAGTTAATCAAGGTTAGGTGAAGAACGTTGTAGAGTTAAAAGCTGACAGCAACTACCTCGTGATTCACGCTTTCATTTTGTATCTCTGTAATTTGAACTCATCGCCTTTCCAAAATAGTTATTTATATTAAAAACGTGTTAAGTGAAAATGTTGCAATAAAACAATTATGACACTTCATTGAAGTAAAAGCGTGATTTTTTACCATATACAAAATTATCTCTCTTCAAGGGTGACAACGCATCTAAATAATGATTCCTGACTGATTCTTGACAAGCAAGAATGAATATAGTTGTCATGGGCCGCAGGAATCAATTACCATAAAGTTAAAATTGGGAGATTGTTAGTTACTTGCAATGTCATAAAAAATCTAGGTAACACAGGGTATCAACTCATCCCTGTATCTTGTTAAAATAATGTCTTTAGAAGATAATAGAATAAACGAGCTCATATTTCAAATAAAAGTAAGTGATGATGGCGGCACAAATATAGACATCCATTCTCAACAAAGAATCATGATGAACATCCGTTGTTGTTCCTGATCTCCGTAATAAAGCCCACGCCGGTACCCCGTTACCGGTAGCGGAGTACCCCATCGTAAGCTTCGGGATTTATACGTGTCCCAAAACTACTTACCAATACGCATCCCCAAACCTTATACCACTACGCATCACATAACCACTTACCAATACGCATCCCAAAACTACTTACTAAAACTCATCTCAAAAATACTTAACATTTACGCTGTTATTGTTTGAGAGTGTGGTCATTCCTCGCCTTGCCTGACCCATTCTAGCTACAACTAGAAACAAGCTATTGAGTGGATCTCACTGATAAAATATTTTCTATTTATAGAAGTCTATTTGATCATTTTGCTTTTATTACTTTATTTATTATATGACACGTTTTAATTTTTAAATCTATTGCCATATTTCGATTGCGTTAACGCCATTTATATCTAAGATCGTTCCGCGATGAGTATGTGGAATTTATATTAGAGCATGATGTAAAACAATTTATCAATATCAATTAAATTTGGGCTTTAGTACTTGAAGATAAGTTACTCGTTTTGAACAACTTCAACCTATTTACAAATAGCAGTAATAATATTAAAATTTCATGTATGTTTGCTATCATGTGATATTTTGCACGCTCTGTCTGAATTTATTTTTAGTAGCTTATATCAAAACAGAGTTATATTCTTTATGATACCACAGTTTGTTTGCTGCTTTTATAAATAAATTAAGAAAAGAAATACAGAATTTCACATTTCCAACGCGGGTGCCAAAATTAAACGCAAAGTCAAAGAAGAAAGCTGTAAGGTGAATGGGCACAAAAGTTTTGTCTATATACAGTCTCAAAGGATATTTCGCGTTCGCTCGACTAAATTGAAGTTTTGCTAAGATTATACGGAGCGCGCTTAGTCAGTAATTTTGATGGAATGACTCGAATTATACTTTGCTGATAGTACTTGCCTTTCTTAGCGTTTCTGTTGTCTTTTGAATTTCAGTCTTCTCCCGCGAGAAAAGTGTTGAAGATCTAGAGATAAAGCGCAAAACTATATCTAAGTAGACTTTGTTTTATTATACAGATAAAAGTTACTTTTGTAAAGGCGTATTTATTACATAGAATATATTAAGAGATCAAGAACACGGTGTGATATTTGTATTAATAATCTTCCCATTTATAACACTTATCGTTCTATTTTATTTTAAGTACTGAGCATGTGAGTTAAATATATGTACAAAATACATATACATGTTTACTATTAGTTTAGTTGTAGAAAAATTTTGATTAACAGTGGTAGAGCTACACTGCAGTTTGTTTCCAACTGCAGAATGAATAGATCAGCTCGACCGCGGTAGGACCACGCGCTAACAGAATACAGTAAACCCGCGTGAAATAGCAACATAACGCTGCTGTGTTTCGTCTGGCGAGTGAAGGGATCCGGAGACATTTATTACTGGTGACGGGGCATGATTCCTTGTCAAGGATGAATGTAGATGTTATGGGCCGCAGGAGTCACTTAACATCAGGTGTACTGTGTGCTCGTTGGCAACTCTCAATGTAATAAGGTCACCAAGGCTTCAACCGCGAATAATATTTTATAGTATCAAGCATATGCGCAAACACAAAGATAATCACTAATGCTCGTCTTTCCTATTCCTATTTAATGCGTGTTCTTTAAGATTGGAGAAAGGTTCAGATGCTGTGTCAGGCACGGGTCATACTACATACATACAACATACCCAGAGTCGACAGCCAACAAATTGTGACGAACAAATATTGTTCTTTTGCTGGGAATCGACCCAGGATCGCGCACGTTTTCTTTTCATAAAGCAGAATATGGAATTGCATATTATTTTTTTAATTATCTTTAATAATAGTTATCACTTAGCAGATTGCTCTCTTTTTTACAACTCACATAGGTAACAACAAATAACTATACATAAACTACCAAACATACAATAAACCTGTCATAAAATTGTGTTTTTATATTTTGTTTAAAAATATCTAAATACAACGTTATTATGCCGCCATTAAACTTCACGATTTTTCTTAAAATATACAAACAATTGTTTTCTTTAATATTCTCAGTATATTTTTTCATTATTCAATAATTATTATCAACATTCTATAATAAGAAATATAATTAATATCAAGAACGGTCATTTCGATTTAGATAGCATTCCGAGTCAAGGTTTCGTACCTCCTTATGAGGGGGCCTTCGGATTGTATTATCGCACCCCTCTGTTGTCGTCGAGTGGTCTTCGTCCACAGGGGTTGGAGTGTAGCGATGGTGCAGCCGCAGTCTTCGTGCCATCTTCGCAGGATCGTCGTTGTTCTCCCTACTAAGCGGCCTCCCGCTAGCGAGTCTAATTAGGTAAAGCTATAGGTGTCTGGACCAATAGCAATACTCACACACAAATAAAAAAAACGGTCATTTGACCGTTGACGGTTGGAATAGTTATTTGAGCGATTGTCTTGGCTTCTATAGATGTATTTTTCGTTACACAATGCGTGACAAACGCGTACTCCGCAGTACACATGTGTCTTATAGTAAGTAATGGCTGCCATAAAACCTTACATCGATCCTCAACAAACATTCAAAATACACATGTGTTGTCACGCCTGTGAACTGAGATGGAATGCTCCCTTACTTGTTGAGTCCCTTGCATTACATCGAAATACGGAATGACAAGTGAGTGCGCGGATTTCTTTTTTCTATTATTTTTTAAAAAATGCTAGGATTGCATAAAACATTATTAACATTCCTGTTGAGCAATCAAATAGCGGATTCGACCTTAAGTTTCACAGATCGTACTATTAGGCTATTGACGCCACTTTTTTTCTGCAGCGTGGGTAAATAAATGCCTACGCATAACGCTGACATAACCCGCCCCGCCCGAGGGCGGAGTATATGTCGGACTCGCACCGGCCAAAAGTCCACGGCGGTCGCCATCAGCGCTGCTGAGGTATCGCGGGATCTCCGTAAGTACGTGATGATCGCGCCCCCAGAACTCACGGCAACACGGTACAACTTCGTGCCGTCTTCCTCCTCAGGGTCGCCACTACTGGACAGCCGGGAGACCCCAATCCGAACGTTAGCGATCCGAATGGCCCCGTTTACGGTAGAGAAACACCGATGGAAGGGCCGAAATGATTGGCTTCCCACGTCGGGAAAGGAGTGATTCACGGTCGTTGCCGCCGAAGGCCGCCTCGGAATCTTCTTTGTGAGGCCGTCTACAATGGTAATCTCGAGGATTACTTGGCAGATTTAAGCAGGAATATTAAAGAAAAAATTTGATTGATTCCTCGGCCACTACTCGGGAATGTTTTCAATAATCTTCGTAAAAGGTTTGAAGACTGCCGCCAACTAAGATATGGTCATTTAGAATGTTTAGAATAGTAAAATAATTTTTTTGACTTTTTATTGATGCTAATACAGAATTTGGTATATTTGTGTATTATATTTTTATTTTCAACTGAAATATTTTGATAACTTTAACTGTCCTATATTACTTTCATTATTTTAAAAATTTCCTTTACTATCGAATGGAATCCAGTAACTGTATTGTTATACAACGGACTTGTAAAATGAGAAATATCATCCTCACCTTTTGCTATCGATTAAACAGGCCATAAGATCTGAGATAAGTGGAGATGCAGTGGCGCAATGCAGTGACGTATTATATAGCGTGCATAGAACATCTCTACACTGTCTATCTAGATCGAAAAAGTACTACCTTTTTTCTAACATGACTCCGATTTTAAATACTAGCTTTCGTTGTATCTGAAATCAAAGCCATACCACACAGTATGAATGTTAACATTTCAAGTTATATTTAATGTAAGGAAGTTTCTTAACAAGATATTAACAACGGAAGCATTTTTAAATGAACTCAAATTATTCACTCTAAGTCGACTATTGATAGTACCATTGGATCTTTTTATATTTCATATATCCATGTGTTGCTATTTCGTTATAGCAAATTACCGGTGCAAAAAAGAGGTCATATGTATTGGTGTCGAGTAGTAAATTTTATTTGAATCTGTTAACGGATGCATGCCCCGTTTTCCATACGCGCTTTGTCTACTGGTTCGTTTAAATTTTATTATCTTGCGACGGTGTACTAGTAATTCGCGTAAGCAGTTAAACTATTTTCTGAGGGTTTCGTTTAGTTGTATGGGATCGTTGTAGTAAACCGGGGTATACATATCGTAAACGTGATCGTTTATTTATAAAAAAAAACATTCGACTTTGTGTAATTGGACATAATGTATAATAATAGTACGAGGGGCAATTATTTTCCCTTTATAAACCAAAGGGTATTATTAAAATAAAGATGAAAACACATGTTTCCCATGGGAGCTTTTATGCTGTCAACGTATACCTACAATAAATTACCGAACATCGTTTAGTATAATTTTAAATCACGGTGAAATATGACAATAGTAAGCGATGCCTGTAAGTTAGATAGATATTGGATTACCTAGGCTAAATGAAAATTTACTAGAAAAGGTACTATTACTATTTGATGCGCTAAATAAGTTGGTATGAATTATCACAGCTTCTTACCATACGACATGACTTTGACTGCTATATTAGTTATATTTTGTCAGGAATTAAACACATTGATGGCGAAGCTCTGTCTCCTCTCTGTCAGTCTTTCTCTCGTCCTCGCTTCTACTTCACGACACTTCACGAAGTTTCAAGAGCTAAAGCACTCCGCTTTCCGCCGTACTGACTGGCTTAGCGCTGATTTTTACTCTTTCCAAAAATTGGGCAACTTCTTGGCCCAGAAAAAGTTCGATAGCTGAGAGGCAATACAAAATGCCTTTGAAGAGTTTCTTGTGTCACATCCGGCGGATTTTTAGGAAGGATCGTTGATAAATTATCACTAAAAACATGAGCGATGAGAATTTTTTGATTAATTGAAATAGAAAAATGCTTTAAACTTTTTTTACAATCCGGCAGTTTCATAAGTAACACCTAATATAAACACAGATAAATTTTATTCTCAATAAAACCTAAGCCGTACCAAATCGTCATCGGCAGAAGATCTCCCCTTTCTTTCACTCCAGACATGTTAAAGTATTGGTTTCACATTATGGTTTACGTGGTGATACGTGTATAATTTTAGTATTGTCTAAGTATAGTCTTTCAACGGTCAGGCTGACTAGATTTGTTTAAAATGAACATGAATATTTTAGAGCAAATAATTCCTTTCAGTTTTAGGCGTGTGCAATGAGTCAACTACATTTATGGAAGTATATTACGATTTATATAGGAGGGATTGTTTGCTACGATCTAGTTGCCTCGGGCTTTTCGTTAAGCAAAAAAAAAAATTAAAATGCTCCTAGCATTTTTTAGTTGTGCGACGAATCAAGCCAACACTGGGTCATTTTCACTCTCATTCTATTTTTATTTCTATAATCAAAAGCCATTAACGTTTGCTTGTAAGACATATATGTTATTTATAAATATTATCTCACACCTTCGGTGAAAGAATCTTGTGTTATATATGTATTACATAACTTATTTATTTACTTTTTATTGCATTAACCTTGATAAAGTTCAAGTTCACAAAGGGCGGACTTAAAGCCAAGGCATTCTCTACCAGTCCACCCAAGGTGTGGTGAGATATGTGTATGATAGGTGTAGCAGTAAACTAATTAATAAAAAATAACTAATACAAGCAAATAATAATACATACACATATAGATATTAAATACATAATACACTTAACTTGTATTATATATTATATTCAAGTTATGAGTCGCTTGATGGATGCTATATCCTTTACGTTCATTTTATTCTAGTCTTAAATCTACCCTCCCCAATAAATTAACACTAGCTTGCAAATTCGCTAACCTTACTATAATGTTCCCACGATTTTCTTACAACTCCCACATCTTGGTGATTTATTTAGTCGTCTTATATGACACCAAAAGTTTCTTACGATTAACGCATATATATATAATATAGCGTTAGGGAAACATAACGGTGTATATGAATAGTTCAGGTTTGTTTTGAACTGTGGATTAATAATTTTCTAACATAACAACAATTATCAATCTCCTAAAATACTTTATCAGTTATTGAAGATTCTATATAAAAGTGTAAGAAATAATGATGTAATAAACCACCATCGGACCTCACGACACACTGCTGGATTTCATCATTTTATTGTGAACATCCCTCAAACCCTAACGAAGTGCTTTGCTTCGTCTTTCATTATTCGTACAGCAAAGGACTGGAATAGTTTGCCCGCGTCTGTCTTTCCCTCCGATTGCAATGTGGGTGTATTCAAGAGTAGTGTGAATAGGCATTTACTGAGCTAGTGCGTCTTACCATCCAGGACTGCATTTCGTCCGTGGGATCGTGGTCAAGCACTTGCTTTGATAGTTAAAAAAAATTTTTTTTTATTATAAGCACGAGACAGATTCATTCGAAATAAGCTATCACAATGTACCACTTAAACATAAAAGCATTACCATTCTTGAGGAGTAAGGTGTTAATTGTCACGAGTAGTAAGCTATACAGTTTTTATACAATATTAGATGACACTAAGTTCCTATTCTATGCTGGTATTTGTAAGACGCCTTATTCTCCGAACGAGTCTATTATTTATTTTACGAGTTTACAGCTGTTACATTATGCTTAAAGGCCTAGTTTGCCTTTATTGGGGTGAAAAATTATCACAAAACTCTTCTAATAGTAACTGACCATTGCCACTCGTAGTCACTATGTGTGAATGGTGCTCTTAAGAAATAAGATGGAATGCCATTTTTTATTATTTACCCTGGCAGGCTGAAAGTGTTTTAACCGTCTGAATAAGACGATACATACGTTCCACAGCCACTTTGAAGGTCTGTGAGCCATAACAACCATATTCAATGCAAATGCGTTCTCACCTGAGGAGTTGGATCGAATCTGGTCATCAATAATAAGGGTCTCCGAATCCCTACACTCAGCAAAAAAAACATAGCAGCATTACTGGGATTCCCCTTCCCCGGACGATACGACTTATTCATCCCGCAATCAGACACAAACTGCATCGCGACTATCGCTGAAAAAAGCATTAGTAACGAAAGCGAGTTTGAAAATGAAAATTGCACCCTAAATAAAGCGAAAATGGTTTTACTCCTTAAAGTAAAAGATAGATAATTCTTATCAACATAATCATCTCAGGCCAATATTGATGATATTTTCTTGCCCAACGGCAATATTTGCTGTTCGTTATCAGATATATCAACTGCGCAGGATACATGGAAGTGCCGTAAGCATCAGTGAGATCACTTAGGTTTCGTCGTTCCCTTTTCTAGTTCGATGTTATTAATGTACAGGTACATATGTGCAAAAATAATCCATGAAGGTAATGATGTAGTGGTTAGAGCATGCGCTATTTTTAAAACAACCGAGTATTACAAATTGGTAACGCAGAAATTTTGTTAATCATCCTGGAATTGACGCCGCGATTCGCAAACCAACAACGGGCTCCTCTAATCCACTGCTGAATGAATACTGATCTCTCCAAATCATTACCGTAAACTACCTGCGTTTACCGTTTTTCGTCGTTTCGACTATCTACTCTTACACAATTCGTCGATCACTGAAGTGGCACTGTTCCTTGGAAAAAAATTATTACGTATTTAAAAAAAAATCTTCAAGAAGCAAATCATTTAACCTGAAAGATCTGTTGAAATTATTAAAGGATATATATACATCACTTCATAAAATTACTGATTCATTTTAATATAGAACGAATCATTTCCATTCAATCAGCGCTGACCGCTTTGATGCTCTTTTCGAGTACCCACAACCTTTTGATTAGGGACCGCTTCATATGGACAGGGGATATAAATGTCAGGTAATTGATTAATCAGATTTGAATATCGGTGGTTTCCGTTTGATTGGATTATTCAATCAATAACTAAGTAGATAAACAGTCGGTCATCAAACTAAATAGCTTTGCAGCTATGTTGCAATATATCATGAAATTTGAGTATATTTTAAGAATAAAAAAAATAATCGGGTCAGCAGAACGAATTACGGAACTTTTGTTTGTAAAATAGAGTTCATTATCATTATAATTTAATATTATCGTATGGTGGGGAATGGCTCTAGGGTATCTACTATTGTAGTGTAGGGAACCTTATTATTGGTAACGAATGTTTACATATCAGTGACGCATGGGCATCTAAAATCTTTGTTGGATGTAGGTTATTACCGCCCACAGTTACTACTACAAATATACATATATATATATATATATATATATATATATATATATATTTGTCAATAGCCTAAAGGTTTAGTGTACGATCTGCCAAACTTAGGGTCGTAGGTTCGTATCCGCAATTCTTGTCGTGTACCATACCATCTCCTACCACAAGCATTTAAGGTTAGTTGGAGTGGTTAACGCGAATGTTAGTAATTATAGCACTGCTAGATTATCTCCACTATACCTATCGACTCCTCGCAAACCTGCTTTAGTCGTCAACCCATCCAATGGGCGGTCGTTCTATATACCTAGATATGATTAATGTTAATTCTACGCCTAAATACTATTCCTAAGTATTCATCATTAACAAAGTTTCATTCATAATTCTTTTTCTAACTATGAAAAGTTTTTAGCACCAGACTCGGTGTTAATTTTAACTTTTTCAAGCATCATAAAGAATGTTGAAAGAAACTATTTAAGGTTTTCTCATTTTTCAAACATTCAAAGTTTGGTTTCTGTTGAAATTTTCGTATTAGTACATCATTTCTATGCGGCGAAATGTTTAATTATTTTTCTTACTATTATATTTATAAATATTTATATTGAGTATCTATTAGGTAGAATAATATAAAAAAGGTTGCAGCTTTTAAAATTTAATATAGCTTAAATAATATTTTTGTAATGTAGAAGATCTTATGTGCTAAATGCAATATTAATGCATGACGTAGTCTAATTAGCTAAATGTTCCGCTTTATGATCTTATACTGTTTTAAATTTTATTTTTAGGCAAAGTTTAACTAGCTGAAAAGAATAACAGTTGCCTACACCTAAGAACTTAACACTTCGAAATAATTGACTTTTTATTGTCTTCCATTACGATAATATTTACCGTGGTAGAGTCACACCGCAGTGTTGAGCTAGCTATTGTATGATCGGTTCCCCGGGGTGGGAGCATGCAGAATACGGCCTAAAACACTAAAATTTAATGGTACTGATTTTTTCTGGATGAAAGAAGTACTCGAGTACCGCGAGGGTGACAATGCATCTTTGTCATGGATTATTGAAAATGAAGGTTGCCATGGACCAAGAGTCACCATCAATCGAAGTGTGTGATTATTTTTCATCCCTATTATAAAAAAAACATAAATCAACATCTATCTAATTTATTGTAATGTGTCTAATCTAATAAAGAATCTAATTAAATGTAAAATAAAATAGAGCTCTTTAAGTAAATAGAGCACAATACATGCGATAGGTACTTCCGAACAAAGTTGCAGATTTAGTTGCGAACTCCACCGATAAGAACCATGTACGATGAACTAATTGGTGAAGAAAATCTAAATAAGACGTCCACGATCGAACTTTTCGTAATGCTTTGGTGTTTAGTTACATTCCACTTCCCCAAGTTTCCCTTAGAAGATTGTTTTTTTTATAGTATAGGCGGTAAACGAGCATGCAGCCCACCCGATGGTAAGTGATCACCGACGCCCATGAACATTCGCAACACCAGATTAGTCGCAAATGCGCTGCCGGCCTTTAATGAAGGTGTAGGCTCTTTTTTTGAAGGTCCCCAAGTCGTATCGGTTCGGAAATACCGCTGGCGACAGCTGATTCATCAGAGTAGTTTTGGATGGCAGTAAATTAAAAAAAATAAAGAAAAAAATCGCGTGAAGCAAGATGGTTGGCAATCCACCACTGCACGAGATGATGAGGATGAAATTTTGAATTTTGTCGTGATGTACGATGTTCAAACTCAGCAGCTGGAAAAATTAAAAATGAGAGAGTGCTCTTTCGTATTTATTTTTATTGTACTGAGGGTGAAAAACTAGCACACTGTTCACCTTATAGTATGTGGTACCCGCGGCCCACGACACTCACGTTCATAAGGAATCACAATGTACGTAGATTCGTTGCCACTCCTGTAGTAAGTGATAAAGTTCTCCCGATCCCTACACTCACCGGACGAAACACAGCAGCATTACTCATATTATTTTACGCTAGTAATCTGCGAGGGCGTGATCCTTCCACGTCCTAGTCGATCCATTCATACTGTAGCTAGAAACTGAGGTGTTTCTCTACCACGTAAAATCAACTCATAACCGCTGCTCGCTAGCGTCACGGGTCATTGAATCGATTACTAGACGAGGAATAATATCCGTGTATTACAAATTATCGGTTTCCCAGTTTGAATGTGTTGTTGCATGTCTCGTATCCTTGACATTACATGTGAACCCTCCCCCTATCTTATTGAATATGCATTATGTCGGACTAGGGGTGGGGAACGTCGTGTGAGCCACTCTTTGTTCGCACAGATACTTACGATCACTATATGCTTCGCAATAAATGTCGTTGTGTAACAACCAGTTAATACGCAGCGGTCATTGCAGCAACGTGTTGACCACGGTCATGTTGAAGCTAGTTTCTAGGTATAGCACGGCTCTATCATTTTTCATTTCATGCTTTTTGTTCAATATTTAGTCTTTATCGCTTATTATTTACGTGACATAATATTGTCATTGTTATGCTTAGCACGTTCTCTTGCAGGTTTGTAAAGAAACAAAAACAATTGAATGCGTGAAAGTCAGCAAAGAGACGATTTAACTATAGGCACTCGAGGATTTAAATATAAGCGATCCTTAATTTTCTCACTGAATTCCTCCTCTTAATAATAGTGATATCTTTACGGCGATAGTAGAGAACAAATTCATAGTTAAATATACGTATGTAAATGCGATGGCTATGTAGCATTTGGTGATCAGATAAAATCAACTGACCAAGCCAAGGTTCGGCCCCTTTCGTCCCCCACACCCTCGAGTTAGTTGCTTTCGCGCGCAGGGTAAGTTCAAGCAGAGGCTTCCTCTCGGGAACTCTTGTAATGGTTACCCATAAATAAAGGTCTCGGTTGAGTGCCCTAAGCGCTCCACCACCTTTCATCCCCGGGACGCTGTGATAGCCATGGAGCTAACAGTAACCATAGGCCCAAAAAAATCATATGTTGTGATGCGCGAAACCTTGGTGATCATTTACCATTAAATGAAATGTTTTGTGACCTGTGTTTCTGGCTACTATCCGAGATGTTAGTTTAAATATTCTTTATATTTCGCGTTCGAATAACTAATACAATCTATAACGTAGCTTAACCTTACCCATGTAGCCACCCCTACTGTAAGGAAAGCGGTTTGGATTCTTGCCAGGA
This sequence comes from Teinopalpus imperialis, assembly GCA_029286865.1. Lineage (NCBI taxonomy): Eukaryota > Metazoa > Arthropoda > Insecta > Lepidoptera > Papilionidae > Teinopalpus > Teinopalpus imperialis. The sequence continues at coordinate 3,809,302 of JAGSMU010000022.1, read as the reverse complement.
GCCCTACGTTTGGAACAAGATCAAAGGGCCTGTTTTAAAGAGAATTGATTTACAACATAAAGAAAATGTGGCAACGTTAGACACAAATTTTGCTGATATACATTTTCATACCGTGTGTTACTTACAGTAGATAAAAGAATATTAAATACGAAGAGATTATATAAGGCTTTGTATAGTACGTTTTAGTTTTATGTAATATATTTTTCGTACATGTTGTATGAAATATTATAAAACATTACTTATGAAAGGTTCTAAGGATTAAACTAAGGAATAATGTATATATACTTTTTCACGACTATATTTAATTTCACTGCTTAAATTTTCTGGGAGTATTGTATAACAAGAAATATATTTGTTTTTTTATGAAAGCAAATATTTCAAGTATATATATATATAATAAATAAAATAAGCCGGGGTTCAAATAAATGGTCAGGTCGAGATAATACTATCGCATTCCTCACGTGTGTCAATGCATGTGTATCTTGAATCTTTCTGGAGGAGCGTGTCTTCTGGTCACAATTACCATTTACCCAAGCGATGTGCACGCTTATCATTAAATGTCATAAAAAACATAGTCACCCATAACACAGCTACCTCTATAACTAGCATCCATGAATAGTAAAGATAATGGCTTGTTATCCCTGAGGATTGCGGTCACTCATGCGAAACATTGATGCGCTTTGCTTCTGTTTGACGCAGGTATTTCCTAAATCACCCGGAAAAGCGACTTTCATGTTACACTTTCTTGGCAGCTAGAAATTGGCTACAATAGAGTTCTACAGTATATTTAGTAATTTATATTTCATTCAAAGTCAAGTATATTAAAGTAACATCAATTATATATAAATCACACCGTGGTAAATCAGCACTTAAAATTGCATTTAACAATTTCTTTGGTGCCGGCATCGAGGAGTGAACTCGGTTTGCTCGCGTACCTTAGATTAAAAGCGATCTCTCTGACGCTGAGCTACGCTACTTATTAAAAGTAAATTTATTAAAATTCATAAATTTAATAAAATTACCTTATTTTTCTTTTATAATCTAGAAACATCTCTAGAATATACCGAGTACTTTTACGTAACAATTCCAAAAACTAAAACGCAATAACCTTTAGCGTCAAGCCAGAAGGAATGGAAGGCAATACCGCTAGTTGGAAACGATTATGTTTAACTATATAATATATATACACGGTTATATATCTAAGAGACCTCGTATCCGTCACGCGTAACTGAATCGATGGAAACTTGGAGGAACTTGTAATCCCTTTTTAACGAGTTACTTGCCCTTTCTCCTTTATTTGACGTGTCTAAATTGTATACGAAACAGTAGTAGATATATAAACTTATGTAAGCTATATTATACAATATTAGAGTTTACAATATAAAATAGCAGCAAGCAGCTCACCTGATGGTAAGTGATAACAGCGGCTCATGAACATCCGCAACATTAGTTGATTTGTAGATTCGCTGCCGACCTTATATTATACCAGCACACAGTTCACTTGATGGTAAGTGATGAAAAGCTTTTTTTTATTATATTGAGACACATAATTCACCTTCATTCATCCTCGATAAAGGATCATAATACAGATGCGTTGTCGCCCCTGAGGTGAGATGATTGGGATGGAATGCCCCATCAGTAATGAAGGTCACCAGATAGCAGCATTATACTGCCATTTTACAATGGTATTCTGTGTGTCCTACCCTAGTGACTCCCCGACCCGTTCAAGAAACAAACTGCAGCGTAGCTCTACTATGGTTAAAACTTCTCTACTGAGAATAACCACGCCTTAACAGAATACCAACGTGAAATATCACTAGCAATGTTTCATATGGTGAGCGTATGGATCCGAACACTCAAATACGTATACATTACTACGGTAACGAGGCATTCCATTTCAATCCTTAGTCATTATTGTGACATTCTGAATCATTATAGAAAAGTTATAATTTACCATTATGTGAATTGGGCACACAATTCCGTAAATTTCGTCCATAATATTAGAGTCCGTATCAAAAGTTTTTTTATTTATTTATATATAATAAATAAATAAGAAAAACTTTTGTACGCAGTGATAAATAACAATTAGAATACACAAACCTGAAAACTAACGGCTTTCATAATATATATATATATATATATATATATATATATATATATAGGCCCTGACTGGGAATAAAACCCAGCGCCGGATAATCTTCCTTACTAATCAGATTCACTGTCGACTAGGCATGCGTCATTCAAGCAGCAAGGTGAAACTGTAGGTGGACGGGACGCCCTACAAGGGGCCACAGGCTGTAACTTAATTTGAGGGGATTATGTAGCCATCTGGAGTTCGTTTGTAGTAGTTTCTTTATCCAAATAGTAGTCTTGATAATTTACAATATGAATGTTGTCAGACTATCATATCAACAATAGAGGTCTCGACTGAGCGCCAGAAGCGCTCGGTCACTTTTCAACCCGGTGAAACTGTAAAAGCCCTCGGGCTAACAGCAGCCCGAAAAAATAAGTGTATCTATTAATTTTTGTTCGGTCACTTATAAAATAAGGGTCCGATCCCTTAGAAAGATATACGAGGACATACAAATACTCAGATCTTCAGGCTTGCGAGAAAATAATGTTTAGTTGTTTCAGAGGTGAACGATTGTAAATATTTACCGCCTATCGCTACCTAATCCTTGCTTTTTCTATAAATCTTCACGGTCACGTCCTGTTCGGTGGTATAATGCCGGAAGCATTCGAGTAAATACAGTGGTCAACCCGTTTCCTAGTCCGATGTAATTCATGTGTCACTGTATCTCTCTAAAAATTTAACCAGCTCACGGACCCCTCAGTTCCGTGAGCCCTATGTTCCATGAAGCTGTAAGAGCCGCAAAGGCTAACAGCATCAACATCAGCAGAATCTGGATCTCTCTAAACCTTAAAACTAACTCTTTCAGCAAGAAAGTAGTCCTATGGAAAATTTTAAATAATAAAACCTTTAACTAATTTGTGCTAGATTGCTAGCTACCATTGTTAGTGCCACGTTCAACATGTTGGGCCTATGCCTTCACAGAACGAACCCGATCCTATGCATTATTAAACTTCCGAAAAAATATTTTAAATATAATATACTGAGATCCTAATTTTTTACATTTACTTATTCTTTCAAACGTGTACAGAATTACAATGTCCCGTAATAAATAACAAAAGAAGCGTGTAAACTAATTTAGCGCAAAATTGGCAAATTTGCACCGTTAGGGCCGAGCTCCGTATTGTCTGTGTAGGTCCCGACTCTTGTAGATATTCCGAACGCTCGCGAAACTTTGATACATGGCCCGGCTATAAAACGCAGCGCTCGCTACGCGTACGTATTGTACACATCTGGTCATGCGTAAGTTTGCCTTTGTCGTGCTAAAACAAAACACAAACGATATTACGCACAATATTAAATACATTTCTTTGTTTTTTAGTTCTTTCTAGTTATAAATTTTGAGGTAATAATCATGTTTTTTTTTTTTTTTTATAGCATTAAGAGTAACAAACGAGCACACAGTTCACGTGATGGTAAGTGATTCCTGCGGCCCATGACATCTACATTCAAGATCTAGATTCAAGAAATCATAATGCAGATGCGTTGTAACCATTGAGAACTGAGATGGAATGCCTCGTCTCCAGTAATAGGTCTCCGGATCCCTGCACTCACCAGACGAAACACAGCAGCGTTAAGCTGCTATTTTATGCTGGTATTCTGTGAGGGCGTGGTCCTACCCCGGTCGAGCTGACCCATTCATTCTGCAGCTAGAAACAAACTGCAGTGTAGCTCTACCACTGTATATGTTCCGATATCAGATTACTTGTAATTTAAATACCGTGCTTATAAGGGTTATTTCTTTTTACAGGTACCAACTAAATCAGGGTCACTGATTTTATTGATGTAAGTATGACCAACTAGAACCAGAGCAACGTCTTCGGTTTAGCTTCTCTGAAGTTGAAATCTTTGGATTAACGTTATTTAAAAAAAAATCACGTTCACGGCTTCTGTAAAAACAGTGATAGCAAATTTTATTTAAATCCATAAATGGAAAACATTATTACTGCTGCCCGCCCACAATTTATTTATTTTAAGAGTATATTTATATCTCTAATATATTTTAGCTTATTAGTCGCCACAGTTCGATTGATGGGCTTTATGTGTGTATAGACGCAAATAGAATATAATCCTTTTTATATCCATTTCTTTAACTTTTAGCACCATTGTTGGGTTAACAGTAGCATTTAATACGACTAAAATAGCTTCTCGAAATAGATTTTGGTAAATAGGATAATTTGTAATTTAGGCAAATACGGATGGAAATGTTTGAGGTTTCAGTTTATTAGTGAACATTTTTTTATTAGGTAAATGTCAAGCTGTTTTATCTATTAGTTGAACAGAATGATCGTTTTAACTATATTTAACAATTAATAGTTTTATAATCTTAGTGGAGCAGACCTAATTGTTTTATGTTTTTGTCTGTGTGTTGTGTATTAATTGTAATTTATTTAAATGTATTAATGGATCACTGTTATCCGATAATAAATGAATTGAATTAAATTGAATTGAAATAATATTACCCAAAATTTTAACCGAGAAACAGATAGTAAATATTATAAAAGTCGCCGTTTTTCAATCGTTAATTGGTGCAAAAAGAATATAAATTTTCACCCGAATACATGTATATTCGGGTGAAAATTTATATTCTATATCGACACAATAATATTACACAATTATCACGAATAGCTTTATTTTATCTGTTATATCTCAGTCTATATTATTAATAGGATTTTATTGACTTGACCTCCATGTATGTGTGTTATACTTATGTATATATGAATGTAATGGATTTTTATTCATGCAGTGATCACTCACTTCTGGATGTCCGGTTAATCCAAAATTTTGCAGGAGTATTATAGGCGTATATTGTTATGCTGTTTTAATTTTTCTAAACTCTATAATTAGTCGAAAAAAGGGTAGATTAAGTATAGTCATTTCTCATATAATTTTTTTACGATCTTTCATCCTCTCGTCGAAGTGTAAGTACCTATGTTGCTAAGTTAAATATTTATACCAAGGTTCGTTTTACAGCCGAGCGTAAAATAAAGAATATCGCTCCGTAGAATGTTGCGAATTATATTAACTGAATATACGGTTAATATTAACTTTATCATCCTTTGTTTGAAATTCATTAAGAAGATTTCAGTCTATAGCGGTCCTTGAACCTAAATTGATTAATAAATAAATAAATAAATTCCATTGCTGTAGTAGAGTGACGTTGCGACTTGTTTACAACTTCTTGTATATTTTTTTAAGAAGTCGTGATATTTCCCTGTACGAGCCGTCCCCATTATATCCTTACATGTGGCTGTTACGAATACCATTGTTACGAAATAATTGAAAATATTTCAAATTGCTAATAATGATAAATAGTGTTTCGTGGTGAATACAGGACTTATACATCGTGTACCTTTATTCAGAATGGACGTAGGTGTTCATTTAATGTAAAAAGACTACAATACCATTTGTTGTTATGTGACCAATGTAATAATATGTTAATAGTCACCAAATGTTTTTTTTATTTTTAAAACCATTTCAATGAAGATTTACCGATTTTATTAACCTGTTAAAAAAATATCTTTCGAAGAATGACATGTTTTTTGAGAACAATTTCATTTCAATTTATGAGATTGTTAACCTTGTTTAAAGTTATATATTTATTTAATTTGTGTCCAGCAATGGCTCGCGGTCACTGTCTCTAGTTTCAAGAAAATAATATTCTTAGTAAGTTTTCTTGTATGAGATTCTTATTATTTGTCTAGTTGTCGACTAAGGGACTCAATTTATTTTATACAAATACACTTATGGTTCTCAATATGTTTTCTTGCGAGATATTGAGAGTACAAAGCTATTTTCCTTAATTGAGTTTACGTCTAAAAAGCATTTGTTGAAGAGTACTTAAATTATCTCGGCGAATGTAAATTACGCTTTCTTCTAGGAACTTTTTCTAGTCAGTGATAAAATTTAAAAAGACTTATTACTTTAAAGCGTATTAAGTGTGGGCTTCAGGTCCTAGTTCCTTTGATATATTTTGTTATATAGTATATTTGTTATATTTTCATAAAAAATATATAATATAATTCGTAGTACTGTTCATATTATTTGTTTTTTTTAAACATATTGCGTTTTAACGATTACTTGTGTAATAGGTTTATCTGGTTGAAGTACGCAGAAGATATATTATATAAAGGCATTCATACTCAGCCACGACGACTATATATTATATATTAGCTGCGTTAGATAATCATAGTGCCGCAATTATTTGCACAAACAAAAGGACATTCACATATCATCACAACTAAACGTAACACTTATGCGATTAGATCGAATTAACATAAGATATAGTGTCAGTGAAACACGGTCTCTGTAAATTTGCATAGATTCTTCACTTCGTTTTAGTCAATCGACAAACAAATTTTGTTTAACAAATCTTTGTGACTTTTTTTAATTTGATTAGGATACAATTTGTGATAGCCCCAATAATATTTATTTTTAAACAGCTGTATTGAACCCGTACTTAAATTATGGCAACCATCCATAATTATTTGCTTAAAGTTGCAAAGTTTTTATTTATTCCACAAAAGATTGGTCCAGTATCGCTCAAAATAAACTTAACAAAATTAAATTGTGTATCGATAGGTGTATACTGTCTTATATAGCTTATTGCATAGAATTGGGGGATCCAATTACAGGTAGTCGTTCCATATTAATCATCAGGGTGACAAGTTCTTCTTGAATCTTTGGTTGAGGTTGTATATAACGACGGGGTTTGTGGGCGTTCGTTAACTCTAACGTTCTTCCTCCATTATTGGTGGTGTGGATATTCAAAATATAATACGTGGTGCACTTTATAGATTTTATAAGATTAAATAAATGCTTAATCACACGCTGGGCTCAGATGAACACAGATTACGTTTAGGAACGCGGTGAAGTCGGATTGGCAGGTATGTCCGTCCCGCTGCCCAGTGCGGACCGATGACCGATACGCCAGCTTGTCACATTGACAGCTTGTCGAGTGTTGCCAACCTCAGTTCGAATACACCCAAGTAACTTCCCATCGAGTCACTTGACGTTCCATTTTACGCACTTCGACATATATTTCAATTCATTTTCCATTTGTATAACTCAGTATATGATCATATAACAAACTGAGTAGTTTTATGAACTTATCTTTTTACTTATTTTCCACTTTACAGTCAAGGACAATTTTATATTAGATGATGTATTCCTGGTCGATTTCGATCACGGCGATATCTCCTTGCATCACATCACATCAACAACGGAGAATAGTATAAATATTTTACAGTGTCGTAAGTTTGTTTGGGCAAACGCAGAGGCGCTCAATTGTCATCCCTATTACTAAGTAATGCCACCTGCAATAACATTGGAGAAACGCATATATCGTTACTGGACTGGGATCCAGGACCCGACCGTCTTTACACAATTAATGAATACCTAAATGATAAAAATGCATCGGTTTAAAAAGAGCTGCTCGTGAGTGTCTGACCGGTTCTTCTGGCATTATTCCTGGGAACCTGTCATGTATATTCACGACTTGTTCAAGTGCCTTCATAGGCCTCGATGAAAATAAATGATTTTATGTCATAGGGCACGGTCAGCCTGGTGAACTGTATAGTCTGTAGACGTTTTTATATAATGAATATCCTCAGTAAAATCCTTAAATAAAGACTAAGGGTAATATTATCAAAAATAATAAATTTGTGTAAGATCTCATATATGAGTACATTTACTGGCATACTAAGAGTTATTAATATGGTGCCTTGTGCAGTACTTCCAAACAAAGGTACATCCTATAATTAAATTGGAACTGTTGGTTGCGAAGCGTTTCATTACACACAATATGCAGTGAACTTCACCAATTGAGTTGGTGAAAATTAAATCCACGTATTCGAGGTTTTGTAATTGTTCTGTTGTAAGTAAACTCATTGTACAAAATTTATTCTCTTACAATTCTATCAAGTTCTTATTACGTTTCATCGTTCCTTATTCCACTTTTACTTTCTTTATCGATTTTGGATAACGATTTTTATTAATAAATAGGTACTAAAACAGAGATTCGTTACCGATATGTCTTAGTTTACATATTATCTGCGACTCCTATGATGCAGATGTCCATCGGCGGCGGTAATCACTTACCATCAGGCGAGTTACTTGCTCGTTTGTGACCTATCCTAAAAATAAAAACAATATTTAATCTTGTTTGTATTCGCTAGTGGTCTAGCCTAACTATAGCTACTTTCTACCTATAAAGTGGATAAGTCGGCTTAATCGGGTATGTACCACTCCGGAAGGGAAATGGCTACATAACAATGCTCTGTTTCTTATGATGCATTTATGTATCTGGGGACCCAATTAGGTATTTCATCCCGGGGGTAGATGTTATGGGCCGCAGTCGTCACTTATCTTCAGATGGTCTGAAATTTCATCTTAAATAATATCAAGGTAACACAGCCCGTAACGCGAATAGACATTCTTCCCCAGTCAATGCGTTGTATGATGCAGAAATGTGGCAGGTGCACTCTCTACTCTACAAACTCAAATAAAAAGTAATTGGTATAAACTTAATTCTTGCGCAGGGGTTAAAAAAATCAACATGAGAGAGACGCGATGTTCACTTTGATGATAGAGAACAATAATTATACACATTTTGACTTCCTGGTATTTATCCCATTAATTAAACAGTCGAAAGTTTCGTATAATAAAATTTATGTCTTAAATTTTAAAACAAATTATTTCTTTATTTTAGATGGTACATTAAATTATTACTCCTTAAATCTATCTTAGCCTAGATCTACATAAAATGCATCATTGTAATAATAAAATCAAAGTAGAATTACACAAGTGTATTTCAATGAGATATGATAAAAGTAAAGTAATTAATAAAAATAAGCTGTTTCTATTGTCTGTGGTATCGTAACCGGTAAGCTTTACGTTTATATGTAGTTTCTTCATACTAACGTCTTATATATTTTTGTTCATAGGATAAGAAATTTCACATTGAGTATATTAAGACGAGAATTTAGGACAAGAAGACAATGCACTTGGATGCAGCCGCGGAAACATTAATTTCAACGAAGCATATATGCTTAGTCAAGAACAGATTTCCTACAAGACAATCCATGTATTGAATTAAGCTAAATTTATCTTCACGGGTTTACTTTAGTGTTTTATGTATAATTATTGCATAATAAGCAATCATTTTCCATTGTAATCGATAAAATATTGACACTTTTTTGATATATTTGATTGTAATTTTAAGTATTAATTTATTATCTGCTCGGCGGTGAATGAAAGCATCGTTAGGAAACCTGGCATGTCTAAGAAATAAAAACAAACTAAAACACATGAAGTTCACCAATAAGTAGATTTGAATTATAGTCGAATACCATCTCTAGAGAGAAGGCCTGTACTCAGCGGTGAGATCTATATAAGGTATAGGCTGTTACTTTAGTTTATTTTTTAATTTAGACCCTGCTCAGACTTGTCTATTTATTCCAACCAGTTTTGATTAATATGTTTCATTGCAATAATATCAGCTTTTTCATTTAAATTGTTCACAGGGAACTTCCTTAACACAACATTTTTGTGTGGTGTACACTCAACGAAATGAGTTTTCTAGAACCCGCTCGGATAAAATGTAAATCGCTACTCTTTCTTAGGAACCGAGTTCACTATCTGTAGGTAATAGGAATGGATGAAAATCTGCGTCTGAAACTTTTAGTTCAGTTACAACTCGATTTAGTAAAGTAAATAGTTCATATTGTTGACGGTGACGTTCGATTGGCAACAGAAACGAAGAGGTAACTATCAACATGGATTGAGCTTTGGCGAATTGACATCACGGACTAAGGTTTAGTTCTTGGTATTATTTTTGTGCACTCGTGATGTTTATCAATAATGTAAATAAAGATAAATAAAGATAGTTATCAAATTACTCTTAATGTCATTGTTATTTTTATTATAGTATTAAGGGAGACAAACGAGCACACAGTTCACTTAAATGTTAGTAATGACTCCGGCCTGTAACACCCACACTCACCTTCGATAAGGAATCATAACACAGATGCGCTGTCATTCCTAAGGACTATGATTGAACGTCTCATCACTAGGAATCATTGCTTCAGTCATGCTTCTAACAGACCTATTCATGGTTCAGCTGGAAACAAACTGTTGCGTAGCTCTACCTATTAATTGTTTATACCTGTTAATTGTTATTGATATAATTGTTATCATTAGATTCTTATATACGTATCTCTAGATTTTTCAACTATTCTAGAATATAAAAAAAAAATAATTAACATACGATAGCATTTGGGAATTTTATTATTTTTAAAATCGTAACACAGAAGAAGGTTAAATAAAAACCGTGTATTTGCAATGATACTGTAAGTACTTGTATTACTTTCTCTGTTTTGACCATTAAATTGGCGTCTTTTGAATCGGCTAATAATTATTTATTGTAACCTATGATGCATTGTTTATTTATATTAATGGAAGATTAGCTTTTAATAGGCTTCAGTGCACGATTTTCGATTGGTATATTTTAAACAAATCTTACAATCTTAGTCATTGCGATTTCAGTGTATATGTCCCGGCATTTGTTAGATTTACTCGAATGGCAATCTACGATTCTGATGCATGTGAGAGTCAATGAGCTTTTTATGTTGTTCACTTCATTAGTGCGTGCTAAAACCAATACTTCAGAAGTAAACGAATTTTTCTAAGTTGAGATATTCAGAAACAGGATTTTTGCCCTTTATTGATAGGCTATGATGATGTTGACACGAGAACAATTTTCAATATATTTTTTTTATTGAGCAAGCATCTCACGTGATGGTAAGTGATCACCGTCGCCCATGAACAAACGCAAAAACAGTGAAGTAGCTGATGCGCCACCGGTCTTTGTATTCTATAAAATGAATTACGTATGTATGTATGTAATGCAGCTACAAAACTCTTTCACTTTGTTCAACTAAAATAAAGTCATAAAAGATTACACCGAGCGCGTTTAGTCAGTAATAATTTTGAGACGAGGCGAGTTATACATTGCCGAAACCACTTGTCTTCCCAGTGCCTTTTGCGTTTTAAGTTTTATCTCTCAATAAAAGTAGCCATCTTGCCAGTTTATGATCTGAACAGTAAAATATAAAACCGTGTCTTGGTTATTTTGCTATTTCAGTTTGCTCAAAAGTATAGAGTTAGTTATATCGATAGCATTTGTGTCCGAAAACTTTTTGTTGTCATCTCTGTTGAGATATTATTGACCTTCGTAATGATGTCAAAAAAGGAGGATTGTGATAATGTAGAGAAATGTGAAAATATTCTGTTTTCAAGGGTGTATTGGCAACTCACGCTGTACGGATCGAATTGTTTGCCGATGGAGTTCGGTGGCAATTTTACGAACACAACGGTCGCAAAACTAGCAATTACCCCTGTAACTAGCAATCTCTTTGGTCACTATACTTCGTGCCTTTTACCTTTATAATAGTGTTAGTGAACTAATGAACTTGCATTTTACGTTTCTAGCATGTTTCTTATTTGATTTACACGTAAGCATCGTTAAAGTTTTATATTTTTGTTTTATGCCTTAATTCTGCTTTAAACGAGTAACGTCTTCTATGTATTACGATTATTTATAACTATTATGCGATATTATATTAACTATTGTTATTATATTATATAAATTGAATTTTAAATTAAATTCGATAGCGGTAATAAAATTAAATAATTACATGGAATTCTTTATCGTAGCATTGTTATCTTTAAACTCATGAAACGTATAAAACATAAAAATATATGTAACAGATATTAAAATTTACATAATTGTATCCATTCAAAAATTCAAAACATTGTTTCGACAAACATTGGAAATTCAATTCAAACTTAATCATGTTTGTTTGAAATTTATAACGAAGATAAATTACTGTTCAAATCAAAGCCTCAATTACGTAATTGAATGATTTGGGAATACGGGCCCGATAGAATATTTATGTATGTATATCTGTATATAATTTCACGAAATTAACTCGCTCCCTTTTGATTTTTATAACTTTTTAAATTCTCAGCGCTTCCTATTTGATGGAGTACTTCGAATGTACGTCGTGTTACGTAAAATAGTTTTTATACGATGAAACATATACAAGTCTTTGTGTTGCCCGATGGGCTCTTAGTAGAATTATGACATATGTTTTAAGAAAATGGCACTTGTTCGAGTGGAATTGATATATGGAGTCAGTAACTCCACATAGAAATTATATTTCAAAAGTTCACAAATATTTCTTTTAAAACTATAGATTATTTATTACACAAACGGGATTAATATTTTGAAGTAATATAATATTCACAAAACGTATAGTAAGTATAGTAAACTATTACTGGTTATTTATAGAATTTTTATTTTCATATTTGAAACCTATCATACCCGTCGTATTTTAGCGATCTTTTAGTATTCACGCTATCGATGATTATTGTCATTTATCGCTTATCATATATTTCTTTTATCAAAAATTATCGACATCATTATCACAAGTCTATCTTTTGACACAGGTTTCCTATTATCCGATTATATGCCGCAACAACCAGCACCGGCGAATTCCTTTAGCTGCGTTTGAGTTTGAGATTTTCACTCTTTTCTCACGACTTTGTATAGTGATTTTAAGTATATTATTCTTTCTTTAATTGATTTAGATTACAAAGATCCATTACAAACATAGAAATTTATCAATAAATTAGAAATAATAATAATTACAAAAGTATTCATAATTATATAGAACAAAAATAATAAAAATAATACAAAGAAAATAATTTTAATCAGCGTACTGTTACGGTGAAGACATGCAGCTTTACAAGCCCACGAATCAGGACACTATCGCTCCTATCGGAAAACACCCTTAAGGCACTATTAGAGGCCGCGTTAGTACGATGTACTTTCTTTCTGACCACTGCGTGAAAGTCATCTGTATACGCCTCTGCAAACATGCTCGGAGCACCGCAGTACCGTGGAAGCCTCAATAGAATCCTTAATATTTTGTTGTATTGGATTCGCAGAGCGTTATATGCAGAACGGGTAAAATCACACCATAGGCTACTAGTGTAAAACACCTGACAAAATGCTTTGAACAGGTGTATCTTTACTTCTTTGGAACATCCAACAAACCTGCGTGCCAACATTACCCCTTACTGCCAACGCCCTGCGCTCCCTTTCAATATCGGCAACGTCTCTAACTTGGTAATTAACAATATGTCCTAGGTATTTCGTTTCCTTTACAACCTTTAGGCACACACCATTCAGCATAAGTGCAGGTATATAGCCAGGATTTGTATTATTTCCAGAGAAAACTAATAGCTCACTTTTTTTAGTGTAGTAGTTTAAACCATATTTCGCAGCATACATTTCACGTACCAATAAAAGTTTTCTGAGTCCACAAAATGATTTTATGAAACCATGGGTGAAAAACTGCACAAATCGGCTTATGGTAAATTAAGTGAAGTAAAATGTGTTGATACATCCTCATAAACGATTCAAGACATATAGGCATTGTCACCCTGACAACCAAACAAAAAAGCCTAAAGCAATTTACTAATTACTTTATATAGTATTTAACCAATTCTGTTGTTATTATATGTTAATTAGAACTAATAATTGTATGTTAATTAGAACGTTAGTAGCGTATTGGAATACTGCAGACGGACAAATACGAATAGATTTACCCTTATATAATAGATTGTCATATTATAATCAGCAACAACTCGTTACAAATCGAAGGTATGAACTAATGATATTAGTCTCCGGGTAAATCGTTTCCGTTCAATCAGACCCGTAATCGTCTCGATGCGCCTTTCAAGTACCTATGACCTTTTGATTACAGACCGCTTCGTACTAACGGATATAAATGTTGACCAATTGATTTGTTTCATTCAATTTATGTCGTTTCGTTTTGATTTAATTGTCGAAATTAAATTGAAGTGTTTTCAGATGAGGTTTTCTGTTTACGTCATACTTGAGTGATATTAGAAGTGACAGTTTTAAGGTGCTGTGTGTGTAAGTAAAGAAGGAGAAATATTACATCAGTTCTCTAGATAGAAGAGACAGTGCTATCTCAGTGCCGTTCGCTTTTAATTACACAAGGTACACGAGCAAGTCGAGTTCGATCCCTGATCGCGGCACAATGAGATTTTTATTACATATTTAAGTACTGATTTACCACATGCTCAGGGGTGAAGGAAAACATCGTGAGGAAATCTGCATGTCTAAGAAATAACAAAAAGCAATAAATATTTCGAATTCATGTGAAGTCCGTCAATGCGCAGTTGAGCTGGTTGAATATGCTCTAACACCTTCTCTAGAGAGGGGGTCTATGCCCACCAGTGGGATTTATATATTTATATAGACTGTGGAAAATGTGACGCAGATTAATTATTATTTTGAATGTTTATACTTCTTGTTATGAACTTTAAATCCCTTTTGAAAACTTATAATATCCGCGTTAATTTCATCATCTTTTCTAGCTTCACAAAGCACCGTAAAAGCGATTGTTGCAAAACTTTGCTCATAAAACAGCAAAGTTTGCTCTTTGATAAAATCTTATCCAGTGTAAGCGGTGCATCTGCTCATCTTTTTTTTACAATTAACAAAAACAAATTAGGGTTTACAAACGAGCACACAGTTTACTTGATGTTACGTGATGACTGCGCCCCATGACATCTACATCCATCCTCAAAAAAGAAACAAAATGCATTGTCGCCTCTGAAAGCTGAGATGGGATCCCAGATTCTGTTGATGTATATATGTTGTTAGCCTATGCGGCTCGCACAGCTTCGTCGGATACAGGGCTCACAGAACAGATAGGTCCGTGAGCTGGCTGAACTGGCTGTTGAGATGGGATGCCTCGTTACCTATAATTTATACATCTGTAGAGAGAGAATGAATATAATGATATATATAATATATATTATTTTCACATGTCAATAATATATTATAAAACTAATGATACTAAGATCAATTTATCTTGGAATTATTTCATATATATAATCACTCGTGATCCAGGCTTCTAAATCGACCTGTCCTTCATTCCGATAAAGATCCGAGCCGAGGTCACGTTTCCCTTTAAGAGCCCCATCCCCCCCCCCTCCCTTCTGTGGTCGTTGTCGTTCCTCGTCCACGGGGGTTGAAGAGCAGTGGAATAGCAACCGTAAACGTGCCAGCATCATCGTCGCACTTCTTACTCGCGTTCCCCCTGCTCGCTAGTCTGTTCCTGTGAAGCTGTAGAAGTCGCAGGACCAAGAGCATTACACATACACAAAAAAAAATGGAGAATACCTATTCTGTGGAATCAAAGTAATCACTATTAAAATTTGCAGAAGAACCCACTACATATTAAATTAATAAATTAATTATAAAACTATTCCTTGCAATTGTTTTATATCAAAATGTCTTACCATAGTTTTCTCTTTCCTTACAGAGCTTTTTTTTTCAAAGTAACTTAGTTCTTAGTAATTTATTAAATTTGTCGACACCGAAGGATTGCGGTCAACATCATCTAATGTTGGTTCTTGTTGCATGAATATAACATCTTTAGCGGTACCATCTATCTTATTTTTTGCTCTTTGATCTTGCCGCCAACGCAGTTGCTGGGTTGATTTTCTTGAAAGTACGTGACAAAGAAGCCCCGTAAACAACTTTGTTAGTTCAAGATTCCTTACTCCCTTGTTGCGATTAATTATTCCTTGTTGAAATTTTGTACAAAAGCAGTTTGTCGGAGATTTTGCGAAACGGAAGAGTTATTAGAGAATATACAACATTTGTGAATAAGGAGTTTCTTTATTACGTTAAAAGTACGTAGCCGTTGGTTTTTCGCTCAACTTTGGATTTTGTTGATATTTTCCCCGTTCAATTAAAGTTTGTATTACACTGAAAGTGTACTGAAGGGAAATTTCAGCGCTTGTATATAATATAGAAAATAATATTTTTAATGGGATATGTTTAAAAAATACGAAGTATGCTTACGTACCGTAGTTTATCAACATTGTGCGTAACAATAATTTTGTTTCCCTGTACAAATCTACGGTTCTTTAATGTATATCGTATATATTATTATAATCAAACCGCATTCATCGTAAATATTTAAAGATATATCCCGCTGTGAAATTAAGGTGATAAAGCGATACTTTTTCACAAGAGAAAAGAAATACATTCTCCATCGCTAGCTCTCCTGCAAGTGTCATCTGAGTGTCGTTTAGAATGCCGCGTTGGAACTTAATCTCTTCTGCCCGATCGCTTCTTTCACAGTTAATGGTGCGAAAGCGTTCCCGGTGCGAACTGATATTTCTGAAACCACTCACGTCCATTCACCGACGCCACCCCGATGCGGGCCATCCTGACAATGTAACTTGTTTTGCAGTTTGATTAAATCGCAATTGGATGGACGATTTAACTTTAAAACATTTAAATTTTTATGGCCAATTTGACAGTAGTAAAAAACAATCGTACTATTATGCTTTTATTTACTATATTTCTAATAATATAGTGCTGTCAATGATAAAGCACGTGGTTAATGGGAATAATAATAATTATCACACTGCACTGCAAGCAACCTTTTTTTTTTAAAAAAGAAAAACAATAATATAAAAAAACTATAATGCTAGTAGTTCTTTGCATTAACAATATACAGGATATCACCTGCAAAGGATATACTTTGATGCTGTCACTTATCACTCAAACACATAGGCACTCACTGGTTGGCCCATCCTATATTTCTTTGTATTGCATACGCAGTCAAATCGGAAGAAGGATCAGATGCAGTGCCAGGTACCTACGCGACTTACACCACCGCACTCATACATGGAAACCAACAATCAAAGTTAGTCTTGTCCAAATATTGTTCTTCGTAAACTTCATGTAAACCAGTCCCAAGAACTCGACTTAAACGCTAGTGATACGTACATTAGTAACGTTACGGTTTGGTTAATGAGAAAATAGCATGTTTTATTTTTTCAAAATTATTCTAATTTAGTAATTCTCGAAACTAACCTATTCTATTATATTTTAACATTCTAGAAAAATAAAAGTTCAAGTTTAAATTTTAAAAACCACAACGCTTATAGTTTTCTGCTCCATCCCCAAATGATCACGAACTATATAAACTAAGGTTAAAAACGAATAGGTTCACGGTGCAATGAATTATTTTTTTCTACTTTGAGCCTTATATACCTCATGTTTTTCGCTCACTAGAATCCACGTCCACGGTTACGTTGAATTATATAACTTACGATTGTCTGGCTCTTGGGTTAAGGCGACGCTGGAATGAACTTATGCCGCCGTTGTTGCTTCGCGCTCGTGTAATAAATACTGTCGGCTATCACGACCACGCATCCCCGCAGTTGGAGGCTACATACTTAGATCTAAATAATCTTTGCGCCGGCTAATAAATCTTGCTCCCACATGTTTGTAAGAGCATAATGTTTGATAAGATGTTTTGTTGTGAAATGTCTTAATATACGCTATTGTGTTATTTACAAAAAAGATATCGAGCAGTTTCTTGATCTCTGCGGAATAGAAATTGAGAAATAATTCGTGTAACTTTATTTCGTTTTATATGATTTTATAAACTTCAGTTGTTAAAGTTGTTTTGGATTTTATCATTAGCAATAATTTTTAAATTTGTTCTTGAATTTTATCACAAGAGTTATATTAAGCTCATACCAAAGAGTCTCTAATAATTGTTGTAGGTGATAATGGCCCACAGACTTCATTTAACATCATGTGATGTCATTGGTTTTCAACCCTAATTTCGTACAAAAACGTTAGATTTCTCATTACGGATGTGCGTTTCTATGTGTGCGAAGTTTAAAAGCTTACATTTGTGATGCGGTCTTCATACATAATACTAACAAATCGCTGTCACGTTTGTTTCAATGCGAGCACTGGCTTTGAAAAGGCGTGTTCTAGAGATCCTCGCTGCGACGTTTCCGCAAGTTTCACCGTTTCCCTTTATTTATGAGCTCTTCAAGAGCCAGGTGTGTCTCAGCTAAAACAGTTCCCTTTGTCCCACTCGCAATATAACCCCGCAGTATATTCTCATTTGGCTTTGCGCTTTATTTTCACTATTTTTATCTATCCTGTCCTAACTATAAAGAGCGATGTACGGGCAAAATATTAGCGTCGATCAATATCGTGATTAAAGGGAATTTTATCTTTTTTTTTTCTTTGACAGACGATCTCATTATTTTGTTTTCACCTCACCTGGCGGTAAGTCATCACTGCCGCCGATGAACATCCGCAACACCAGAGGAGGAGTGAGCAAATGCGTTGCCGGCCTTTAAGAAAGGTGTAGGTAGGTGAGGTGTGTTTGGCAAGGATAGATGATGACATACGCATCTATCCGACGAACATGCGTTGTCACCCCAGAGGACTGCGATGGGTAAGCCTCGTTACTTACAATTGCATCCTAGGTATGGCCTATGCACGTTTGCGGAAAACCGATGGAAGCCTTAATACATAAGTGTGCCTTATTTACTGAAAGAAATTATTTTTATTTTTTGACAAATTGCTTTTCACAAAATGCCTTTCAGTTTTTTTTAATAAGTGTAACATAGGCTAATGACACAAGTAAATCAGTAAAGAGGTACATTGTCACATAAACACGAGTCAAACGTATTTGAAAGAAAATGAATAAGCTTCAAACTAGACGCCGCGAACGTGACGTGACTCTCGGTGCGGGTTTTGACTTCAATATTTCTCTTTGAGGCGACACCTCTTTGAACGTATGACATTCCGTTGACAGTTTTGATATGATGCACAGCGATATGTGCTATGAATCTCGAACCACAAAGTGAACGTTTGGGATAAAAAAAAAATGTCGCGGTGCAGGCGGTGGCAGGATAAGTGGTCGCTCGTGATTTGTAACATATTGTATTTATTTTCACATATGAGACGTAAGATTAGAGAATGAACGAAATAAGTAATTATATATGCAAATATTTCAATAACTTAAACGATAATTAAGAAAATACCAATGTATCTTTCTAACTGAGAGTATTATAATTATGTAACTAGTTAGAATCATTTGATACTGAATTTGAATCATTGCAATTAGTGCATATTATTTGCATTGCGGATTGGCGTCTACACGTAAAATAGACATATTTGGAGTACTTCACTGATGCGGATATTCTCTTCTTTTCCAAAACGCATAAACCACAAGTTCCCCGTTTTGCCAGACTCGTTGAACATTTCTTCCACTATTCGAGTTCTACTTGAGTTAACTTTTTTTTGGATACATGATTACAAAACTACAAAATATACAAAATAGCACTAAAAATATTGTATCGAATGATAAAGCACTAGATAATAACAAAAAAACGCAGGATACTTACATGAGCAGGCGCACATTTTAGTGACTAAATTGTTCAAATAAACACTGAGTACGCAATCCAAATTCTACCAAACTGCAAGTGCACCCACAGCACATGTTTTTCTTGGAATAGTACATCAAATAAACCAAGTCCGGTATAAGCAAGTATCCGAAAATTAAGTTTGTCGTAAATTTTACGACAGCGCGCCCGCTCGAAGTTTAACATCAATTGTAATTCTGTGTATAGGGAAAAATAAATGTTAATTATTATTTAATTATTAAATATATTACTATTCAATGTGTGCATGTTATCCTAGTAAATGAGATATCCTTCCGGTCATCAACGTCGACAACGCCAATATCTTTTGATTTTTATAATGACTTGATCTACGCAGGATAATTTCCTTCGTCCGATAATACATTTGTAATGAGACCAGAGAAAGGTACACTCAGATGCCGAAGGTAATTTGTGATGCACAAATATTCTTTGTCTGGGAATCTAACCCAGCACAGCAGCAGTCAGTTCACCACTACGCCGCGTGGTCATTGAAATTACACTAACAGCACTGGAGGCTGACTCGATAAAAATGAGGCTCTAACAGAAGATCAGCACTTCTCCTGCATTAGGTGAAACAATATGCTGAATTAGGGATCTGTTTATAGCCGCGGCTTGTTGCTACACGTATGTATTTCATAATGTATACTTTATTTTATTATATGTTTTCACCCCGTGGCTACGAATAAAGATGTTGTTTTGTACTTTATTCAAGTGTTATATTTTATTTATTTATGAAATTGTCAACCCCGCGGCTGACTCTGCTCTATGTGCATAGGAAATAAAATATGTGTCATATAAACATAATAAAATAATAAAATTTACTATTTTAATAATAACTTAAACTACTAATCTATATTTAATAAAACGAAGTAATAGTATAAATGTTATTTCGTTATTTTTCACATATTTATATATGGAAATTATTTACATAATTACTTAAGATGTATGATGTCCTCTAGATTCCGACTACGGCGATATCTTCTGGCTCATACTAGATGATGCCACAATGTGTAAGATGTTTTATTGTTACGTAAGCGAGCGCAAAAACAGAAGTACATATATACCCGTGACACCTACCGTGATACAGTGCATGCGCAATAAGATAAGAAAGAGGTTCGAATGCAGTGTCAGGGACGTACACAAAACACACCCAGTTTGGGTCTGTGTTCAATCAACGAATTGCGGTGCACTGCTATGAACTGTTGTGAATACACTGTTTCTAAAGTCTGCATAAATATGTCACGTGGCCGTTATAATTAAATATAAGATCGCGTCATCTTATTAAAATCTGATACAACAGCATTGTCTCAATGCCGATATGCCTTTGCCATCCCTAATGTTATAAAAAAAATATATATACAAATATGCCACTGATGGGCATTAGTCTGCTCTTTACAGGATAGCCTGCCATGCGGCTCTATCTCGGATTAACGGATTCGTATACATACCTTCGTTTTTTTTATATTTACTTCATACAAATGCTGGTTCACTCATAATCTTGTCCTTCACATTTTAATTTCATTCAGCATTTAAAATTGCAATGGACAATTTAATTAGACCCGTCATCGGAGATCAAACTCTGATCATTCAAGTAGCGTGATATTAAAAGCGACCGCTCGGACGTTGAGATACCACGTTCCCAAGCAATAAGATATCTATTTTCTTCCTCACCAGACGACAGATCTGTTAGTTGACGCTGGTATTTTGTAAAAGAATCACTGATCTGCTTATATCACTAATCACTATTGATCTATGCGACCAGCTTGTGTCACCTAACCCACAGAAAAAAAATAGATACCCTTATTGAGCTTATGCTGCTATTATATTATTATACTGACTCATCATGACATAGTTTTTGAATCAAATATTATTTATTATAAGCAATAAAAATAACACGATCACTTTACCCATATTTGTAATAATAACCTTTTGGTAATGTCAATATGTTCGCAATTAATAGGTGTTGTCAGCTACCGAGATGCCTCAGCTTTTATCCATTTTCATTAGAGCGTTTTATTGTCTAGGAGTCGAATTCTTGTTTGAAGTATTAATCAGAGAGGCTAGATATAGTTGCCTTGACTTACATCGCATATAAGCTATTTGAATCACACGTTATTGAATCTCCAAAATTGTTCTGCAATTTTCTATATCAATTAGTTTCTTATATTTTTAACTGCAATGGTGTAAATAAATACCGTAATAACAAAAAAATCCATTAGGTACCATGATGCCTGTAAGCTTTTATCCACTTTCATTAGAGC
Source organism: Teinopalpus imperialis (assembly GCA_029286865.1). NCBI lineage: Eukaryota > Metazoa > Arthropoda > Insecta > Lepidoptera > Papilionidae > Teinopalpus > Teinopalpus imperialis. The sequence continues at coordinate 3,787,537 of JAGSMU010000022.1, read as the reverse complement.
GTTTTATTGTCTAGGAGTCGGATTCTTGTCTGAAGTTATAATCAGAGAGACAAACTATAGTTGCCTTGACCTACATGGCATATAAGCTATTTGAATAACATGTTACAGAATCTCCAAAATTGTTCTAGAATTTCGTATATCAATTGGTTTCTTATATTTTTAGCTGCAACAAAATACAATGATTACAAAAAATCCATAAAAAGTTTCCTAACATATTATTAGGGTGAAATAGCAGCAGCAGCATAAAGTTGCTGTTTTTTTATGATGAGTGAAGGGGATCCCTTTGCTGAGCCAATGATGAGGTAGTCTATCTTAGTTCTCAGAAGCGCCCAAGCATCTGCACCTTGAAACTTTGATGATATTGAATCACGGGTCGCAGTTATCAAGTGAACTCTGAGCTCGTTTGTCACCTCTCAAACTATAAAAAAGGAGAAAAAGTTAAGGGCATATTGTAATATTTATATATAAATATGTAAAATACGTAAACATTACATATTGTACGTAACATTTTTCTGATGTAATTTTTCCTAAGTACAATATTTATTCTTATAATGAAAAGATAAGTAAATGCGACCGTTAATTAAGTATAACGAAGCTTCATGCTAACATGGAACATTTGTATGCGGTCACTAAAAGTCGTTCCATGTTCTTTTTCCCCGAGTTCCGTAATCGCAAGTTCAACAATGAAATATATCTGAACTGTGTTTGTCGTCTAGTGGGATATGTTCGAGGATGATTTACGGCATCGTGCGTTATTTATTTTCCTTTTTATATGGTTGTCCGACTATGTTTTATAGCCGCTTTTTTTCCCGTTTACTTTTTACAGCTCTTTTCTACTCGCTTTTTAAGCTCAGCTTAATGTCTTGTCCTTGAAGATGTTTCACGATATTAGTAGAACGGCGGGCTCGAATCTACAACGCTAAGTTCGGCAGAACGTACACTAAAACAAGGTTATTTACAAAACGATATTGTAAAATTCGTGACTGGCTTTTAGCACTTACTTTTCTTTAATGTCCCTTTTCATAGCGACGCACGGCAACACAACAACTCTTCTGGTGTTGGAAATGGTAATTGACGACGGTGATCACTTACCATCAGATGAGCTGTTTGTATATAAGCCACAACTTCTATAAAAAAAAAGCCGCAACATTAACACAAATTGGTCGTCTCGTCCGCTGAGCGGAAGAACCCGTGGTTCTTGTATATGGCAAATAATTTGTACTATGATTCCTTCTCGTGCGGAAATGTGGATATCATGAGCTACTGGAATCACACACTATCTCAGATTAACTATTACATGTACAGATAACAAAAAAACATACAAAATATAAGAAAGCATTCATATAAAAAGTGTAAAATATATGTTAATCCGATTATAAATAAAAGAATAAGCCCATAATATATACCACAGAAACTTTGAACGATTTTTTTAAATTACATTGAGTATAACAAACGAGCACACAGTTCACCCGATGGCAAGTGATTCCTGCGGCCCATGACATCTCATCCTTGACAAGGAATCACAATGCAGATGCGTTGTCACCTTTGGGGACTGAGATGGAATGCCTTTACACGAGTAAGAAAGGTCTCCGGATCTCTACACTCGCCAGACGAAACATAGCAGTATTATGCTATACTATTTTACGCTGGTATTCTGTGAGGGTGTGGTCCTATCCCGGTAAAGCTGACCCATTCATTCTGCACCTAGAAACAAACTGCAGTGTAGCTCTACCACTGAATCATGTCAAATTAAGAAATAATATAGGATTCGCCATCGCAATCATTGATCTGGCATCTTGCTTTGTGCTTTATATTGCAATCTTAGACTATGCTTAATTCTGCCTTGTGAACTGTTTTATCCGCGGACTCTCACGGCTAATGGAATCGTGGGTAGGCTTTTGTTTTATTATTTATTAAAATTCACGACAGTACATAGCGGTATTCAGTAGGTGAGGTTTGATGAATCTTTACTTATGCAAGTAATATTCGTCGTCTTAATTTATGTAAGCGCTAAAGAGGTAGACACAAAAAATTATGCTGTAATTATAGAAGTTTATGAAAAGTATATCTATCTCATTTTGAGATGACGTGAGAAAAAGCATAGTCAGCTAATTACCTATATATACATCGTATAAATCTCTCGCTTATTTTATTTCACATTATGTTTTTGCTCAGACCGTTGTAACAGGAAAGGGTGCACGGGCTAACAAATTACCGTTATAATAAATAATTTATATCTTAGATATAAAGACAATAACAAGATGTTCTTTAACGTTTTCTACTAACATTGATAGTCATGCTGTAAATAGAAATGGGTGCGGAGAATGACTACGCCATCCCAGAATCATTACCATCATCCATTATTAGTCCACTGCTGAGCATAGCCTCCTCCTTACTCACCACTGAACATGATGTTTAACGTTTTCTACTAACATTGATATGCATACTGAATCATTGTTGAGAATGGATGTAGATATTATGGATTGAACTGACCACTTACCATCAGATGAATTGTGTGGTCATTTTTCATATCCAATATTATTAAAAAAAAACAGTATGAGAGATATTGATGTATTTTTTTTATAGAAAGAGCAAGGAGAGAATAAAACCTATTTTTATAGGTCTACAGATCCCCTTGGTCTGGTGTTGTGGATTTACAAGAGCGGTGATCACTTACCAAAAGGTGCTTTCGAGCTGCTGAATAAAATATAATAATGTAGATAAATATTGACCACGACCCAGAAGCTTATATATGTATATAGCTTCTGCAGCGTCATAATATTTTTAACAATACAAAAGTATGTTCAATGCAGTGTACGGTAACAAATAGGAACGTTTAAAGTTACGATATTAGTCCATTACGGACCCAACACGGTGTGCGCCCAAAATATGGATGCTTAAACGCAAACAAGCTTTAACAAAACATGAAACTGTAGTAACCGTCGTAGTATATTTTCATTTTCCATGCTTTCTCCCCCCACCTTATGGCCGATCGTACGGTTACTGGGAGTCATAACGGTCTGTACTAACAGTTTGATGCTTATATATTGACTTTGACACTATATAGCTTCAAAACTGTTTATAATAGTGGGATTCAACGTGAAAATAGAGAAAGCTAGTATACCACAGTATTACATATTATATCACGGCATACTATATTATACCATGGTATACCATATTATACCTGGTATACTATAGTACCAAACTGCAGTTTTTCTACCTGTATCCTGTGATGGGGTTGGCTCGGCGGGTGTGGGACCATACTCTCATATATTATGTGAATCCCTGATATGTTTCGTAAGTTGAGTGTAGGATACCGGAGACTATATTACTATATGTAAATGATAGTAGATGTCATGGGCCATAGACATCGTTTACAAACAGGTGATCGGTGAGCTCATTTATTATATTTGGTACTAAACGGGCAATCAGTTTGATGGTAGACTGATAACTGTGGCCCATTAAACTTATTATACGTTCACCATCAAAAAACATTCAGAATTGTTGTTGCGGCGATATGCTTTGTGGACGTAGTCATTCCCCGGTCAAGTCGACCCGTTCACTTTACATCTAGAAACGAGCTGCGGTATGTCTCTACCACTGTACAAGGCACATCATCCGGCTTACCATCAGGTAAGATGGTATACTCGTTTGCTAGTGGTGGAATAATATCATAGAAAAATAAAAAACATTTACAACATATTTTTGTTTAGCTACTTTTATTGTGACTATGACTCTCAATTGTTCACGCCAAATCTAAGATTCTATTATTTTAGTGTTTCGTGTAAGTTTTATAGTAATGCTTTTTATATGTACCCTTAGAATTTATCGTATTATTTGTGTAGCAACTGTGAATAAAATAAAAGTGCTTTTAGCATGTTATATAAAAAGAACCTCTCCTCTCAGATGAAATATAACGATTATAAAATATAATGTTAATCCAGTTAATTATATTTCTTGACGTGAGGTTCGTTATAAGCTTTATATTGCTTTTGCCTTTTATGAGATCCGTCAACTACTCTTATTGTGTTGTATTCATTCAGATTCCATTAACCTATTTACTCATGACAATAACGCTTTAACACTAATGGCCTAAACGAAAACGTGTGTATGTTTTTATCAGTTTACCTAAAACTGTTTGTATACTTGCTGTTTACTGAATGTACCAATTTTTACTGAACACCTCCGTTAAAAAGCAGCTTATATAGCTTAGTTGTGTTTCGTATGGTGAGTTAAAAGCTTGACCCTATTTACAGGAAATGAAATTTTCCATCTCAGTACTCACAACACTCCTGTGTTGAGGCAATCAAAAATAAGGCAGTGCATCTTGAAACTTTGTTGTATTTAATGCGAATAAATATTATTCTTTTATTAAACCTTAGGTTGTGATAAATGAAGAGATAGTGGGGTATAAATATAATAAAGGTTAGCAATTTTTATATGTAAGTATATTTCTTTTGATAATAAATGTATTTATTTTAAGCCATCATACTTGTATTGCTAATGAATCCTAAGAAACTTTTGTTTTTCTCTCACCAAGTTATTGCACTATTGTCGTAATAACATTAATTCATGTCATATGTGTGTCTGTTTGTTTATTTTAGCTTTAAATCAAAATAAATTAAAATCAAAAGCGTATATTTGATTTGTATATTTATAACCCGCATTGTTAAAATAAAAGCATTGTTTTGTGGAATGGAAATTTCATTGGAATAAACATAAAATATTCTAGTCGCAAATGCAATTTTCTGGAATGTCACACGTGCTAGAAAAATGCCCAGTTCAAATTCAATACATTGCAGTTTTCAATCCGGTATCAGGTAAACGGCGGTGTCGGGAGGGTACGTAAATCGCCCATCTGGATCGAAATCGAATTTTTAATAGAACACTATTGGTTTGTCCAATAACTCTTCATTTGAAATCCTGCATCTGGCATTGATGGATTTTTAGAAAAGATGGCAAGTGATCACAATCACCTGATGGTAAGTAATTGCCATCGCTCATGAACATCGCAACACCAGATGAGTCTTAGTTGCACTCCCGGCCCTTAAGAAAGGTGTAGGCTCTTTTCTTGAATTCCCTTATCGAATCAGTTGCGGAAATACTAAACTATTTGTGAATTTTTCAACTCAAAGTAAATATAAAATGTTTGACTTACGAGTTACTTCATGAGATTCAATGAGAAAATTTAAAAAGGAAGGTGATACATAGAGCTTTTATTTTTGTTTTGAACGAAACTTGATTGCAACTAGAATTTATCGTCTTCACAGAAAGTACTTCGACGTTGCTTTGCGAAAATCTATATCGAGCAACCAAGTAACAGAATTCCAATTTGCTTTCTCGCGCAAGGTGCTTGTTGTATCAGCAAAGAAAGTTTTCTGCGGTGCTCTTTTTAAAGGATAAAATTCAAATAAAATCAACGTTTCAAGCTAATACTAACATTAAGTTTTACTATTCGATAGATAGACATAGATTGGTACCTCGGCATATAGATAATGGTTTGCAAACAACTTTCCGAATTTCAGTAAAGAACGGTAATATTTTCCGACAAAAAAAATGTCGACATAATCTGTTTGATAGATCACTTTTTGGTCTACTTTTTAGTAAACTAAAAACTTAGTTTCACCATTGCTTATTGCTTAAATTTTAATGCGCTTTAAAAAAACTAAGTATTAAATTTGTTCATTCCCTGTTAAGGGTTCTATCACTGAACTTTGTAAAGCAATAACTATTGATCTTAAAGTAATATCTATTAAGTCTTGACGTGTACAGCTATTGCCGGTTGGAAGTTAAAATTGCGGAGCCCGGTCAAAAGATGAAAGCGCTTACTCGGCGTCGTCTTGATTTATTAGCTCCCCCTTTTCGCTGGTTTGAACTGCCTTGGAATCTTTTGCTTTAACAATTTCGCTTTATGGAAATTGAAAGGAACTACTGTCGACAAGAATATTGTTAGGAATTTGTTATTTTTCTCGTTCAGAATTGTTTTAATATTTTGCTGATACTTATGTCATTAAGATTTTTATGAATCTACACATTTCATACAACAATAATGTTTTAGACTGTGAACTTTTATTACATTTTATTTGTTGTGCCTGTAACGCTAATCGTTCAGCTCGACCAGGAAAATACTACACTCTCATAGAATTCTCATAACTCATAAAATTGGAGACTATTAATAGAGATATTGTAAAAATCAAGGGTTATTCTTCAATATACATAGATAAATGAAAGTGTACAAGGTAATAAATAAATACATATATGGTAGAGAATCTTATCAGTTTAGATATCACCGTGATTAATGATGATTACGTCTGATGAATTGATAAAAGCGTGTAGTTTTACCCAATGAACTTACACGTGATATTAGTTTACAAAATTAATTACATAAAATATTAGTTATGATGCTCTTTTAATACTTCCTTCGCTTCGTTTTCGCTGTTTTAAGTGTAATTGCCATTGTTACGATAAAATACTTATTTATAACGTATCCCGTGTAGACTTGTAATTGTGGTGCAAATGAGAATTTCCCACTTTTCCTATTTAATTTTAAAAATTGCATTTCAACGTACGTGAGTCTCATACCAACTAACACCTCATACCATACTCTGCCCAGTCACAGCAAATGAAAGGTAAGGCTTGGAATAAAAATGAGATTTAAAGAAGATATCATGTTTATCTCATTTCCTAATGGAAATAGCGAGACGTTTGTGTCCGTACGGCACATTAGAACATTCTGTGCATGTTGATGTACTCAGGCATTAACCTGAAGGTGTCTAACTGATCGAAAACGTAATATTTAAGATTATTTCCTTGTTGTCATCAATGTAAATATAATATAAACCAAAAAGGTTCGTTATTTAGTAATGAAATACACTGATTTTAAAGACAAGCGCCCATCTAAAATAATACCGTTAGTAATTGTCAACATTTAGGTAATCTTCTTAGGTTGCACTTAAGCTAACATTGCTCTTATACTTCGGTCCCTTCCCTTCCGTTACACTAATTTAGTAGTTTAATGAGCCAAGCTCAAAATATACGTCGAAGAAGGGTAATTAAGTTCTGAGTAGGTAAACGTTCAAGTATTTACAGTTAAAATTTCCTGGTCGTGAAAGTTTTGCTTTAATTAAAATAGATATTTTCTTCAGTACGAGTATTACTACGTGGAATACTGAATTAATATAGATGTGAATGAATTTCTTCATTCACGAACAGTACTTGAGCTCCAATAACCTAGGTAGAAATATTACGCCGTCACTGATATGAGCGCGCCCAAGCGACTGACTGCACTCTCGCCGGCCGTGAAGAATTAATGAGAAAAGCGATATTCCAAAAGATAAACGACATTTGTACCATCTTGATAGGTTTTTCTTCATTGCTCCTATTTGAATAAAGAATTTACAAATATGTATAGATCATGAAACATGCCGACATACGCTGTAAATGGTCTTAGTATCCAATTTTTTTCTATTAAAATATATTTTTAGATTTAGATTTTGATATAATTTTATCTCCAAGATTCTTTCGTACGATCCTTTTTGGTCCTTTCCTTCATTTTTTCCTTATTTATCAGTCCGTAATTAGTTACCAGCTAAACATTACGTCTGCCAATTATAATAAATTTGTTTAGATGTATTTTAGACTCAAAAATTCACGGTGATTTCTTTGAATCAAACCACATCTTTTTGCCCGTCGAACTATCCATTTTAGAGTGCAACGGTGCTTAACTTGTCGGGCTTTTGTGGCCAAAAGCTATTCGAATATTTAAATAAAAAATATACTTTTGAGCTATAGACAGTAGTATGAACAGTAATTCATATGAAGCAATTTCTAGTAGTTTTTTATATAACTAGACCAATGTTTATATATTATAAATTTTGAATAATAAAATCTAAAAAAGACCATATTAGTGTTACTAGTAGTTGTTGACGTATAAACTGGACGCATCTTTGTAATAAACAAGTAATCTTAATGTAGTACGCGGAAGCGGAATAATGGCCGACTCGTGACTCCGATGCAGTATCCATAATCAGTTTATGGAGAAAAAAGAAGCAAGTGTTAGATGACGTGATCACGTTCAAGGATTAGAAGGTAAATGTTTTGTCGATGAGGTGGTATACGATGGTAACGAAACCAGTTAATGTACAAATGATTTTATGAACATCATACACGAAGTGTTGATGTAATGAGACACGCAGAATGTGCTACACGTAGGCGATAGTGTTGTAATTTATGTGTGAGTGAGTAGCAGTGGTAGAGCCACACGGCTAATTTCAAGATACATTTATTTTTCTACCACTCCCTCAAAGAATAACAGCGTAAATTAGCAGCCTAATACTGCTGTGTTTCATCTGGTGAATGTAGGGATCCGGAAACCTTTATTACTGGGGTGACAAGGCATTCCATCTCAGTCCTCAAGGGTGAAATCGCATCTGCATTTTGATTCCTTGTCAAGGATGAATGTAGATGTGATGGGCCGAACAATCACTTCCGTGAATTTTGTATTCGTTTATTAGATATTGCATATTGGATCGATTTTTTTCAATGAAAACTACGGTTGACAAACGAGCAATCAGTTCACCTGATGATAAGTAATGATGGCAATGACTGTCCATAAACAGTTACATTAATCCTTAATAAATATACAAGATGCACAAGTCACTCCCGAGTACTGGCCCCCCCGATGGCATGCCTCGCTACCAATATTCGAACGAAACGAAACGCAGAACGCGCAACCAACTGAAAAGTGGATTAGTACTGTGTATTGTACCAATTGACTTCTTTTGTTTTATAATTCATAAATAAAACCAGTAGTAACCAGCAAATAGTTTTTAATACATAAATACTAATATAATAAAAATATAATATATAATTAATCTTAAGAACAGTTTCACAAATAAATGTTGTATAGATTGGGAGGGAATCCTGGTGAGATGAGAGAATAACTTAAAGCGCTAAGCGTTGCTAAGATAACTTCGAGTTATACCAGTGAAAGCAGAAAGTTTTAATTGATGATCCTTGAAGAGGATATTAGGACGCTGAGTGGAAAGGTGGGCTTAGTACGGGGAGTTATTTGCTGCATTAAACTCTAGCGTACGAACGTCGCAAATTGTGCTAATGTGTGGTCGGATGACTCACATACGAAACGGGATATTACTTTGATTAACTTAAATTTACAAAAAATCCTCAATAAAATCTTCTGATTATATTAAAAGATATATGTGTATTTATGATGCGTATAGAAATTAAAACACTTATTATAAGCAGTTAACTTATAATAAAGTTGTAATAACTTGTAACTAAACGTTAATGTATACTTTTATTAAAATCGTAAACAGATCTCCTGTTTTTCGTGTGTTGTGCACGCTAATCTTCTCAACGTCTGAGCCAATTTTGAGGTGGTTTATTAAGATAATTTAGTACTAATATTTAGTGATTGTTTTATTTAAATAGGTACGGACATATAAAACTGTCAATTTTATTTGATGCCTCGCACGTGTAGATGAATCATGTTTGCGTGTATTAAATCGCAAGCATAGATTGTTTCTAAATACTCGTAAAATCCCCCCGACGTGCTGACAAATTAAAAATTCCTTATAAAGTAAGAAAGAATACAAAACAAAACGAAGTATCAATAGCCTAATGATGAAACGTACGGTTTAGGAAATCTAAGGTTGTAGGATCAAATCCGCACACGACATTAGTCGATTGGCGGATTTGATTGTGAACTATCTGCTGGTAGCATTTAAAATAAGTTTGAAAGGTTAATAGGAATTTTAGTAATGTTAATCGTATGTTATGTAAGTCGTATCAATTTGTTTTGAGAAAAAGTTTTATTCTGGGACCTAATTTGAATTTATTTTTAATTAATATAAAATTGGATTTAAAAAGTAAGTTACACTTCTCTATTTGTTTACCAGCTTCTCTAATTTACAAAATATGATATGTAGAAACTTTTGTTTGTTGGTCAGTTTGAAACTATATGCATTTAACTATAATATAGAACTATGTCAATTAGGAAGAAAGCTAAGAATGAAATAAACTTTAATGAGAAACCGCACAAGAGTTGGCAACCCTTAGCCACTCCGTTTCTGGCAACAAAAGTAATAGCGGGCAAGTTAACGACTGTTCTTAGTTCAGGTGACACTCGGAAGCCTTTTAGTGGAGTTTTGTCGCCCTGTCTTTGCTACCGCCAACTTGGTCGGCACTATTCAATAAGTGACGATCAATTAAAACTTGGCTTCGGTTTTAGCTTTTGAGGACTTTTGTCTAGAATTAATTTAACGAATTTCGCGCTTGATTAAAATTTGCAATCAACGGTGGGATGAACCAAGAACTATTGAAAACATTTAAATGTTCCTATTATATCTTTATCAATGCTAAAGAATATGCTTGAAGACTAGAAACTTTATGTCAAATAGATGAGGAAATATGAACAATGAACGTTAGTAAATAATTATTTAATTAATATCATTAACATGCAAATATATAAACCACCAATAATGGCAAGGTTAGGTGGTCCTACCCTTTGCCCATATGTCTATCATATGTTATAAGGTAAGGTAAGGTAAAATTTCTTATAATTAAGATAATTATAAGAAATTTTACACTTGTTTTTATTTTATCAATGGAGAGCCACACATATAGTTTTAACCGGCAACATGAATGGGTCGGCTCGAACGCGGAAGGATAACACTCTTATTCTGATTCCTTATCGATAATGAATGCGTATGTCACGGATCGCAAGAATCACGGGTGAACTATATGCTCGTTTGTCCCCCGCAAAGCAATAAAAAAAACATTTTATATTACATTACTAAAGCCCAGTAATTAAATAAATTGAGACCTTCATTACTAAACATATTTTAGTCCTAAAGCTTTATTAATCCAATGTTAAGTCAATTAGGCGTCGAGTCCCTTATTAAGGGCGGATATAGCGGATACATGCGGATATAAGTGCTTCGGGGCGCGTCGGGTCGGAAACTAAAATCGCGGCGCGGTCGCCCGCGGTCTAATGGGGCCTCCGTAACGAGGGGCCGTTGAGAACCCTTGAAATCGCATAGGCTCAGGAGTGCCAGCCCAAAGCATTCTTCGATCGCATGGTTTTCTCCATTTTAATAGGCCGTAGTAAATACAAATTTGTCATAATTAAAGTTTGATTGTCTGCGTTCTGATTTCATTCAATATTTAGTATAGGAGATATATATTAGTATATAGTTAGTATAGGAGAGTAAAATAATCGTAGGTTAGGAAAAAAAATAAACAAAAATTGGCAAGAGTTTCAGTGGTTTTAAATATTACAACTATTTTAAAGTCTTTTTTTAGAAGTATAAATAAATAGCATATATTAAGTAAATTGTCTTGGTTAAGAGTTTCAGTGGCTTTAGATATAACAACTATTTGAAAATCTTTTTCAGAAGTATAATTAAATAGCATATATCAAGTAATTTTTGTTGGTTTAAAGTTTCAGTGGCTTTAAATATTACAACTATTTTAAAGACTTTTTTTAGAAGTATAAATAAATAACATATATCAAGTAATTTGTGTTGGTTTAGAGTTTCAGTAGCTTAAGATATTACAACTATTGGAAAGTCTTTTTTAGAAGTATAAATAAACAGCATATATCAAGTAAATTGTCTGTGTTTAGAGTTTCAGTGGCTTTAAATATTACAACTATTTTAAAGTTTTTTTTTAGAAGTATAAATAACAAGCATATATCAACTAAATTGTCTTAGTTTAGAGTTTCAGTGGCTTTAAATATAACAACTATTTTAAAGCCTTTTTTCAGAAGTATAAATAAATAGCATATATCAAGTAAATTGTTTTGGTTTAATTTTTTTTTAAATAAGGATGAAAAACGAGCGCAGTTCACCTGACTGTAAGTGGTGACTGCTGTTCATGATATCAACATCGATATTCAATAAATATTCAGTATTTATTATCCGTCCGAGCTGACCATTCAATTCATTTTGGAAATAAAGAAGTATAATATTAAAACTACGTAATACCTGAGTAATCAATAATGCATCCGCATCACGCATCGCAACTTCAAATAACATATTCCCAGTAAAAGTAAACAGGTTTTCTGTATAATTATTATAGAAATATTAGACTTGCTACGTAATTTGGAATGGTGTACTTGGTAATAATCACCAACCCTTATTATCAATGTTCTGTAATATCTATTACATAACGAGTGGTTCGTTATGTTTACCATTAAAGTTTAAAAAGAGACATGTAATTTGTAAATTAAATTATTTAAATATTAACGTTTAACCATTTTCTAAGGTCATTAAAATTATATTTCGATGGATTGATAAATAATTTTGTCGACAGTTACGCAGCGGAGCAAATTAAACAAGAGGTAAGCTTTATAGCTTTTACAAACGGGATCACAAGAAAATACATTACCGGACTAATGGAAACGGGGAAAAGGCGAAACGGGAGGAAAAAAAACCATTAAACATTTTCAATAAAGGGCGGTCGATGTCATTTCTTTTACCCATTAATTCAGCTATTGTGACTGACATGGGGCGATCGGCCACGAATTCAATCAATTGACCCAAACCGTAGCTTGATTTGAAAAGTGAGGGTCCGAAACTCTGACCTCGGGATCATTCGTTACGTGTAACATTATTACCGATAGTATTGTGGCTAATGGAATACTACAATCAATGTACGCAAATACATTTACATATACCTAAATACACACACGCATACAGTCACACAAATACACATACAAATAATACACGCTTTTACGCATACTTTCTCCTCTTACTTGTTCATTAATCAAAACATTAAATATAAATAATATGGCTATATTCTGGGGAAAGGCTGGTGATATTTAACACGCACGCCTACTATACTACTCCGGACTGTTTCATTCTTGATATAACATTTATTTTTAATTTTAGCTGTGAGAATAAAAATAATAAATAATGTATTACAGTGGAATCTCTATACCTCGAATGTCACGAGAAATGCAGAATAAATAAAGTTAATGAGTTTTCGACTTTACAAGAAATTCGAGATACAAAGGATTTAACTGATAAAATTTCGACTTAGAAAGGTGCGATTTCTATGTATTGATTTTATTGCTATGATTTCGGAAAACTTTTGAAATTCGAGTTATAAACTATAAATATATCTTAAATATGTATATAAAGTATAATCTCCTCTTCAATTTTATATAAATTATAATACTTCGCAGAGAAATAACATTTTGTTCGAGTTATAAAGTCTAAATGATTCGAGATACCGCTTATTTAAGGGTTCACCGGAAGAGAATGTCATTTTTTTTCGATTTACTGAGAATTACAACTTAACGAGGTTCGAGTCATAGATAACGGCGTTCTCTCAAGAGTTGATTGGATTTTGAACCAGGTCTTGTTGTGGTTAAAAATGATGTACGGTCAATATATTATTGTGCCCTTCTTGTCTTCTTTAAATTAATTTTCTAAACTAAAAGACAAAAGGTTTTTATATTATTTCAAAAGCACAAAAAAATCACGTAGACCTAAAAAATACTTTTAGATCTATGTGATTGGTATTACTCGGTAGATTTCAAACAGTGGTGGTTTTTTTTTAGTCTATAAATATAAATAAGCTGGAAGTATCAACGAAAGTAAATTAAAATATATATTTTTTTTTGTATATTATGGGGAATCCTTTAAATCCAGCCCATAAATTTTAGACCCTCGGGCACTTAACTGCTTTATTATCAAAGATAAATATCCTGCTTTAATGAATGTGATGCTGATTCATTCCATTAGTCAGTATTACGTAAGCAGTCATGCTGAAAACGATTTGGATGAAATGTCCTCTGGCGTCAATGCAAGGTCGGCGACCCACATTGTGGCAGGATGTCAGCACTTACCTCGTTGTATCATATGATTTTATTTAATCAAGTTTTTTATATGCCAATCATACCAATAAAGCGACAAGACATATATTTTTTTTATTTTCATATTGTTAATTATCCTGATTTAGTGGATTTTGTTCAGGTTATTAGTTACATTAGTCCGTTTTACTTATATATAGAACTTTATAATATATAATCGAACACATTTGAATTTAAATTCGAATCGAATAACGCAGATCTGGAGATACAATAGAGTCCAGGAAACCCAAAAAATATTCTGATACTGTACTTAAGGGTCATAACGAATGTATATCTTGAATCTACATATATTGAGGATGGATGTAGTCGTCTACACCTTTGGTTGCACTTACCATCAGATGGATTGTGTCCTCGTTTCTCACTCTTAGCTTTATAATCAATTATCGATCACATACAAAGGGAACAAAATTAGTCCTTTTGATTTTAAAACTATATGTATAAACAAACACACAGGAATACTAAAACAATAAAATATATAAAGTTTGAGATCACTGACATTTAAGCAACACCATTAACTCTGCTAACATTCCGGATAAACACTCCAACTAAGCTTCAAATGCTTTTTTTTTATTTGTCACGATAATAGTTGAAAGGCGGATTCGAGCTAACGACGTTTAGCTAGGCGTAGGCTAACAGTATAAACAACTACAGATCTAGCCATACCTTAAACCACTAGGCTATTGTCGCTTCACGTTTGAATAATATCGTCTGTGCACAGTTATAGTTCAACTATTTTTGTATAATAGTATAGTTAGAGAACAGGCCGTGTAAAGCGGTCTGCGTATTTTATACTTAAAGATACGTTTGCAACTTGAATCACTAGATCATAAATAAGAGTAGCTGATAAAATGCTGTTCTGGATATTACTTAGAAACCATAATGGGACTGCGAAGAGGCCGGTTAGTTGACTGCAACGGTCACGGAACCGTTGTGGTCGCATTGATCCACTGCACTGGTCCATTCTAATGCACCTTGCTATCGTACATCTGAATTATAGAATTGTTACACTTTTATGCGGTTTCAACTTGTTATATCTATAAAGATGTTAAATTATGTAGTCTTGTTCTAGACGTTCGAATTCTTTAGTGGAGCACCGGTTTGTGTGTTGGGATTTCATTGCTAACTGTAAAAGCTTATGTGCTAAAGTTTTTATTTTTGTTTGTTTTAATTTTTTGTGTTAATTTTAATTTTTAACGTTTTATATATATTTGTTTTTCATGTATTGTGGGTGAGATTGCACAGTTCATGTGATGGCAAGTTATTCGTAGAGCTCATAACACCTACATCGGATAAGGAAGCATTATGCAGATGCGTTGTCGACCCTGACTGAGATATATTGCTATCAGTAAGGGTCTCTGCAAATCAGCACTCACTAGACGAAACGCAACAGCGTTATGCTGCTTTGTTACGGTGATATTCTATAAGGGTCCTTTCCCGGGCGCAACTAGAAATTAACTCCAACTTGGATGTACCATTGTTTTATTATAAGTTTTGATCTTAATTTTATATAAAACAACATATGTATTGTTTGTATAATTATCTTTATTACTCAGCGGGCTTTTGAATCTCTTAAATAGCTGTATTAGAGAAAGCGTACGGTTTAAAATACTTTGTATTACACAATCTAACAGATTTCAATACGCCAAGTATAAAAATTAATTTGTGTTTTCATCTATTTGGTTTAGCGTTACTAGAAAGACGTTATAATTTAAATATGATTTATGAAATAAATTAAAATAATATATGTGACATGATGATTATAAATTTGCGCGACCTGCAATTGATCGGGGAAGAAACACGCCCTCGTATAATACTTGCTTGAAATAATAGAATAACGTTGATGTGTATCGCATAGTGAGAGTCGGAAACTGTAGGTCTAGTTGCTGATAGCGACGCATATCATCTCAGTCCCCAGGGGCAATAACTCATGTACTACATCTTAAATTTTACTGAGGTTTTTTTTGGAGTACACGTGTAACGCGGTTAACAGCCTTACACAAAGAGTTATGTGAGAAGTACGACGAAGCTGCTGACACGATGACGGCTGCAACTCCACTGCCCTTCCTACCCCCGTGGACGAAGAAACGACGACGAGAACAGTGGGGGCCTGATAACGATCCGAGGGCCCCTCTTAAGGAAGTACGAAACCTTGGCTAAGATCGTTATCGACAAAAAAGATTTTACTGAGGATGTACTATCCATATATGTATATATATATATATATGTATATATTATATGTATATATATGTATATCTCTACGTAGACAGCACTCATCACTTACCTAGCTAGGTGAGCTGTGTGTTCGATTACTCGATATTAGATTAGGCGAGATTCCACAACTCAACCCAAGTTTTTTAAAAAATCAAACTGAAGAGGACTTTCTTAGTTTTACAATTTTTTTATACTGACAACAAACTATATTTGCAAATAAATGATGGCAAATTGATCAATATTATACGCGAAACCGGCTGAAGCTACGATAATGTGATGCAGGGATCTCAATAATTGCTCTCCCGAGAACGAAACTCGCATATCAAGTCTGAAATCGACATTATTTAATGGTATGAAAAAAAGTAAAGTAATGGCTGCTGTTGTTTTTTTAAAGGAAGGTCTTATTAATGCCTACGTGAAATTAGTAGAATAAAAATCCATCACGATTACATGTTCCAGTCGTGATCTTACGGATTTACACGATTTAGTGATGGCTAGATAATAATTACTATTAAGACGTAGTCTATTTGGATTCAATCGCCATTTGATTGATGTATCACATAAAGACTACCCGTCAAGATTTTTTTCATGAAAATAGGTTGATGAAGAAAGTAAGCGACGAACTCGATAATAAGTGACACCTGATACACGTTAAATCCTTAGTTAGTATCTGGATGAAATCTTCGAAAGGCCTGTCTACTGAAATGAAGACAGGCCCTTTATGTAGGATTTATAACCTCTAAATCCCCTCGATGGTCAACCTGTGAAAATGCAATGTGAAAGGCTCCGGTATCTCCTATGAAACGTACCATTGCTCTATACTGAGCCTAATATCCCAGAGGAGACAACGCTTCACCCATCAACTACACTGTGGTAAGGCAACATCAAACGTTTTCGTGTTGGCGTCCTTCCGTAATTTTTTTGACAACCCTATCCATTTTTTTAAAGTTTATTTTCAATTATGATTAACAGGTACGGGTGCGTTGTCATCCCAGGGAACAAAATTGATTATTTCGTGAAGGAAACTGACTTGACGTGACGTGAAACGTGACTTTCTTATAGGAAATCGTTCCTTCCTCAAACGACCACCATCGCATGACGGCAAACGCTTCATGTTACTTGTTTTACTGTTTTAGCTCTTATCCATCACGTAAAAGAGTAATAATACTAAACCTATGCTGTTCTAGATCGTAGAAAAAAAATATTATCGATACTTCGTTCCGTTTAAAAAACGAGCTAGAGCCTTGATATTTCGTGAAAGGATGACATATGACCTTGGCTTTACAAGAAGCAGTGAAACGTGCATCACGACTTACCGAGGTCTGTCGTGACGTCCTGTTCGAAATTTTATATTAACTTCCGGCATTAAGGAAAGATAGGATTTAGATAGGATTAGGATTACTAATTGTAATTATGCTAGTCTTGAATAAATTTTTAATATAAAATGTTTATTTATAATATCAATCAAACTATCAGTAACAATAATATCTTGTTAGTAACTTGGTAGTGATTGTAATGACTTGAATTTGACCTCCGTTTACTCACCGTGAACCGTACGAAGGTCAAGCTATTAATAAACTACTCGTAACAACGCTAGAATTACACTTAAGTGAAAGTGATGTTGTGAATTGTGTAGCAGGTGGAGTAATTGATACTAGGTGAAGAAGTAAGTATCGAATATCCAAGGGTTCTTATGCATATGCAATATGAGCAGATAGATGGCTTTTATATAAAAGTAATGTTATAAAAACTTTCCCTCTAGAGATTCTAAGGTTTGGAGGTTTTCAGATATCTCCAAAGCTCATAGTTATACCCGAACCATACTACACTATACTTTTTTCTGTATTATAAAAAGGATGGCAAAAGGACAATATTCTGTTATAAAATTGCAATACAATGATCCTAGTGCTAGATGATAATAACCAGAGGTCCAAGCACCGAAAATAAAATATTTGAAAATCCGAATATCATATTTGTATCCGGTATTTGGTTGGATATTCCGTTACGCTCGCCGCTAACGTGAACGAAGAAGAAAAAAATATATTTTGACAGAAATAATTTATGAGTAAATCTTTTAATATGAGGTAGAAATAAGTTAATTTTAGCAACGTCTAGACCGTTTGCAAATAAACGAGGAAACAAAATATCCAGCTTCTGATTTATACAAATATAATAATGTACATTTGTTATCATTAACAAGCAAATTTAGTGAATATAAAAACAACCGCTGCGGGTATAATATCTGTAGATTTATTCAATGGTTACTGGAATCAACTTCCAGATAGTTTATTATTCAAGCGTGTCGGGACTTTTATCAGACGAAATATATATGTTGACGTCCAACTATTTTGCAAGTATAGTTTTATACGTTAATGTTTAACAATTTGAAAGTATAATTCGTCAATAAACAATGTGAGATAAAACTGACGACGGCATAAATGCAAGTTTTAATTGTTGCTTCGCTTGTGTGACACAGTGCAAGAAATTTGCGATATATTTTTTTAGGAAATGATAGACCGACAAGTGATAGTGAATATTTTGTTTCGCAATACTGTAGCCCATAACAAGTACATATTACTCTCAATAAGGAATCAAAATACATATGCGCTGTCACCCCTGATGGAAAGCTATGGAATGGCTGAGATGGAACTCCTCGTAAGATTAGATTACCATATATACTTTTCGCTGGTGTATTGTAAAGTTTATTCTTCTCCAGTGGAAGAATAAGCTCTCCTATTATAATCAGTAACCAGAATACTCCACCGGGTATAAAATTAAATACCTCTTAGCTGTCTCTCTCTTAACTTAACTTGATCCTTCCTCTGTATGTCCCGAAACATTATACTTTTTAGTAAATTTTCATATCATTTGTCACAAAATTAAACTGTTCATGTATAATATAAATTGATCCTATAAATTTAACAGGGTTTATGGCCACCCTGTCAGAATACAAGATCAAATTCATGAAACGGCCGTACGTCCTAAAATAAAATGGGTAAAGGTGGGTTCGCATCGTAAATAGAATTTACGATGGCAGCTAAAGAATTTATACGCATCGTTTTATATTTCACACTGCACCAATTCGTCCTTCCCGTACCGAGGTCGTGCTGTACTATATGGACTTTAAACAGGGCATGGAAATCAAATGTACAACAACTTAGCAAGATTTTAATAGGTGGCACTTTGTGGATTTTGTTAGTGGTTGAACAACGGCAGATTTCCTAAATGCAGAATATAGATCGATTAGACAGAGAAAGGGCCATACCCTTACATATTCTATGTTCAGAGAGAAGCTGTTTGCTGTGTTTCGTATAGTGAGAAATCCAAAGTACCTTGTTATTGATACCGGTATCAAAGTATTTCGGCTCGGTCCTCATCGAAGTCAACGTAAATACATCTAACACCATTGCTGAGGATAAATGTAGGTGTTAATAGGACTTATCACTCATCATTAGGTGAACTGCTGTTTGTCATCTTTGTTAGAAAAGAAACAATGTATTTCCTTATAGGACATAACCTCCTTATCTTAAATAAGTAAATCACGATCATGTCGTTTATATGTATACAAGCAATATTTGAAGTAACTGAATAATATTTTATAAGTTAACAGCGGGAATTCGACCTTACCACTGGTACACTATGAGCCCGACATCGTAGATTATATCAGCATCTAAAAAATAAGTACAAATTTGAATAAATACCAAACAAACTTTCTTTTTTACAGTTCGATAAATCTCAACAGTCGTAAAACTATCATATTTATCATAAACATCCTCTTATTTACATTTATTCAACTATCATATTTATCTAAGTGATAAATAGATCCAGTTTTGCGTGGACCACTAATTCGGACGCGTACTGCGCCGGTTGACAGTATCTCGTATGTTTACCGGTGACGGTCTAGCTCGGCTCAATTAAACGACCGCCGGCGGGCCCGGAGTGGCAGCGATTCGTTGAGGCGACTTTGCGGTCCTCATTAAACGCCGGGTTCCACCGCCCGACTGAATTTTGAATGCTTTTCCGTTTTTTTTTTTTATCTTTCTCTTTGTTACACGCCTGTTTCTGTACATTTTTCCTAATTTATAATGTGGACGTCCTTTGAATATGAGACGAGATCATTTTAAATTATAAAACAATTGTCACTTTATGTTTAAGGTAGATTGTGAAATTGCAGTCCCCACTTACTGTTGAACAGCGTGATCGTGTATCACTGTCTCTATTCTGTTCATGTAAGTGATGTTAGTCTATGCGGCTCTAACAGTTTCATCTGTTACAGGGCTCGTGGATGAGGGGTCCGTGAGCTCGTTTATAACCCTTAGTTTCATAGAAAAAAAGCAAAAATCTTGCTAACAAGGTATAAAGTGATAGGCTTCGACTTTGTCACGTTAGTAACTTGAAAAGTGAAAGCGTCTGTTATCTCTGTCTAACCCAATCGTACTCATTCTACCTAATCACGTTCAGTTAAAAATAATTCAATAGGACATCATCATTTGAATACTTATTGAATTTACTGATAACTTGAAACTTGAATACTATAAATATTAATTGGATATAATGTATACTTTGTATTCTTGTACAGGTTACCTTTATTAGATTATGTATACGATGATAGATCTAAGACGGCTGGAACACCATTGCTCTCCGACCCCTGTAGACCAAGAAACGACGACGACAATAGAGGGGTCAAATAACAAATCGACGGTCACCCTTAAGCTAGTTACAACTTCAGCTCGGATCTAGGTTACCGTTAATTCCAAGAACATACAAGACGCCTTGCACATCAAAAAAAATTAAACGTGCATTGCAAGTTATTTCTTAACGTCAAAAAAAAATACCCAACAAGTGACACGTGAGCCGTTTGCCGTTTGCATTTTTCGTTCTAAAAGCATACACACGCAGCAAATGCCAAAGATTAATTTCGCAACAAACATTGCAGTAACACCGTTGATAATACTTAAACATATTGCCCGTTGCAGTGCAAATTCTTTTAGCGTAACTAACTTCTCGTTTATGTCAAGGCCGTTCGTTCGCGCCTCGTGCCATCCTGTTCCAACTTTATTGCTCGCATCGCGTAGCTGTTTGTGAGGAGATGCTTCTTTTATTGCATAAAATTTAATTAAAATGGCCTTTACAGTAAGAGGGCCCTCAATAAACACATATATGCAACCAATTATGCGCTGTTTGGTGTTTACACATTATTTTAGTGTAATATATATCTATATATGTATATATATACACACACATATATATATATATATTTGAATTCACGGTATGCGAGTAAACCGAGTTTGATCCCTGGCGATTGCAATGAAATTGTTAAATGCCATTTTTAAGTGACTATTCATTACGTGCGGTAAAGAAAAAAATCGTGAGGAAGCCAGCATCTCCGAAAAATAAATAAAATTAATATTACGAAGCAGGTGAAGTCCGCCAGTCCACATTAGATCCGCATGGTGGACTACTCACCAGCTCCCTAGAGAGAAATTTACCCAACAGTGGAATTTCTCAATTTTCAAATTTTCAAGTCAAATTTCATTGTTGCTCGTACTGGTGATCGTAATCAATGTTCACGTATTCATACTTTTTGTAGAATAGGTGGCAAACGAGCAAGCAGCTCACCTGATGGTAAACGATTACCGCAACTCGTGAACATCCGCAACACTAGAGAAGTCGCCCGTGGATGCCCATCTGCGACTTCTGTCCGCCGTTAAGAAAGGTGTAGGCTCTTTTCTTGACGCCCTCACAGGATACCAGCGTAAAATAGAAGCATAATGCTGCCGTGTTTCGTGTGGTGAGTGTAGGGATCCGGAGACCTTTATTACTGGTGACGAGGCATTCCATCTCAGTCCACAAGAGTGACAACGCATCTGCATTATGTTCCCTTGTCAAGAATGAATATAGATGTCATGGGCCCGCAGGAATCAGGTGAACTGTGTGGTCGTTTGTTACTCTTAACGTAATAAAAAATCACTATTTGCTTTGGCTCTTCAGCACTTAAAACTGAGACGGTTCTATTGAAATTATAATAAATCTTTTCCGAGGTACATTATAAATCTAATGTCGAAAAAATTTCAATCAAAGCACCATCAACGAATAAGGCACGTACGAAACTCATTTGCGAAACAAAACATAACGATCGTAAAAAACGAATTAAGCCGTCCACTCTTCGGCCAACGAAGCTCGATTTTTGTTGTTTCATGCATTCCCGTGCAGCATGACGTAGCGCTAATGAAAAGAGCTGGAAAGGAAGCAATTTAAGTCTTGTCACTAACAGCCGCCGGTTGGCGGGCTGCACCTTGATTGCGAATACATTAGCTGTGTCGGGGCCGAGAAGATCATGTCCTCACATATGGATGCCTGTTTTCTTAACATATAACACTTTAAATAAAGCGTGTTTGGACTGAATGATTCAAGGAAATCCTGTACATATAAATATTTTAATGCTACGTTTGGTTAAAGATTTTTTTAAAGATTTCAATGCCATTTCAAATACTCTTGATAATTTATTGGTGATTAAATCGTGAAATATCATTTTGTTACATAATCCTTTATGTATAATTATAAATATTCTTACCTTACAACATTATGTTATACTTAACATAATTCAATTACATACTCACGTTAAATGCAACCTTATATTACCTTAATGACGCAATCGCATGAAGATCCGGATACACATAGAGGAGAAACGGAAAATAAATTCTGTTATAGAAACGGTATAAATAAAACAAAAAAAGAACGATATAATGCGAGGACACGTGGGTTTGAAGGCTAATGTCTAGAGATCTATCTTATAAATCTCTAAACATTGTTATTAATAGCGATATGTAGTTTTATAGGCCTTCATGCTCTGAGTATCCCGAAAGTGAATAAGGCCGTGCTTATATATGTCCTAGGTAATACTTTTAAAAAGAAATTAAGTCATGTATTTGATAGACACAGAAGAGTTCTATGACTTGTATGATGTTTATACGTGCTAGTATGTAAATAAAAAAATACAGAAAAAATTAAATCGCTCTATATATTCAATATATTGTACATAATGTATCCGCAATAATAGTGACGTACGTATAACATAGATAACTTTTTTTAATTGTATTAATGTGGGCAGTTAACCTATTGGCAAGGGAACCTGTGACCCATGACATTCATAAAAATCCTCAGTAAAGTATCGTAATGCAGATCCGTTGTCACCCTTGAGATGTAAGATGGAATGCCTTGTCACGAGTAAATAACATAAGTACTTAGTATTCCATTTCAATATTCAAGGGTATATCACCCATGATTTGAGTGTTCATAGAGGATGGATGTAACAGGCATTACTTACCATCAGGCGAAGTTTGTGCTCTCTATCTATAGAAATCTTTATCATCCCCTAATATTTTTTTTAAAAAAAAGCTATAAAACTTGCTGTATTTCGTAATATATAAATACCGTTTTTGTCAACGAATAAAGACGTCTCCTTTATGTTCTGACCAAACATAAATTAGTTACATGTATTGGATTTAAAAATATATATATAACTATTTATCACTCTTCCCGTATACATACAGTACGAAGGCCTTTACGGTTAACCTCCAGCAATAAGCCCTATTCTTGGAAGCTTCCTTTCTACCACAACAATGGTATGTTGTACTGTTTCCTTTAGTTAATCTCTTTGTTTACGTTAGGCGAGGGGTATTCTCTTTTATATATACTTATTACATGGAAATGTATTATGCATTTATTTCAGCCTGATAGTTCAGTATCTAAGCGCTCGTTTTTTATTCACGAAACGCGAGCGAACCGAGTTTGAATCTCGGTGCCGAAATCGATGAAATTGTTAATTGTAATTTTAAGTGCATTAAGTCTGCATGTCTAAGAAATAAATAAATATTTCGAAGACATGTAGTCTCGAAGTACTTATCCATAGTGGAGCTGCATAGCGGGCTATGCTTCAACACCTGTACCCCGATGTTGGGTTTATATATAGGTTGTCTACTTTAATCTGATATATCTTTTTTTTTTCTAAAATAATATTAACAATGCTAAACCACTACAACTAAGCTGAAATGCTTGTACTAGGAGATGGTTCAAGACAATAGTCTAATGTTCGTTTCGAACCTACGACCTTAAGTTTCGCAGGCCGTACTCTACACCATTAGCCATCATTGCAATTCAACCGACGTATTGTATTTTGTACTTATTGATATTCGCGTGGTCATTGAGAAAGATTACCTGAATGAGTCATATACTTTGAGCAACACTTGATCTATTGTTTCTAGGTACCGAAACGAATGCCTCTACGCTGATGTTAATATTTACACGCACATTATAACAGTCTCCTGGCGTCAGTGCGCAAATCCACATAATTTTTCTTTAAGAGCCCTGCTCATTTGCACGATGTGCATCCTTTCGCTGAATGGACAGCATTTTGGCGATCGACCAACGACGGATAATCCATTTTAACTTGCCGACCCGTTTTATCAGCTGATGAGAAGCAACACCATTCGCCCGTAAGTTGGTTTAGGGCGTTATTGTTTATCAATCCGCATGACCAAATTGACAAATCTTCCAAACAATATCAGTTTTCTGACACGTTCTTGCAAAGGCCTTTGTCTTTTCGTGTATATATATACATACAATATGTTTTCCCGAGAGTTGACATCATTAGCTAGGATATTCCACCTTGGTAGAAATATTGTGCTAATTGATATGTATAGAGTTGGGCCAATTTAAATTTTGAGTATTACGTTATAAGTAATATATTTTATGTATTTCTATTTATTTATATAGAAAATACCTTATTAACAAAAGTAAATGTAATCGGGCATAGTTCACCTGATGATTCGGTATGACTGCTGCCCATGATACATTCTGGATAAAGTGAACCAGACTACATTTCACATACACAGATTTTTTAAAAATAGCTATAAAACTTGCTGTATTTCGTAATATATAAATACCGTTTTTGTCAACGAATAAAGATGTCTCCTTTATGTTCTGACCAAACATAAATTAGTTACATGTATTGGATTTAAAAATATATATATAACTATTTATCACTCTTCCCGTATACATACAGTACGAAGGCCTTTACGGTTAACCTCCAGCAATAAGCCCTATTCTTGGAAGCTTCCTTTCTACCACAACAATGGTATGTTGTACTGTTTCCTTTAGTTAATCTCTTTGTTTACGTTAGGCGAGGGGTATTCTCTTTTATATATACTTATTACATAGAAATGTATTATGCATTTATTTCAGCCTGATAGTTCAGTATCTAAGCGCTCGTTTTTTATTCACGAAACGCGAGCGAACCGAGTTTGAATCTCGGTGCCGAAATCGATGAAATTGTTAATTGTAATTTTAAGTGCATTAAGTCTGCATGTCTAAGAAATAAATAAATATTTCGAAGACATGTAGTCTCGAAGTACTTATCCATAGTGGAGCTGCATAGCGGGCTATGCTTCAACACCTGTACCCCGATGTTGGGTTTATATATAGGTTGTCTACTTTAATCTGATATATCTTTTTTTTTTATAAAATAATATTAACAATGCTAAACCACTACAACTAAGCTGAAATGCTTGTGCTAGGAGATGGTTCACGACAATCGAATCAAACAAGTCGAATGTTCGTTTCGAACCTACGACCTTAAGTTTCGCAGGCCGTACTCTAAACCATTAGCCATCATTGAAATTCAACCGTCGTATTGTATTTTGTACTTATTGATGTTCGCGTGGTCATTGAGAAAGATTACCTGAATGAGTCATATACTTTGAGCAACACTTGATCTATTGTTTCTAGGTACGGAAACGAATGCCTCTACGCTGATGTTAATATTTACACGCACATTATAACAGTCTCCTGGCGTCAGTGCGCAAATCCACATACTTTTTCTTTAAGAGCCCTGCTCATTTGCACGATGTGCATCCTTTCGCTGAATGGACAGCATTTTGGCGATCGACCAACGACGGATAATCCATTTTAACTTGCCGACCCGTTTTATCTGCTGATGAGAAGCAACACCATTCGCCCGTAAGTTGGTTTAGGGCGTTATTGTTTATCAATCTGCATGACCAAATTGACAAATCTTCCAAACAATATCAGTTTTCTGACACGTTCTTGCAAAGGCCTTTGTCTTTTCGTGTATATATATACATACAATATGTTTTCCCGAGAGTTGACATCATTAGCTAGGATATTGCAGAAATATTGTGCTAATTGATATGTATAGAGTTGAGCCAATTTAAATTTTGGGTATTACGTTATAAGTAATATATTTTATGTATTTCTATTTATTTATATAGAAAATACCTTATTAACAAAAGTAAATGTAATCGGGCATAGTTCACCTGATGATTCGGTATGACTGCTGCCCATGTACATTCTGGATAAAGTGAACCAGACTACATTTCACATACACAGATTTTTTAAAAATAGCTATAAAACTTGCTGTATTTCGTAATATATAAATACCGTTTTTGTCAACGAATAAAGATGTCTCCTTTATGTTCTGACCAAACATAAATTAGTTACATGTATTGGATTTAAAAATATATATATAACTATTTATCACTCTTCCCGTATACATACAGTACGAAGGCCTTTACGGTTAACCTCCAGCAATAAGCCCTATTCTTGGAAGCTTCCTTTCTACCACAACAATGGTATGTTGTACTGTTTCCTTTAGTTAATCTCTTTGTTTACGTTAGGCGAGGGGTATTCTCTTTTATATATACTTATTACATAGAAATGTATTATGCATTTATTTCAGCCTGATAGTTCAGTATCTAAGCGCTCGTTTTTATTCACGAAACGCGAGCGAACCGAGTTTGAATCTCGGTGCCGAAATCGATGAAATTGTTAATTGTAATTTTAAGTGCATTAAGTCTGCATGTCTAAGAAATAAATAAATATTTCGAAGACATTGATCCTCCGCCCATCCGCAGTGGAGCCGTGTGAGCCTCCCGACCATAGGTCCGTACCTCGAACCAGGAATACTTGTGGTGGTTATCCAATAATAAAGGTCTCGGCTGAGTGCCTTAAGCGCTCGGCCACCTTTCATCTCGGTAAAGCTGTAAAAGCCCTCAGGCTAATAGTGGCAATCAGTCATAAATATATTTTAAGGATTTTATCATAAATGATCATTTGATTTATATCGAACATTTACGGTTGGCATTCAGACATTTAGGAATCTTTACAAGCAGTTACTGTATATTAATGTTTTTTTTTATTACTTTGACAGTTACAAACGAGCACATGGTTTAGCTGATGGCAAGTGATTCCTGCGCCCCATGACATCTACATTCATCTTTAAAGAGGAATGCAGATGCGTTGTTACCTTTGTATACTGAGATGGAACGCCTCGGCACCAGTAATAAACGTCTATGGATCCCTACACTCACCAGACGAAACGCAGGTATTCGCCTCCTACATATGAAAGTTATAGAGAATAGTACAGAATGTGCCTCCAACGCTCATAGGTGGACTTCTAAATATTTTTTTGTTAGACATACAGGCTTCCTCACGATGGATTCCTTCTCGGCCGAGCACGTGAAACATCAACACCTAAAATTGCAATCAACAAGTACGTTGGAATTAAAAGCGAGGGCCTAGACACTGAGTTACTACGACTCTTTTTGGTGTCCTCTTTGTGTTTGGTAAAATTAAATATAGTTTATCTAAATATTTTTAATTCAATATTTAGATAGAAATTTCTTTATTCAATGTATAATTACCAATTCACTATTGCGATATTGTTTTGCACACAATACATTTTTTGTTCTTTAATTAAATGTTGTGAAGCAATTACTTTCTTTCAAAGAGCTAATGATACCAATTCTCGCAAAAGCTTTTTATGAATTGTTATAATATTGATTTAAGACGTACCACCTCAGTATGTAAGCGCTAATTTTTAATTCACGACACGCGAGCAAA
This sequence comes from Teinopalpus imperialis, assembly GCA_029286865.1. Classification (NCBI taxonomy): domain Eukaryota; kingdom Metazoa; phylum Arthropoda; class Insecta; order Lepidoptera; family Papilionidae; genus Teinopalpus; species Teinopalpus imperialis. Next base: position 3,759,510 of record JAGSMU010000022.1, on the reverse strand, counting down.
TCCAATTCGAATCCCGGTGCTGGCAATTTTAAAATGTTAAATTTTAAGTGCTGTTTCATCACGTGCTTGGCGGTGAAAGTAAACTTCGTGAGGAAACGTGCATCTCTAAAAAAAATATTTCGAAGACATTGATCCTCCGCCCATCCGCAGTGGAGCCGTGTGAGCCCCCCGACCATAGGTCCGTACCTCGAACCAGGAATTCTTGTGGTGGTTATCCAATAATAAAGGTCTCGGCTGAGTGCCTTAAGCGCTCGGCCACCTTTCAACTCGGTAAAGCTGTAAAAGCCCTCAGGCTAATAGTGGCCATCAGTCATAAATATATTTTAAGGATTTTATCATAAATGATCATTTGATTTATATCGAATATTTACGGTTGGCATTCAGACATTTAGGAATCTTTACAAGCAGTTACTGTATATTAATGTTTTTTTTTATTACTTTGACAGTTACAAACGAGCACATAATTCGCCCGATGGTAAGTGGTTCCTGCGGCCCAGAACATCTACATTCATCCTTGACAAGGAATCATAATGCAGATGCGTTGTCAGCCTTGAGGACTGAGAGATGGATGCGTGTCCAGATCAAACCAGTCAGATGTTCGTTTCGAACCTACGACCTTAAGTTTCGCAGGCCGTACTCTACACCATTAGCCATCATTGCAATTCAACCGACGTATTGTATTTTGTACTTATTGATATTCGCGTGGTCATTGAGAAAGATTACCTGAATGAGTCATATACTTTGAGCAACACTTGATCTATTGTTTCTAGGTACCGAAACGAATGCCTCTACGCTGATGTTAATATTTACACGCACATTATAACAGTCTCCTGGCGTCAGTGCGCAAATCCACATAATTTTTCTTTAAGAGCCCTGCTCATTTGCACGATGTGCATCCTTTCGCTGAATGGACAGCATTTTGGCGATCGACCAACGACGGATAATCCATTTTAACTTGCCGACCCGTTTTATCAGCTGATGAGAAGCAACACCATTCGCCCGTAAGTTGGTTTAGGGCGTTATTGTTTATCAATCCGCATGACCAAATTGACAAATCTTCCAAACAATATCAGTTTTCTGACACGTTCTTGCAAAGGCCTTTGTCTTTTCGTGTATATATATACATACAATATGTTTTCCCGAGAGTTGACATCATTAGCTAGGATATTGCAGAAATATTGTGCTAATTGATATGTATAGAGTTGAGCCAATTTAAATTTTGGGTATTACGTTATAAGTAATATATTTTATGTATTTCTATTTATTTATATAGAAAATACCTTATTAACAAAAGTAAATGTAATCGGGCATAGTTCACCTGATGATTCGGTATGACTGCTGCCCATGTACATTCTGGATAAAGTGAACCAGACTACATTTCACATACACAGATTTTTTTTAAATTACATTGAATGTAACAAACGAGCACATAATTCGCCCGATGGTAAGTGGTTCCTGCGGCCCAGAACATCTACATTCATCTTTAAAGAGGAATGCAGATGCGTTGTTACCTTTGTATACTGAGATGGAACGCCTCGGCACCAGTAATAAACGTCTATGGATCCCTACACTCACCAGACGAAACACAGCACAATTATGCTTACATTTTACGCTGGTATTCCGTAATTCTGTGCGGGGATCAAGCTGACCCATTCATTCTGCAGCTAGAAACGAACTGCAGTGTAGCTCTACCACTGCTATACATAAAAATCAACTGGGTTCCATCATTTAGAAGTTACTGACCTATATTCATGGTTTTTGTAACTTTGTATATTAATTATATGTTTGTTTTTTTAAGAGAAACTAAACGTATTTTGAATGCCATTCAAAGTTTTATAGCATAGGTGTGCTCTTATAAATTAAATTCTGGAAAGATTGAATTACATACAACCAATATTTATTGAAGAAGGCCACGCCGCAGTAGTTACAGTGTCTGGCTGCTGCGTCGAGTGCTAGCGCGTGATCCTGGGTGCGATTTACAGACGAGAAACAATGTTTTAATGGATTAAATTGTTGCTTTTCTGGTATAGATGTTTTGTGTGTGTCCCATGCTTTTGCCTCGGGATCTAAACCTTCCTCTTATCTAATGCACATGCATTGCGTCGGACTAGGTAACGGAATGCTTAGTGAATTTCCCTCTGAGATTGTATCCAGCGCAATAATATACCATACCCAGTCGTGGTTATCTGGAAACATAAATATATCGTCGAGATCGAACATGCGACCACCATATAATGGCAAGGATAATAGAGACCCTAAGTAAGTCGAGCCACGGCGTTAGGCTAGTTATGTACAAAAATATTTTTCTGTGTTTTATGAGTTTAGCACATCAATATAAAGTAGACAATTCGTAAAACCGGTTCTAATATAGATTCGCGACCCACTGAGAGCGATATAAAAAAATAAGCTATTACAGACAGACAGATAGGCACGTGAGTGATCTTATAAATGTTGCGTTTTTATTCATAACATATACGGAACCCTAAAAGAATATACTTTCGTTCTGCGACAGTCTCAAGTTAATAAAAGCCAATAAAAATATACTATAAATATACTTTTTTATAGGTTGGTCAGGTAAGGAAATGTCTATGTAGTGTCTTGAATGTGGTTTTAGACCAGGATCGAAAGGTCAGAGGAAACATGTTTGACGACGCCACATATAGCTGTTGCTGAGGCTTTTGAACTCAAATGATGATATGATAATAATAAAGCTTCACTAGAAGCTACACTAGAAGCGAAATATGCAAAATTTATTCTTAATTTATGTATGAACGGTCTACATTTTTCCCTATTTTTCGAAGTAGCACGGAAGCCATCTGTTATACTCCAAAATATTAAATTTCTTAAAATATACAAGAGTTTTTTTTTACTATACTAGACGTACTTCTCGTCTAACTAAAGTCATTTCATCAATAAAACAAAATTATTTAAATGATTTCCGAATATTTTATTGATATTAGTTTTTTTTTATTATTCAGATTAAATAATTAGAGCTTGATAATAATAGCATGAAACAAACACACAGCTAAACAGACAAAAGGCTGTTAACAATTTATTTCACAAGTAACAAATTTCCTTCGTTAATTAAAAAAAAATGTAACATGCTTAATAGCAGTCAATGAAAGAGAGCCTATATCAGCACACATCCGGCCTAGGACATGTTCCACGAACGAGGCAACAACGGCCAGGGGTCAGCGACCCCGCCCTCCACACCGTCCCTCCCTCTTGAGAGTTCTGCTAATGACATTTGCGAGGTATTAATGCTATACATTGCACCGTGGCCGCCTCCACAGTTACGTGTTTTTATTTTCTATTTCCATTATCGCCTACTTCCTTTTTACGACGCTAAGGATTTTAATATTCCTTATATTAATTATTTCCCCGACGGTTATTGTGCACTCACTTTTTCTAGCTTACTCCAGGAAAATTATTCATGTCGTTCCGGTACCGAGCAGACTAATTCTATATTGCCAACTTATTTATTTATTAAGGTCTCTAGAGTCATGTGTCGTTTCTCGGTGTGATTCAATAAAATTTTACTTAAACTTTGGACGCCCACGTTGGCCCAGCGACAGCCCCGGTGGTTTCATTTTCCTTTCTGCAGAAGACCCCTGGAAGCGGTATTTTTTGACGCTTGGAGAACTGCAAGTAAATCCGTGCCCGACCTCATATATAAAAATAATGCACCTCGATATGATCGCTAATTAATAATTATAATTACTCCGTTGGAAACCCTGGAATCGCCAAATTAAATATTTGTTCGCAAGGTGCAATTGAAATCAGATCGACCGTTTACCTACCTCCCCTTATAAATTTCGCGTTCTCGTCTCGGAAGATACTTTTCTTTTGATATAATTAAGTTGTAACTTAATATCTGTTTTTTTTTTATTTTGTCACACCGGAAATATTTAATCTAATGATTTATATTTCATGCTGCCTACGAAACACATTTTCTTTAAAATTACAAATTTTTCTTTAGTTTTCAATTAATATGAGTTATGAATTTCGGAATAATAAAAAAAAACTTACATAATAAAAACTGTCGACTATGCAGTTTCATATAATAATATAAGATCAAGACATCAATGTTACTCTTGATCTTTAGTTGAATGTTATAGTTTTTTTTTTTTGTGAAGAATATTATGAATGCTATTAAAATCACTAATACTCCGGTTAACCACTAAGCTGAAAATGCTAGTTCTAGGAGATGGTTCACGACAATAGTCGAATGGCGGAATCGAACCTACGACCTTAAGTTTCGCTGACCGTACCGCATTGATGCTATTATTGCTAGGTAACTATCATTGTATGTTTTCACAGTTTCCTTGTTGTTATATAAATTTCAGATATCCCCTAATGGCGGTAAATTAAATAAAAAGTTACAGGTTTGCTAAACGGCACGCTAATTTAATTTTTGCATCGAAAAGTAGGTTACGTTATCACAATTGGATTAAAAAAGTCGCCCTATAAGACCTGACACAAACCTTGCAAAGCAATAGGATAATCGTCTTGTGAGAGGATTCCAACAATATCGAATATCGATACTGGCAAATTACAATAATACTTGGGAAAACGTAACGAAGAAAAAAAAATGGGGGATAAAAATTTACCTTCATAATCTCTCAGAATATATCGTTAATGCCGAGTAAACAAATATTCAACATTAGTAATGTATTTTATAACGACGGAGAGGGATTATCGTAATACACTCGGTTTTTTCTAGTAAATATTTTTATTGAAAATATCAGGTTTAACGATACAATATCTAAGATATTGCTTATTTGGAGTTAAGTTGTCATTTTACTCCCATAATCCTACTGTTTAATGTCGAGCATAAGTTTATTTTAATGAGGTCAACAATTACGATTTTCGAGTTTCTGGTAGCTTCGACAGAATATCCATCGATTTAATTTGTTTCCCGCTATCGCATGTGCGGCCAACTCTACGACGAAACAGACAGAATTAGTTTCGTTGGTTTATATAATTTTAAGTTTAAATCGAATTGTTTTTATATAACCTTAATAAATATATTTAATTAAATCATAAAATACATTTGAAAATTCCAGTAATCTTTATGAAATATGAAATGGATTGTAAGAAACATGAAAAAAATATTTTATAAACCTAAGCTTTACTCTGTAGAGAGAAGTTCACGGAAGCATTTTAATACTGGAAATAATTTAGAGGAACTCCTGGTTTCTAGATTCCATAGACACTGAGAATTCTTAAGCGCTATTATTCCTAGTTACGGTCCTTTTACTATTTATACTGTAGGGAATAGTTTTATAAGGATGTTTTAATATTTATTGTTATTTTGTTATTCCAATAAATAATTTAAAGCATATGTATTATTAATATATATTAATAATAGATATGATAATAAAGAAAAAATATTTCTGTATTAGACTTATTTAATTACTTTCTGGGCAATATATTTACAGACATCATTTTGCTATTAAGAAAGCAGTAGGCGTTAATACTATTCATAAGCGAATATTGTACTTTGAGTTTAATATTAATATATCGAAAATATATATTTTACTTTTACCAATATATTTGTTGGGTAGAAATAACCATTGCAAGGTAAATATTTTACAATTAATTAATCTTTTATAATATATTCTAAATCAAAAAATGAAGAAATAATTATTTATATTATTAATAATAATTATTTATATTAGTAATAATATATATTAATATTTATTCCGGTACCCACTCTTAATATAATTCCTGAAATTTGATATTTCATTAAATGTTCCCTCTTATTCTTAGACAGCATTTTTTAAATTATGCTCACGAAAATATTTTAACAATTAATTTATGCTTAAAAATATTTTTATAAATGTTATAACTACATGTAAAAAATATCTGGAAAATAAGATTACATGATTTAAAAAAAACATCGATTTCATTTTAACATAATTTTAAACAATAAATAAATGATTTTATTCAATTAGAATATATGTTTCATTAAATTGAAACACATCAAAAATCTTTAATACCTTCGAAAGATAACAAAAATATTATATTACATTTCAGTTTTATTAGTCTACGGGATTAAAGAATTTTATCGTTTCTGAACGTAAAGTGCCGCCTATTTAGTCTTCCGTTTTTTTTAGTTTCGTTTACAAATGCTTTCTGCCTACAAATCGCGAGGTTCTCGGTTGAGAAATGGCAGCGACAGCCAACCCCGATAATGTAGCAAGCGGAGCAATCCATCAGTCGCACGGCGGAAACCCCTCTTACCCCTTACACAAAGGCTCCTTTACGACCAAGTTCTGCCATTAGTACCTGAAAGAGATTTTGCTACTTACCGTTTTTGGAGCGGTTTAGTCGTCAGCGATGTTTTCGTTGGCTGAAACGTCGTAGCTTAGTGACATATTTCAGTTATCATTTTAATACATTTTTTTTTTCATTTTTATCTATCACTAGTAGAATAACTGCGTGCAGTTTTTTGTTAACACGATCATGTCCTCTCTTTAAATACAATAAGACACTTATTTTTTTCTAAAAATAAAACATACAAATGATACGACTCTAAAATAAAAAATAATAAATTACAATAAAGCTTTTTTTTATTACATTGAGAGTACCAAACGAGCACACTGTCCAACTGTGATGTGTTGTTATTGCTGCGGCCCATGACATCTACGTTTATCCTTAACAAGGGGTCATAATGAAGATGCGTTGTCACCCTCGAAGGCTGACATGGAATGCCTCGTCACCAGTAATAAAGGTCTCCGAATCCCTACACTCACCAGACTAAGCGCAGCAGCAATATGCTGCTATTTTACGCTGTTTTTCTGTGAGGGCGTGGTCCTACCCCGGTCGAGCTGATCCATTCATTCTGAACCTAGAAATAAACAGCATCGTACCTCTACCACTGTTAAAATTTAAAAAAGCTGATGAATTTCAATTAATATGTTATCTGTGTTATTTATAGATCAATCCATTTTAACCTTAGTATTACCTTCAACTGTGCAGCATTTCTTATAATGTTATCATTCGCGCAAACAGAAACACTGTACGTACACTGTCACGTGTAGCAAAGCCTATAATCATATATATATTTCTACCATCTTTTGTATCTCTGTGCATACAAACATTCCTTGAATATTAGTCTTAGCATAGGTAAAAACGAGAACCAAATCTGTTCAATAGTTTATGAGATTAGAGCGAACAGACGGATAGACATGGTTTGAGAGCGCAATGCCCTACACTAAATATATATTCATCTGACTTTTCATTTCATCAGTGAATTTGTCATCCAAGAAACTAGTTTTTTTATTGTATTAATAGTGAAAAAAGAGCACACTAGATGGTAATTATCCCTGTGCTTGTGAAGCACACCCACATTCTAACGTCTATTATAAGGATCTGACTCGGAGAATAGGAATCCGTGGATCCAATTACAGACTACAAGGTATTCCATCTCAATCCCCAAGGGTAGCAATGAATGTGTATCTTGAATATTTATTACGGATAGATGTAGATGCTGTGGGCCATCGCCATCACCTACCGTCAGGGCACCGTGTGCTCATTTGTCACCTTATACTCTAAAATATTAAATATTATATTATACTCTAACATAATTAAATAAATCTCGGGTCAACAACCAGACACAACGGATCAAAAACTTGTATCTATTCGTAACATATTCACATTTCCAATATTATTATATTAAAAACTTGTTCGACTATATGTATGTTAATCTCTTCGTGTGTACACTCTGAGATATTTAAAAGAAAATTTTTGCAAAAAGGGGTAGTCTTTGATGTGTGAGAATGAAAAGAAAAACGGGAATAATTCATACAATCTTAAGTTTGTTTAATTCTAATGTTATATTGCGAATGACTGATTTGTAATGAAATGAGGTTATTATTATATATAATAAGGAGAGAGAAATGTGCAATCCGGGAATATTGTAATATCATAATATATTGTAATAAATAATACATACGTTGACGTTGCGTAGAGTAGTGGTTGTTAGACTATTCGTCCTGGGTTCGATTCGCCAGCCGAGAAACAACAATTGTGCATCACAAATCTTGGAAATCAGGTGACCGGGTGTGTCCGGCATGTATATAATGTATCTTTGATAGTGCATCCGAGCTTTCTTTTGATCTTATTTTACATGTATTATGTCGGATTAGGGAAGGGGACGGAGAGCGATTGTTTCTGTGTTTGCGCGAATGCTGACGCCACTATAATAAATCCTGAGCAGTTGAGGTTATGTGGTAATAAACAAAAGATATCACCGTGGTCGTATCGACACCTTCATCATAATACGTAGTATCGTTTAATATTTTTTTATGTTCTATACTGAACATATAGAATTGTTTTTTTCTGAGATGTATATTTATGTATCGAGTAAAAGTAACTGACATACTTATTGTAATCTATGTTTAATTTTGTATTTCAATTTCAATACTCTTAAATGACAATATTGAAGTAATAAAAGTTAAGCCAGAATTTTCCAACTTTAGTTGTTTCTTTGGCTAAATAGTTTTTCTTTCTTACAGGTTTCAATTCGAAGAACATGGAAGTTTACAATATACGTCCGTTGAAAAATAAGAGATGAATCAAAGAACCAGAAAGAAAACTGTCAACTTTTGGCGGGATTAATTTATAGCCTCCAATCCTTGAGTGTCGGTGTAATGTGAAGAGGAAAGTGGAAGGGGCTGGTATAACTGTCATATCAAGAAAGCATATCACAGCAAAGTTGTGAAAAGAATTTGACAACATATCTCTGTGTTAAATACTAGTCACCGTTTGTGATACAATCACGATATATACGTTATTGCTCAAATCCTTTAAATAATTCCTGTAGTAATAGAGAATATTGTTAGAGAATATACAAATTTAGATGCATATCAAGCGAAGAACATAGCAAGTAGACCTGCGAGGAAATTTCTTTTTCAATTGAATTCTTGTTATAGTATATATATCAAAGAATATACAAATAAAGATGAAATACTACAGTATGTTCTTTTTACGTAGGCGAACTTTAATATTAAAGGCGGTTTTAATACTGACCGCTCTATGGTTCATGATAGCTTTATTAACGACGAGTGGCGGAACGAGAAACTCGATCGTCGCACCGCAAATTGAATACGAGGATCCCGAGGCGAAACCTCTAAAAATGGCTAAGCCTACATCTGTGAAGAAAAAGAGCGAATCGTACGGCAATAATCTGTCAGATGGTAAGCATTAGAAAGTGCGAAGTGCATGCCTTTTATGGTGTAGGCTTTAATATTAACTTGTTTATAGACCTTTGTATTTCGACCTTAAATTACTGTGCAATGACAGCGAAATATAGTTTGGATGAGGACATTGTATATTTTTATCACCGTATGAGGTTATAAAATATAAATGTGGATCAGTATCATTTACGTTTAATAATCGCATATTTTAAATAACTTCGTAAATAAACCCCGTTTTCTTTTAACATATTCATCATTTGGCGCTAGAAATAATTATTTCTCCCTTTTTTTTATCTTCCATTGTATCGTCACGCGATTCTTATTACTTAATAAATCACAAGCTCCCTTATCCAGGCGTTATCTACATTCCTTTAGGAAGCTCAATGGCGACGATTGTCTTTCAAATACCAGAGCAATAGAAATGATAATGAGGGAAGACGTTACGGAATACTTGAATGAATACCAAATGAAGTTTCCCTCTTGTGCCTTATAACAATGTTTCGCTGTTCGTAATGACAATGTGTGCGTTATTTCTTGTGACTTACGATATTTTGCATGCTCGCTTATTAAAGCACAGCTGTTTATTTTGTTTTAACAATATGCATGATATTAAGCCTTTATTTACAACAGCGCGGACGCGGATCGATTGGATTGGTCGGATCGCTGGCGTCCCTGAAGGTAATAATAATTGCTTGTTTAAAAAATCGATAATCTATAATTATTATTTTAATATTGCCCTAATTTTGCTTCAGCATAGCAAATTTAATAACGGTACCTTTAGTAAGCTTAAACATATTTTTTATAAACAAGATTATTTTATGGCTACAATTAAAAATCATTGTTTAAATAATAAATATTTTTTACTATTTCTTTATATAAAATTACATTATATAACATTAAGGATATAGAAAGAATACAAATCAACAATTAATCTGCTTTCATATAATCGTTTTGATAATTTTAGCTTAGAGGTATACGAGGGTAGACGTAAATGTATCATATGTAAGTAGCATAGCTTAAGCGTATTGTAGTTTTATTAACAACATCTAAGCATATCAAATAATAAAGCAAAAAATTAAAAATTCATTTAAATGTAAATAAATATTTAATAAATTACTTTTCAAACTGTTATTTTTACATTTTAGACTGTAATTTGACAAACTTACTTAAAAGGAGCACTATTAAATATAGAAGCAGTTCACCATTATCGTTAAAAATATACATTTCTTATGCATCATATTACTTGTATTTTTCTGACTCCCTTTTAGTATACATATATCATGTTTTGATTGAGGTTTCTATATCATCTTGTTAAGATATAACAATATACATTTCTTTTGCATCATATTACTTGTATTTTCTGGCTCCCTTTTAGTATACATATATCATTTTTGATTGAGGATTCTATATCATCTTGTTACGATATGTAAATATACATTTCTTTTGCATCATATTACTTGTATTTTCTGGCTCCTTTTAGTATACATATATCATTTTTGATTGAGGATTCTATATCATCTTGTTAAGATATAAAAATATACATTTTTTTGCATCATATTACTTGTATTTTTCTGACTCCCTTTTAGTATATATCATTTTTTGAGTAAGGATTTATATTATCTTGTTAAGATATAAAAATATACATTTATTTTGCATCATATTACTTGTATTTTTCTGGCTCCCTTTTAGTATATATCATTTTTTGATTGAGGATTCTATATCATCTTGTTAAGATATAAAAATATACATTTCTTTTCATCATATTACTTGTATTTTCTGGCTCCGTTTTAGTATATATCATTTTTGATTGAGGATTCTATATCATATTGATCGATATAAAAATATACATTTCTTTTGCATCATATTACTTGTATTTTCTGGCTCCTTTTAGTATACATATATCATTTTTGATTGAGGATTCTATATCATCTTGTTACGATATGTAAATATACATTTCTTTTGCATCATATTACTTGTATTTTCTGACTCCTTTTAGTATACATATATCATTTTTGATTGAGGATTCTATATCATCTTGTTAAGATATAAAAATATACATTTCTTATGCATCATATTACTTGTATTTTTCTGACTCCCTTTTAGTATACATATATCATGTTTTGATTGAGGTTTCTATATCATCTTGTTAAGATATAACAATATACATTTCTTTTGCATCATATTACTTGTATTTTTCTGGCTCCCTTTTAGTATATATCATTTTTGATTGAGGATTCTATATCATCTTGTTACGATATGTAAATATACATTTCTTTTGCATCATATTACTTGTATTTTTTTGGCTCCCTTTTAGTACATATAATTTTTTGATTGAGGATTCTATATCATCTTGTTAAGATATAAAAATATACATTTTTTTGCATCATATTACTTGTATTTTTCTGACTCCCTTTTAGTATATATCATTTTTTGAGTAAGGATTTATATTATCTTGTTAAGATATAAAAATATACATTTATTTTGCATCATATTACTTGTATTTTTCTGGCTCCCTTTTAGTATATATCATTTTTTGATTGAGGATTCTATATCATCTTGTTAAGATATAAAAATATACATTTATTTTCATCATATTACTTGTATTTTTCTGGCTCCCATTTAGTATATATCATTTTTTGATTGAGGATTCTATATCATATTGATCGATATAAAAATATACATTTCTTTTGCATCATATTACTTGTATTTTTCTGGCTCCCTTTTAGTATACATATATCATTTTTTGATTGAAGATTCTATATCATCTTGTTAAGATATAAAAATAATTGAATGCTCTAATTGTACTATTTAAAATTAAATAATTATTTAATGGATTTTGACTCTACAAACAATTGTACAATAATGATTAACAAATCAGTAAAAATAATAAAACTTATATAATTATTGTAAAACCAGCAACGTTGAGCACGGAATGTCCGTTCTAGACATACGTGCATTGGAAATTTATAAAATAATTACATTTAGTTATTTTTAGTTACAGCTTATTTTCTCACGATTGGTTCCATGAAGGGGTAATGACCTTCAACATTAATCGATTGCATCCTCTAGGACTAGGTGTGATTGCCGCTCCGGGCTCGGACAACGCTCCCGGCGAACTTGGCCAACCGGTTGTGTTGCCGAAGAATATGAGCGAAGACGCTAAATTAGCTGTGTCCGAGGGATGGAAAAAGAATGCTTTCAATCAATACGTCAGCGATCTTATATCGATACGGAGGAAGTTGCCCGATCCGAGGGACGAGTGGTGAGATATTAACTGGAAATATATATTTAGTTTTCCGATCTTTGATGTCTAATGATTTTTAATGAAATAATTCCTTATGGATACGATTTTAGATTATTTTTTTCAATTATTAGCGGTGACCAACGTGCACATAGTTTAACCGTGGTCCACATCATCTACATCCGTCATTCGTACGTGTGATTGCGTACCCGGGACCCTACACTCACTAAACGAAACACAGCAAAACTATGCTCCTATTTCACGCTGGTTTAATGTTAGTTCGTTTTCCTTTCCCCTGTCGAGCCGACGATTAATGTTGCGTCTTGAAACTAACTGAAAGCGTGACTGTATCACTGTTAAAATATTTATTTATTTATATTATTTTTACCGGGTGTAGCGTGATAATTTGTAATGATAAAGGAGTACTGTGGTTTATTGAATACTATAGGATGCTTTACTTATTTAATGAAACGGTTAATATATGCTGGAATAACTAATTCTGTAAAGTGTCACTTATGTCACTTTTCCACTCCCGTAAAGGTAGGCTTTGACTACGCCGCGCGACACGAGAAATGAAAGCGAGACAGCGTCGTCTGTTGTTTGTTCAAGTTGAGGTCCAGTCACGGCCAATTTTGTACCTCGGAAGTACGTGTTCATGGATTTGTTTCTTTTAACAGTGTTAGATATCATGCTTAGTACTGCCATTTTTAACTATAAATTGAATGGATGGACAACGCCCTTACAAAATACTAACGTAGTATACCAATACCATCATAACGCTGATGTCTTTCGTAGATTAAGTGTAGGCATTCGGGAATCTGATTACCGGAAACGAGCTATTCGATCTCAGTCAACAACGAATGTGACTTTTGAGTACTTTGTTGGGATACTGTACCAAGCATCCACATCCTTAGGGGCTGCAGGTAACAGGTCTCGGGGCTATCCCCTTTATCCGAGCATCCTCTCAAGGGGGGTCACGACCCCCGGTTCTTATACTTTCAAACCTCAGTATGACCACTCTAGGCTAAAAGGCATAAATAGGATACATCGGGTATATCTCCTCATACGGAAGCAGACATTTGCTATTGATAAAAGGGTTGTTTGCTGCAGATGGAAGAATGAAGATGTCATGGACCGCGGTCCACACTCACCATCAGGTGAACCGTGTGCTCGTTATCAGCCTTAATATTATATACATCTAGGCTATTTATATATTAAAATGGCCTAGATATATCTTTTATAACTATTACTTATATTGTGTTTTTGTCGCGGAATTGTTCGCTTGTCTCTGACTCTCTCTACAAAGCCCTCCATTTAACTTTATATAAAGCACACATGTCACGGTCATGTCATGTCATGTTTGATACCCAAAGATATTACATACAGGTATATTTATTTTAATTGTCATACGTTTATTTTTGTTACGCGCACATGAAAGTACCCGTTATTAAAACAACGGAATGATCGCTATAATAATTTTAAACAAAATAAAAGTAAAACAAACTCAATACTAATAATTTCATAAGCATAGGATTATGAAATTATTGTATTGTCATCGTATCTTGGCAAATTTTAGATTATTCACATGTACGGAATTGGGTAAAAACTAAATGAATACATAAAAAAATCATTACATACATACATTCTCGTGTACTAGTGTGAGTATGTGTAATACCACATACATATTAAGAAACTTACTCGCAGGTGTAAGAAACCAGGCCGTTACTTGGAAGATCTTCCTCAAACTTCTGTAGTTATTTGCTTTCATAACGAGGCGTGGTCGGTCCTACTCCGAACAGTCCATTCAGTAATAGACAGATCGCCGGCTCATTTAATAAAGGAAATTATTCTCGTCGACGATTTCTCGGATATGCGTAAGTAATAAAATTTTAGATCATATCAGTATTTTTAGAAATATCACTTTAGATTATTCCAATAATAATGATGAACATAATTTTTACAAAAGGACCATTTTTTTACTTTTAGCTTTATGTATTATATTTCGTACTATATAATCGAAATAAAAGTTATTTAATTATTGTTTCGTATTAATATTATATTACCTGTACTTTAGAATTGTCAAAATCGAATTTCTATTTTTTCGATTACGGACATTAAAATTTTCCAAAGGTTTTGCATTTGAAATATCCTGTAATTTTTTATACGTTTAAAATAGTTACACCCATATTACAGCACACTTGATGCAACAGTTAGACGATTACATGTCTTCGCTTCCGAAAGTTAGAATAGTTCGTGCAACTCGTCGTGAAGGCCTCATTAGAGCTCGACTTCTTGGAGCTCGCTACGTAACGGCACCTGTCTTAACTTATTTGGACAGTCACTGTGAATGTACCGAAGGTAATAACAAATAGAATAAGGGTTAGTTTTGGGATTTGGCAAACTATTTTTTTTTAATGTTCCCTTTTCTATCACAGGATGGTTGGAGCCTTTATTAGATAGAATTGCAAGAAACAAAACTACAGTAGTATGTCCCGTTATAGACGTCATCGATGATAATACATTAGAATATCACTACAGGGACTCGTCATCTGTCAATGTTGGCGGTTTCGACTGGAATCTCCAGTTCAATTGGCATCCAGTGCCAGCGAAGGAAAGGGCAAGACACCAACACACGGCAGAGCCTGTGTGGTCTCCGACTATGGCTGGTGGTCTTTTCGCCATCGACAAAGAATTTTTCGAAAGACTTGGAACTTACGACAGCGGGTTTGACATATGGGGTGGAGAAAACTTGGAATTATCGTTCAAAACATGGATGTGTGGTGGAACTTTGGAAATTGTTCCATGTTCTCATGTAGGTCACATATTTAGAAAGCGCTCGCCATACAAATGGCGGACAGGAGTGAATGTATTGAAAAAGAATTCGGTCCGTTTGGCAGAGGTATTCATTGTTATATTAATAGTGTTTTAATAATATTGCTTATGTACGTATTCATTGTATTTGCTGAAATGTTTCAGGTATGGTTAGACGATTACGCCAAGTACTATTATCAAAGAGTAGGTAACGACAAAGGGGACTATGGTGATATTACTGGCAGAAAACAACTTAGAGATAACCTTGGATGTAAATCTTTTGAATGGTACCTAAAAAATATTTATCCTGAACTATTTATACCTGGAGAGTCTGTCGCGCATGGTGAGGTATGTACTAAAGAGTATATAATTTATTATACGACTTTTACTTATCTTTTTCTTTAATCATTCAATAAAAATAGAATTTCAATTTATTAAGTGTAATTGATATTATATTATATTGTTTTTTATTATTCTGCATCCATATGCAGAAATTTAATATACTTTTATCTTATTCAAAAACCGAGAATTCTAGTACTAGAAGAAGTACTAGTATCAAAGAGAAAACTAGACAAAGAAAATAGAACTGTCTTAAAATAATGAGTGCAAACAATAATACGTGTTATTCCAAATTATTGCTTACGCAGATCAGAAATGTCGCCTTCCAAAAGACTTGTTTGGACTCTCCAACGCGCAAGTCTGACCATCATAAGCCAGTCGGACTATACCCGTGTCACCGGCAGGGAGGAAATCAGGTCTTTAGCCCTTCGAAATTCGCATTAATGCGGCAGTACCATCGTTTTAGAAGTGTTAATGGGAATTTTCGTTCCTGTTTCGTTCTATCTTTTCGCTATTGCACTCTCCCATCCTAAGCACATTTCTGAACACGTTTACGTTATTACACTTAAAGCACGGAATGATTTATTTCTTGATATTTTTTGTAACGCTGCATGATAGATTCGAAATCAAGCGTTGAGTAGCAATTACTGTCTCGACGGAGAAACTTTGGAAGATGTTGACAGCGCAACAGAACCACTAATGATCCACAAATGCCATCACAGCGGTGGTAATCAGGTATCACAGTAAAAGGAGAAATATTTGGAAATATAGTTTGAAATTAATTCGGGGTACTACATATGTACGTTAGCATCTATTAACTTATTCGAATATAAAGAATAAGACGGTAGTTGATTTTGTTGATCATCCATTTGCATTGTGACTTTATCACTGGAAGCAGACGCTCAGGGTGATAGAGTTACATGATCGCTTGCTTTGGCACGCCTTTTTAAAATAATCGATGGCATCAGATCGCGAATCCTTCTACGGAAATGTGCATCGACTCGGGTGCTGTTCCCGAGGACATGAAGAAGCCAGTCAACATATGGCCATGCCACGGGGAATACGGCAATCAGGTTTGTCTGAGGACGCCATCATTGATTAACATTCATCTAGCGCTTTTGCTTCATCAGTAGTTGGTTGTTGGTGTTCACCTTTGTCGTGGTAAGTTGGTAAACGTTGAGTATTTTAAATCTAACTAATACCATTTCGAGTACGCAGTTTGGCTTCTGATAGCTAACAAAGCCTACTTTTTTTTAATATTTTTTGTGTTTTTGCTACATACTAACGCTGTATTTTATTCGCATACCTTATAAACCTAACAACACGTTTTAAGTGAATAGTATTTTGAGTAACAGGATTGGTGCTTAAAACTGTTTCCCAAATTGTGAATAAATTAAAAGAATTGACATACTTTTACGCGTTATAATCAAACCTTCAGTTCTTAAACATTGGTACTGCCGCTAGGTTTATATAATTAGCTAAGTGTTTTGTTTAATTATGTACTAATAATGATATTTTAATTAATGTTAAAAAATAAGTTTTTCTATGTAGATTGAATTGATTTCTGTATTAAATCTATTATATTTTGGGTTGTGGTAAATAAATTTACAACTAAAACACCATGTCATTTACTTAGTAATCTGTATTTAATAATAATATATGCATCAATTATTTAAGCATTACAATTGATTATTTAGTATTATTTTTAGGCTGATTGTTTTTATATTAATTTATATATTGATATATATATATATATACATATATATATATATATATATATATTCTTTATACATCGCTTACAATATTTGATTTTGGGAAGGGGAGTTAGCATGACTAACTAACAAAATAAAAATTATGAAGATTGAATGATATAATTTATTCTCAGTTTATTCAAAGTATAAAGCTGATAAAAAAGTCTCTAAATATAGACATAGATTCATATAATAATTAAGATTTCTTTAGAACTTACCGATTGTCAATCGGAATTGTAATCCATGTCTATAGATGTGTATCACAAATTACCTCCATGACCATAAATAGCTATAGGTGGTGGGTCCTTGAGTAGAGAGCAGCTTTTTAAATATACAATTATCAATTTCCAGTACTGGATGTATTCAAAGAATGGTGAAATACGCCGTGACGAGACATGCCTTGATTACTCTGGTCACGATGTTGTTCTGTATCCTTGCCATGGGGCCAAGGGCAATCAACTGTGGCTGTACGATCCTCATGTAAGTTTTGATATATTTAAATGTAAAGCTTGACTTATATGTAAACCAAGTTAAACATGGATGCGACAGTAACGTTTCAATATTTTGTACATTACTGAGTAAATTTAAGTTGTATACATTGTAGGACAAATACAATGCATCTTGCTCATTTATCTTAAGTAACTATTTAGTGGAGAAGTATTTTGGTATATATGTAGTAGTAAACATTTATGTTGTAATTTACGATGGGGCTGACTTGTCTTTGGAAAAAATGTCTTAAATTAAATTAGATGAAAAAAATCTTAATAGATTTTAAATATTTTGGATATCACGACGTGATTCTGTATCGATTGGCGGTAAGTACCCTTGCGGTGAAGAAATCACTGGCCTTTCTGTATTTCTATTCTATCCAAGAATATTGGCATTAAAAAGCACCTTAAAACTGTGTGTGTCTACGTGTATAACGTTGAGCGGAAAACCAAGTCACCAAATTATTCGATACGAAGCCTGCTAAATCTTCCTCTCGCTATAGACATCCCATGAGCATCTTGAGCCATGTATGCTGCAGAGAAATACCTTTTAGTCAAGTTCATATACGTATGTACATTATTTTCCAAAAAGGGTTAATCAGTTGCTATACAAGATACAACATAATATATATTAGGTTTTGGCTACAGCTATTATTTTTATTTGGAAATAGATCTTAGAACACGATACACAGGGAATAAAAATTACCATTAAAGGAACATCCGAACTGAAGTATTTATTTATTTATTTATTTATTTATTTATTTTCACCACAACTAAAATACATAGAATAATTTTTACATAATAGAAACATGTTCTCCTTAATAAAAACATTAGTACATAGTCGTGGCTCACTGATGCCTGCAGTAGGTATTAAAAAACCTGTAAATCACAGGACATCAGGTCACCATTCCGCAGAACTTACGTATACAAAGAGTTCAGTAAAGTTTGCCAAATATTCCATGAAAATTAAATTAAAAGTAAAATAAACAATCAATTAACATTAGGAAGCAATAACTAGTTATAAGACTTATGATAAATAGGCTTATTACCTTATTAAAATATGTGAAAATTTTAATAAATCTAAAATATACATAATTAAAATATATTAAATAATTAACAATCTAATTAACTTAATTTAAAAAGAGCGCCCAAACACTTGTTGTGTTTTGAAATACTCGCTCACGTATTGAAGCGTACATATGTGTTTGCGAGTGTAATAGTGTCTCATGTTTGTGATATAATATATACTTTAACATAAAATTATTAAAAACTATTAAGAGATCACTTCTAGGAATTTCTCAACGTCAATGTAAGTTTGTTCAAGCAGCCATTCGCGAAGAACACGTTTTAAGTTGAACTTGTTTAAAGCATACAATGACAATTTCTTATTAAGTTTGCTGTATAAGTAAGGACCTCTTATTCCTATTGCCTCCAATTTTCCCAGTAATATCGGAATAGAAACTGTGTCGAAGGCCTTGGTTAAATCCAGGAACATACCAATGCACTTTTGACCTTGGTCTAGGTTTTGTACAATATGGTCGACTAAGTTGTGTACAGCGTCTGTTGTTGACAAACTCGTCCGGAAGCCAAACTGGTTACGGGATAATAAATTATATGTCTCCAAATAGGAAACCAACCTCTTGTTAATAATTTTTTCGAAGATTTTAGACAGGGCTGGTAGTATAGAAATTGGTCTGTAATTTTCTGTACAGCTTCTGTCTCCAGATTTAAAAATAGGACATACAAGTGCTTTTTTGAAAACGTTTGGAAACTTGCATACTAAAATATTTATAAACTGTCTAATATGTCTATGCTTTTTACGAGTATGCTGCGCGAAGATTATAAAAGTATGCATTGATATTGAGTGTAAGACATCTACTAACTTGTTAACTTGCGTTAAATGGTATCTAGCCCACCTAACCGCACTGAAGGGTATATTCGACTATTCTAATCACTATATTCCAGCCGCTGATTTTTAACATCGTACATCACGACAGAATTCTGCCTAATCATCTCGATGCAATCCACCACTGAGTGCTTCACGCGATATTTCCTGCCGCGCACAATTACTCTATGGAATCAGCTGTCGCTAACTGTGTCTCCGAACCGATATGACTTAGAGACCTTCAAGAAAAGAGCCTACACCTTTCTCAAAGGCCGGCAACGCATTTGCTACTCCACTGGTTTTGCGGATGTTCATGGGCGGCGGTAATTACTTACGAGCTGCCTGTTCGATTGCTACTGATGTAAAAAAATAATAACAGAGTGAAAATCTATGTCTGTCACCCGGACTTACTCGTATATTATATATACTATAATTTATTTTCACTTTTTTATTTATAACCTAGCTGTTTTGAGTTTGAATAGAATATAACGTATTTCATTAAAATGAGAACTAGAGTGCTGCGGGCCTAGAGTCGACCCGGACAACGTTTGTGCATTAAAAATTTGATGGTTTCTAGAATATGTGCCGTGTTCAAGATACTCTAAATGAATCTTTCTAAAATCTTTAAAATACATTATATCGGGCTAAGGAAAGGGACGTTGAGTAAATACGCGAATACTTAACATTATGATTATATCCTGCGCAGTTGATGTCATCTGGTAATAATCGGAAGATATCGCTATTGTCGAAATCAAACAGCGATATATTATTAAACGTATGCTGGAACTCGTATGGAACTAGAATATGAAATAAATTACCAATTTAGGCTTTGTAATACACATACTTTAAAAATATCTAAATTTATATTTTTTCTTATATTCATCAGAACATTAGGTGTTCAATACTTTGACTAATCCATAATGTCTTGCAGACAAAGCTACTGAAGCATGGTTCGAGCGAAAAATGCATGACGATATCGCGCAATAAGGACAAAATTGTGATGGAGACATGCGTCGATACGGAGCCAAGGCAAATGTGGATCATGGAGAATTTCAATATTGATCGGCTAAGTCCCGAGCTGACGGCCGATTAGCCGGAACCCAACGATGATCTGCTGTTTATATAAAACATGCAGCAATAATTATGATGAACTCTTTTGAAAACATTTTCCTAGCATTTGAACGTGTTTATCGTAACTCACTTGTTGTTGAATGCATCGTGTGCTTTTGTAGTCCACATAAGTGATAAAGTTTTCTTTTATGTCTACTTGGAGTCGAAACTTAAAAGTATGAGTTTATTTACTTATATTGTGTAGCATTTTTTTTTAAATTGATTCTTAAAATCTAGAATTAAAATCTTCAACTGTCGAAGATCTGTAAATTCAAAGTTAAACGAAGAAACATTTCGCATCTACTAAATTTGTCTTCTATTAAAATTGCCTTGATTAGACAACTTTCTCTTTTTAACGTCCAAATTACACAATTTTTTTCCAGTTCCGTTTCGACTGTAGATAATTTTTGTGTGTTTATTAAAATATTAAAACGTATGTCAACGTGTGCTATTCAAATAATGACGGCGCTAAATCGTAGTGTTCTTCGCCAAGTATTAAATGTACCGAATAGATTTTAGTCTGCTCTTCAAATTGTACATATCTTACTACATATTTTATAAAATACCGTACCTTTGAATATATTGAATTAGACGAATTCGTAATTATACAATTTATCAGAAAATTGCCATTATTTGATGACTTGGCTTCTATGTAAATGTTATTGTGATTTCTATAATATAATCCATAGTCTTTGTAATTTATATCTTAGAGAAAGATAGCTAAATATTTATGTAGTTAGGCTAGATTAATTCCTCTTCGATGTATTTCCATTTTTCAGTTTGTAATTGTAATTTTAATGTGTATTTTTGTATTGCTCACGGCGAAGCGAATTTATTTCGAAATGGAATTTATTATTTTTGGTATATTAGAAAAAATTATCAAAAGTGACTGAATATTTTTATAATATTTCCCTAAAACTTTTTTTTATGATTATTTGACTTATTAATTTTATAAGTGCCAACAAATGTGACTAATACACGACTAAATTTTGTTTAAGTTCTTTAGTTAATTAGTTTTTACTCATATTTTCAGCAAAATTCTGCAAAAACAACCGGTGTAATTATTAAATTAAATATTATCATTTTATCTAATTTAATTTCAAGGAAATTGCCAATATAATTAACATTTCAAACGTGCCAGTATTTGACTTTTAATTTTATTTATAAACTCCCACTACTTACTGCCAATCAGTTTTTCCATTTAGAAACTGTATCTTATACAGTTCTCATTTCATTGGTTATTGAAAATATAGTACAGATGTATATTCAATTTTAAAAACAACACGTTAGAATAAAAAATAGTACGAAGTATGTAACATTGGACTTAGTTTTCATTTCTTGTACTGTCTGTATATATTTGACTAGGATAAATTTCCAGATTATGCGTGTGCCTAGAGTTATTATAGATTATATATAATGGAGATAAGCTGGTAGTTTTAATTTAGGACTTTTCATGTTTTCTTTTCAAATTCACGTTATTCCAATTGTAAATATTTCACGAGGGAAATTTCTGTTTTTATTCAAAGAATCCTATTTGTATTGTAACAATAGTAAAATAGTGTCTGTTGATATAGAGAAATCGACTGAAGTGTTTTAATTTGAAATTAAATAATAAAATTAAAACATTTAAGTGATAAATATTTTATATTATATTCGTTCGTGTACGATTCGGGTTTATTTTTAAATATGATAATATTGAATTGAAAATAAAAAAAAATAATACATAGTTCATAAATTCGTATTGAGATAGGAAAAAAATTAAATGTGCCTTATACCTTTACGTAATAATTATATTTGAATGTTGAATATCTGTATATAATGCAATGTCTCCTAGTGTATAATATTACAATAGTTAGCATAACATATAGATGGCGATACTATAGTCTTTGTAAAATAAAGCATTATGTTTGATTTGTACTAATTTGTTTCATTTCGTTGTTTCAAGTATTTACACTTTAGCTCAGAAGTGGCTGTAACATAAATATCAGTACCACATCGCACCTGGTCCCTGTTCAATACGGCGAGGAAAGAAAATGGAGACACAATTTATTGACCTATAATCAGGGTCAAACTTCGGCTAGGCCCATGTAAGCTAAGAGATGCCAACCAGCTTATTACTCAAAGCCATTTATATTATATTATAATTCTAGTATTAAATCTTACTATCACTAGTTAGATATAACTCTATCTTATACTATTGTAGTTTTCTTCGTCACCTCGAGGGTTTTTCAGACTGGGTCAATGCGATTGTGTAAGGAATATCAGTAAATATTCATGCGATTTCTTGCTTCAAGGGGATTTAATAATATGTCTTTACCTATGAAATTGCCGTTTTGTATGAAATAAGTTAAAAGATTTTTTTTTCAAACTTTTTCATATCTGTTATTCAAAGTAATCACCCATGTAATCGATAGTAGTAGGGTTATTAGTAGGGTAGGTAGTTTATTGATGCCCTTCTTGTTAAAATCAGCTGTAGGCTACAAACTCTTCAAAGACATTTTGTACTGCCTCTCGGGTATTGAATTTTTTTTCCGGAATTTTGAAAAAGTAATAGTCGGTGGGTGCAAGGTCGTGAGTACGTTGGATGAGGGAGAGCTTCCAACTCCAACTCTTGCAGCTTGGAGACTGTCTTTTGTGCAGTATGGGGTTGCGCGTTGTCGTGTAGGAGCAGCGGGGGCGACCGATTGACCAAAGCTGGTTGCAGATGTGCGAGCTTCTCCATCATTGTCTTCAGTTCTTTACAGTACACATCTGCAGTAATGCTCATGCCGTTTGGTAAAAAACTGTGATGAATCACACCGGCACTAGACCACCAAACAGTGACCTTCAAATTTCTAGAGATCTCTGCTTTGGTGCTGAACCAGAATCAAACCAACTTGCTGAGCGCTTTCGATTGTCGAACAGAATACTTTTTTGTCGCACGTAACAATTTGGTTCAAAATTCTTTCATTTCTGTGCCTGTTGAGCAGCGCGAGGTCTCAACGCGTACGTTGCGCTAGCGATCGTTAAGTTCGTGGGGCACCCATCTATCAAGCTTTTTAACCTTGCCAATTTGTCGCAAATAGACCAATATTGTTTTGATGTTAACATCAAAAGCTGCTGCTAGCTCAGCTGTAAATTGAGTATAATCAGCTTTCACGATCGCCTTTAATTCATCATTGTTGACCAAAAGTGTCCAGACGACCACGAAGTTCATTTTTTCAAATCAAAATTTCCAGAACAGAATAGGGCAAATCAATAACGGGTTGTGCGTTCGTTTGTAAAGTTCTCTCTGTAAACGTTGTTGATGTTACATGCCGTTTGTGCCGCGTTGATGCCATAGAACTCGGATGTGAGATAATTACACGTTTTTAAAGTATCCATTATGACGAAAAATGTTCAAACTTAATGAAAATACAAAGCTAATCAATAAACAAAAGACTGACTTTGTCATGTTTTAAAACAAAATTTATTTGAATTTACAATTTACAGATTTTTCACATATGTAATATATGTATGTATAAGACTCGCTACGTTATCCACAAAATTATAGAGAACTCTTACGCCTGATTAGAGAGAAATACAAAATCGAAGCCGCCAACTTCGTGTATTAAAATAAAAACAAATATATATACTCTAAAACTAAGACATATGTCAGAGGGTTGTTCATAGTGTACTTTTTAACTGCACCTTAGCAAGATATACGTCACATTGGGAAAAATGCGAATTATATGCTGCGAAAAACTTTCGGAGTGGATTTCTTGTATTTATTATTGCGTGTGTTTGGCCAAGTGTACGCGATCTGTAAGTCATACAGTAGCTAAAAGTAATATATCTTCATCAACAGAATAACGGATTTCATATTATATATATATATATATATATATATATATATATATAACAGACGTGTCTCTTCAAATATATGAAATAAAACCTATGCTGCTTTTAGAATTATATGAGAGTCCTCTGATCTGACTTTAAAATTATCTAAGTCAATGTCTATTTCGCAGATTTTGCCGCCAACGTGGCCTTTCTATAATGTATGTGGTAACTGTCTACTGCGTCTTGAGTTCTGGTGGTTAATTCTAAGGCAAGGCAATATAATATGACATATTATTGGCTTTAGGGCCTGTGTAAAGTGTCTATATCGCGTGGCCGTGATACTGCATCCGAAAATTTATCTTAACCCTTATAACTCTTTATATTATACTCTAAACTCTTTACCTAAAAACATAAAAGAGCTGAAAACATTATATTTATTGAAAAACATATTAAATCGCCATATTTTGGAAGATTGCCACGAAAAAGACTATAAGAAATATAAAATAGTTAGAAGATCTTATTTCTTAATGGTATCAAGGTATGTTTGTAAATTATTCATGTTTGACATTTTTTATTACATATCTAAATTTTTCTGTACGCTCGTAACACTTATCTTCTATTTCTAAATTGTAATTCCTCGTCAGTGATATGTTATATATCTTTAGAGAAATAATAAACATCTTAATTCATAAACCAAAAAAAATCTCCTATTTTATTGGACATGTGTTATGATGATCAAGGAAATGTGAGAACGAGATAGTGTTTTCGTGTTTGCGCAAATACTTAAAGTCTTATAGTATATCGTGAGTTTTGTTATGATTTATTTAATCTTCAATTGTAAACACATTACTTTATAAAAATAAAAGGATACAATGTGAGGATTTGTGCCCATTGGAATTCCCTACCAGTCAACCTTTGGATGGAGAAACGTAGGTGCCAATAACAAAATAATCCTAAATATAACATTATATTTGACATAAAATAAATTAATAAACATAATAATAAATAAAATGCATGTAACATATATACATAAATACATATACAAATACATTAAACAATAAGTATCATAAATTACATAAATATTATATAATAAGAATAGATAAAATAAATAAATGGTATCATCTGGTTAAAACGAGATGTTATCGTCATGGTCGACATATTAGTAGATCAGAGACACAGTAGTGTTATTTTTTAATCGTTACATCGAACTCTTGAAAGAAACGACGTTTTCCTGTACAGTACATATGTATGTCCCTTTATGGGATGAAAAGATTATTGGTAGAAATATTTGTAATATAGTTATGTGCTATATAGTAACAGATATATTTTTTTAATTATATTAGGTTGAAAAACGAGCACGCAGTTCCCGTTATATATATAAATAATGACTTCGACACATAGTTTCTAGATCCATTCTCAACAAAGATTGGTTCAAGATATATGACGTGCTATGGAATCCTTGAGAACGGAGATTAATTGCCTCGTTACCTATAATTAGGTTCCCTACACTCGCCAATCGAAACACAGCTGCGTTATGCTGTCATTTGACGCCGGTATTCAGTAGTAGGGTGTGACCGATTGAACGGACCTGTTTATTTTTCGACTTGTATAATATAATTCGTGCTACATACAAAATCTTAGAAATACAAGTAAACTTGATGGTATTCCAACATTCACTGATTACGATTTCTCTTCAACCTTCGTAGACGTGAACTGAATAATGTGGAACTGATTGGTCTAGTTAAGAAAATGTTTTAAATTCTCTATGGATTAAGGATTTATTACGTTGATTGAAAAAGGAAACTAATAAAGAATTATTTATATATAGTTCTTTTAGTTTTTACTACGAACAAAGCCAGGAGGTACTATCCATTTCAGTCCTCAAGGGTGACAACGCATCGACATTATGATTTCTTGTCAAGGATGAATGTAGATGTTATGGGCCGCAGGAATCACTTAACATCAGGTGAACTGTGTGCTCGTTTGTACCTCTCAATGTAATAATAATAAAAAACACACCTCGTAGTAAATGCAGTAAAAACTAAGAGTAGTTTACGTTAGAACGTATGCCAAGTCTGCTTAACAACAGACAAGTAAGATCTGCGTGGTATGTAATATACTTTTAATGTTAATCAGTGTGACTGTGATCAAAAATTACCTTTATGCTTTATCTAGAAAAATACATACATACACGTGGAAAAGTGATTTGGGTTTCCAATATTATTTGAGGATAGCAGGTGTAACAAGATGAAGTTACGTAAATTTGATAGGTACTCAGATCAGATTATTGCTATTCTGAAATCTTATATATAAAAATATATGCATTCATGCATCGTTTATCCAATTAAAGGCCGCCAGCGCATCTGAGACTCTTAAGTGTTGCGGATGTCCACGGGTGGTGGTAATCACTTACCATCCGTTGAGCTACTTGCTCGTTTGCCACCTATTCTATAAAAATAACCTATTCCTTTTCCTTCCTTCATGGTCTTATTGCGCGTGCATTCGCATATCAGATTAAGGAAGAGGACAACGCTATCATTTATCACACGCAGTTGATGTCATCTGATACCAGAAGATATCGCCGTGTTCGAAAACGAACAGGAGGAAATCATTTATACGATACAGTGAAGGTACATTAATGTTAATCGGACGCGTCGGTCACTGCAATTTATCTCTGCATGGATTAAGTACCATCTGCAATGACTGAAGAGTTTCTGATGATTTACAAGTTACGCTAGGCAGCTACATAAGCATGTCGCATTCAATTTAAAGCGGAACAATCGCTCTCTACTCCTGTCAATATTTACACTTTAAGCAAGTAAAAAAGTAAAGTAACATCCTATATACTATGTATAAACCCCACTGCAGTGCATAGGCCTCCTGTCTCGAACCGGCCGGGCTGGAACCACGCCCTCATAGAATACCCGCGTAAAACAGAAGGATAAAGCTGCTGTGTTTTGTCTGGTGAGTATATGGATCCTCCGGATCCTTTATTATTTACCTTTATTATTGGTGACGAGGCGTAGCATCTCAGTCCTCATAGGATACAACGCATCTGCACTATGATTCCTTGTCAAGGATGAACGTAGATGTCATGGGTCGCAGGAATCAATTACCATCAGGTGAACTGCCTGCTCGTTTGTTACTCTTAATGTAATAAAAAAATAAATAAAATTAAATAAAGATGAAACTACTTTTTATACTTTTAATCATAAAATATTTGTATTAAATTATACATTCATAATAATATTAAGGACATTGCAGCAACCATAGTATTTTGAGGTTTACCGTGCTCCGTCGGCTAGCTTAAGCTTCGGCAGTCGCAGTGTAGAGCTAAATATGTTCGGATAAGGAGGAATGGCTGAAATAATAACTGGGTCTGTCGCTTAATAGTAACTTTTACTGTTCGTTCAAGCTTTTTCAGACATGTTTCATGAATAAATATAACAATTCTAGGTTCATTTTAGTACTATAAACAAAGTAACATTTACATCAGAATATTATGTTGTAAATCACACAGATAACTTCTTTCGACATTTATGAATGAAAAGGAATTAAAAAAGAAATAAGATTTACAAATGTAGAAATTTTGATACCGAACATGCCCGTCAGTGTCATCGGAAAACTGCTACGAACTTCATAGTGCCATGCCGACATCTACGGAAATATGAAAGGGCGCGGATTTGGATATAGAAAAAATATGTCTCAAAATATGTACATCACAAATAATGAAACTGTAATAGAGAGAAATAAAATATCTTATTATATCTTCGATTTAAACTATTATAATAAAAGAATAGGGATGAATGAGAGTTTGCGCAAATGCTTTAACTTTTATGTACACACATTATTGTTATTTTATTTTTATTATCTAGAGATCAACACACGAGCCACACAGCTCACCTGATGGCAAAATCAAAGCAAATTCCTGCGGCGCATGACAACCAACCAACCCACGACAAGGAATTACTACGCAGATGTTCCGTCACCTACTCGGTCTGAGATTGAATCCTCACTAATAAACAAAAGGTCTCCGTATCCCTACACTCACCAGACGAAACCCGGCAGCATTATTTTGGTATTTTGTGAGCGCCAGATCCTACTCCGATCGAGCTGACCCATTCAATCTGAAGCCAGAAACAAACTGCAGCACAGCTCTACCACTGTACATTTAAATAAGAAAACTAAGATAATAAAAGTATATAAGAAAGCACAACTTATTTTAACAATAAAAATCTCTTCCAGCAGGCCTGGTGTTCATTGAAAATAGGAATATTCTCTATTTATATGGTTATTAGTTGATGTCTTCTACTAAAATAACCATGAGATATTATCGTGGTGGTAATTAAAATCGTATTAATATGACCACTTATAATATTTAAGTTTAAAGTAACACATTTAAATCTATTAAGAATTAAAGATTAACTGCTTGAAAATATCAATTAGAACATAATATTAATAGTGGAATATCTTTCTCGGGACATTATATATCATACATAATAAACTAGATTACTATTTACTATTACAAAAAACAGAAACAATATCTAATGAAAGCTTGGTTGTTTGAATTGTTTTTTTTATATTTACGTATTAGCTACCAAAGCCAGAACTAATAGGGCCTGGATTTGTTTCGGCCAATTTTAGCTGTGCTCGTAGAGTTAACAGATTTACTTTCACCATCGGCTCTCCTATCTGTCAACGGAGTGTATGTTTCTGTTTGGTAAATTTTGATGGATGTTCTCTCATCAGGTTTTTTATAACACCCATAGGAAGAGATAGGGTGGGGCTACTCTTGCGCCGCCACCAAATTTGAAGGAAGTCGCAGTCCTGAAGCATCCATGCAGATGCTTCGGGATAGTGTTTTATGGCAATTTGTAGGCTTTGGTGATGACAATGGCTTATGTTATTGTTCCGAAAATACTTATTCTCACTAAAAGAATATTTAATATCAACAAGTTTTTTATAATTCTAATTATTTTTGAATCGCTTGGAGAATAACATCTCGCATTCATTCCAACAAACCAATTGTTATAAATTGTCATCCTGAAGTTTTTATTAACTGGAACTACCTAATATTTTCGGATCGATCTGTGCAGACACAATCTTGATGTCTTACAGTGGTATATCTAGGGATATAATTTTATTAATCACATGATCCCAAGCTGATTGCAGCACCCATATTTAAAATTCTATAGCCTCGCAATTGATTTTTTTTAAATTATGGTAAGAGTGGGTGTTCCATTGCGATTATTTGTGGACCACACTTACCTAAATATTTCGTGTATTTGTTAACCCAATTTAAGAAAGACTACATGCAAAATCAAAATTATACACTTTTACATCTCAAAAAGTGATATTGCACACGACAGATGGTATCGTACCTGCTCGATTGTAGCCAGCTCCGTAAATCCACAAAAAAATGGTGTTCAATGTGAAGTATTTGCGTGAATATATTTGACTGTAATGCAGTTTATGTCTCCATCAAGATCTTATCTTGAATAAAAATGCATTATACTTAATAATATCAAAATTCGTTACTAACAAACTGTAAACTTCGCTGCTTTCCTCAATACATTAAAGCTAAAGTAATTACGAAACACAACTTTGTCGCGAAAACACCCGTAATTCCAGGTCCGCTTTGTACCCCAATGAATAAAGTTTTTATGCATTTCAGAAATTTGGTACAGAAGTACGTGACGTGAAAGCAATGTAAAATAACCATTTACCAATAATTTTAAATATTTATAATAATGCATATTAAAAGTTCAGTACAATACTACTAAATGCTTCAAATAATCTACAATGTCCCGTACCTGGTATCTCGAAGTTATGTCAAAAAGCATTAACTCTGATGAGTAAAATGGAATTATTTTTATAATAATAATCTTCCTATCTCTTAATCACCAGGCAAAACACGATAGCATTGTTCTTCTTTTATGGAGTATATCAATAGTGTGGACGATTGTAGTCCCAATAAAGCTTCATCATCTACGCAGTTGCTACGCGTAGATTTTTTTTATAGCTGAGGGCTATGTTAGCCCGAGGGCTTTTACAGCGTAACCGGGATGAAAGGTGGCCGAGCGCTAAGGGCACTCAGTCAGTTGCTTGTGACGGATTAAACGCAGGAGCGTATAGAATACAGAAAGTTCAAAACGCGTTTTTGGAGCTTTATAATAATAATATTTTATATTTTATTATAACTATATATTAATGTATAGTTATAATAAAATCGTAAACAGATTTTGTATGTTTGTCTGAGCATTTGTGCGTGCTTGTCTCCGTATTGGTGAAACAATTTGGATACAGTTTTCAATCAGTAAATAAAATATCCATTACAAACACTTAGTATTTGTTTAATTCATACATAGGTTGCGATTTTTTTTTACTAACATACGGAATGTTAACTTAACAGTTATATAATATTAGCTAAACTATTATAGTAATATAATTGTTTAGCTAAGTTTCGCAGACTGAACCCTAAACCTAATGGTATTGACGCTTGGATGATATAGCAATATAAAGAGCGCCTCGCTTGGGTGAACTATATGTTGGCGTGCGTATGACCGCAGGAACAGCTAACACAGTATTATATATATATATTACATACAGTGTCTTTAATAAAGCCTAGTATAATGAGGTATAAAGAATCAAATATAGAAGAATCATTTACATTATTATTATTATATACACTTTATTGTACACCACAAAAATAAAATTATAACATATCACAAAAGGAAATAGACAAAATTAAAAATATTACTCTTCCAGACCACCTTTAGACTTGGGAATAATTCAGTTAAATATGTTAACAAAGTAGTAATATACTATAGAATATGTATATAAGAATAAACTAATACCTAAATGGGCTATACCAATATATATATATATATATATATATATATATATTATACTATATATATATTATACTATATATATATTATACTATATATATATTATACTATATATATATTATACTATATATATTACATACAGTGTCTTTAATAAAGCCTAGTATAATGAGGTATAAAGAATCAAATATAGAAGAATCATTTACATTATTATTATTATATACACTTTATTGTACACCACAAAAATAAAATTATAACATATCACAAAAAGGAAATAGACAAAATTAAAAATATTACTCTTCCAGACCACCTTTAGACTTGGGAATAATTCAGTTAAATATGTTAACAAAGTAGTAATTTTCTATAGAATATGTATATAAGAATAAACTAATACCTAAATGGGCTATACCAATATATATATAATACATCAATAATATTGACTAACCAGAAAATATGTCTACGAAAAAGTTCCGGTTCGTGATAGAGTGGATCGTGGATCTAAAAATCAGAACAAATCATAGAAAAAGTGGTTTGCTTTAACCGAAATGTCAGAAGCCAAATATAGTATTTATTCAGTATTACTTTTCATTATTTCAACAAAGTTGTTGGCTAAGTAATTGGGTAACACGAATGATACAATAACCAAGCTAACATAATGTAATAGTAAACAGCTCTAACAAATACAAAATCTTTATTTTCAGTAGATTCAAACCACAATGAAGTTGTATTTCTGTTTTGTATGCGGCTCTTGTTTAAATATAAATTTGCTTTCCAGAAACGAGTCTCAATTTACTTCAATCTAATTTTAAAAATTATGTATATTGTTTTATGTTTATCCAAACATTAGTTATTCAAAATAAGAGATATTTAACATTAACTTGATATCGAGAAATACTTTAATCCACCGGATTAAAAAAAAACCGAAAGGTTCAAATACAATCACATGTTAATGCATGTCAATCGCATGTGATGCTTAACTTTTTTTTAATAATATTAGGGGTAGGGGAAAAGAGCGCACAAATTCATCTGATGGTAAATGAAGTATTCCCATGGCATCCACGTATCTAAGTACTGAGATGTAATCATCACCTGTATTTGCGTCAACGGATCAATACACTATACTACTAAGTATATAAATTATAGTTATTAAATTAATAAATAAAAATATTTTACAAACATATTGTCTATATTGAAATAAACCTTTTGTTTTAGCTATATGTGGATAAATCACTCCAATTAGCATACGTTTTATACAATAAAATGTAAAACAATACAGAGCGAAAATATTTCAAGAAAATTTGTTGGCTAAGTGATTGGGTAACACGAATGATACAATAACCAAGCTAACATAATGTAATAGTAAACAGCTCTAACAAATACAAAATCTTTATTTTCAGTAGATTCAAACCACAATGAAGTTGTATTTCTGTTTTGTATGCGGCTCTTGTTTAAATATAAATTTGCTTTCCAGAAACGAGTCTCAATTTACTTCAATCTAATTTTAAAAATTATGTATATTGTTTTATGTTTATCCAAACATTAGTTATTCAAAATAAGAGATATTTAACATTAACTTGATATCGAGAAATACTTTAATCCACCGGATTAAAAAAAAACCGAAAGGTTCAAATACAATCACATGTTAATGCATGTCAATCGCATGTGATGCTTAACTTTTTTTTAATAATATTAGGGGTAGGGGAAAAGAGCGCACAAATTCATCTGATGGTAAATGAAGTATTCCCATGGCATCCACGTATCTAAGTACTGAGATGTAATCATCACCTGTATTTGCGTCAACGGATCAATACACTGTACTACTAAGTATATAAATTATAGTTATTAAATTAATAAAATAAAAATATTTTACAAACATATTGTCTATATTGAAATAAACCTTTTGTTTTAACTATATGTGGAAAAATCACTCCAATTAGCATACGTTTAATACAATAAAATGTAAAACAATATAGAGCGAAAATATTTCAAGAAAATTTGTTGGCTAAGTGATTGGGTAACACGAATGATACAATAACCAAGCTAACATAATGTAATAGTAAACAGCTCTAACAAATACAAAATCTTTATTTTCAGTAGATTCAAACCACAATGAAGTTGTATTTCTGTTTTGTATGCGGCTCTTGTTTAAATATAAATTTCCTTTCCAGAAACGAGTCTCAATTTACTTCAATCTAATTTTAAAAATTATGTATATTGTTTTATGTTTATTCAAACATTAGTTATTCAAAATAAGAGATATTTAACATTAATTTGATATCGAGAAATACTTTAATCCACCGGATTAAAAATACCGAAAGGTTCAAATACAATCACATGTTAATGCATGTCAATCGCATGTTATGCTTAACTTTTTTTTAATAATATTAGGGGTAGAGGAAAAGAGCGCACCAATTCATCTGATGGTAAATGAAGTATTCCCATGGCATCCACGTATCTAAGTACTGAGATGTAATCATCACCTGTATTTGCGTCAACGGATCAATACACTGTACTACTAAGTATATAAATTATAGTTATTAAATTAATAAAATAAAATATAATATATAAAAAAACAAAACATATATAAGGATCAACAAGACGCGAGTCTTTCGTCAGGTGTCCAAACGGTCGTCGGACAGTCCAAACGATTGAGGGGTCAATTATATATATTATCATTATTATAAATATGGACATCACGGCTGTGTTCTGCTGAAATTTTACGTTGGTACTTTAAGGTGTATGTTTAAACAGATAAAATGACGACGAATCATTAACTCTGTGTTTGCCAAGTATTTACAGAATTATTCAATATTATGTGTTATTGATTTCATTTAAACATCTCCACAGCTCGACTCCTTATATAGTTTGTACTAATAATTCAATAATATCATGTATTTTAGTATAAGAAATTTAACACATATCAACACTGCATAAAAAAAATAACCACGTAATATAATTTACTGCTATAAGCTTACGTGGATTTCACATAGTTCACTTTAGGTTTAGATACATATAGTAGTAGTTAAAATTTAATAATAAATATTTTTAATATAAAATCACATGTCTTAACACAAAAATAATATTACACAAACAACCCGTAACTATGAGCATAAGTTGATTTGCATAACGAGGATATTAGAAAATAAATTTTGCGCTTTATCGCAACATATTGTAAGTAGGGATCGAGAAAAATTGCTTAAACATCATACGTTCAAAACTGGTACCTACTAACGTAGCCAAAGTAGCTCTTATTACAATGTGTTTAAAGCGATATTGCCAATAGCACTGACACACAAATTAAAGTAGCGAAAGCAAAATTGAAGGAGTCTAACAAATACGTTATGAGCGTGCAGAATTGTTGAGTCATACTTGTGATCTACGTATACGAATAAGTAAAGACAATTCTACAGGAAGACATTTTTAATATTAACTAGTTATTTTTAACCTATATTAATGTCAACTACATTGACATACAGTGACATCTTAGTTATACAATAGCTAACGCACGAATAGGTTGGCTAAACCAGGATTGGACCACGCTTTCTGGAATACCAGGTTAAAATAATAATTTATCGCTTCTATGTTTCATCTGGTAAAAGAAAGAAAACGAAGACCTTATAAAGCATTCATTCCATTAAATTATATTTGGCATGCTAGATTTCTGATTGCTAGAGCAATTGACCAGGCTCAGTTGTTTAACGGCTAGGTTTTTTGCCGTAATCGTATGGCCAGATCTTAGGAAGCCGTAGTGTGATACCAGCACTGGTCCACCAAAGACTCACCGGTACCTTTTTCTGAGTCAACTTGGGACTCCATTTGGGTGGTTCTCCTGAGTTCAACAACCGTGATGAGCGTTTCCGATTGTCGTACAGTATCCAGTTTTCATCACAAGTTACGGTACCATTCAAAATTCCGTCGTTATGGTGTCGGTTGAGTAATATAACGCAGCACTCAATGCGTGTTTGTCGGTGTGCTTCGCTCAATTCATGCGGTACCCTTTTCTCGAGCTTTTTCACTTTCCCAATTTGTTTCAAGTAAATTAAAATTCTTTTGTCACTCACACCGAAGCCTGTCGTTAACTCTGACGTGGTTTGTGATGAATCCGCTTCCACAATCACCATGATTCTTCATTGCAAACTTTGTTTTGAGGTCAAAATCTCCAGAACAAAAACGTTTTTACCGTGCTTTTTTATACAAATCATTAATCCGCCGAGCTGTTTCTGCAGCATTGGTGCTATGGTGGAACTCATATTCGTAAATAAAGCGATATCTCAAGTTTGAGTTTAAAGTGGCCAGTTCGAAGAAAACACCAATTTCATACGTAATGATCTAATTTTATGGAATTTAAAATCAGTTATTTTAGTAGAATGTTTTGTAACTTTCATATGTTCAAATGTTCAATAAATTCTTAAACTTTATTTGTCTTAGCAAATATCTAAAACAGGTGGGGTAAAGAAACTTTTATACTTCAAACGTCCACTCTTCCACATTTTATCCTGATTTGTGTGATAGATGTGAGAAATATTTAAAAATATTTGCAAACAAGTGAAATTTGTGAAAATCTTTGAAGTAAAAGAAGAAATCCGCAACTAACAAAACACAGGCTCTTACAATCTATATATTTTTCGGACCACTTTTGAATAAGTATTTTCTGCTTCAGACGTTCGATGTCTGTATTTAATGCATTTAAAAGTAACTACAGTTACAGATAACTTTGTTTTAATCTTTAATACATAATTTGTGACTGGTTTTTGAAACATTTGTTTGATTAAATTGTGTAAATTAAATAAAACTTAAAAATATTTAGGTATAGAATATTTATTTTTATGACATTTTTAATATATGTTCAGACGCTTTAACTTCAGCTTTAGAAGATTTTTTTTTAAACGAAGATTGGTTTTGTTTTGAATATATATGCTCAATTTGTGGAAGAAAATAAGAACACATAAAAATAAAGTAAATCAAAGTTACACCCTATATATATGTATAAACATATATACATATATATATTTATATACATATATATATATATATATATATATAAATCAGCAGCAATCACAGTCTACACTCGCCGTATAACAATTTGTATTTTAATAGAATAAGCCGGCAGAAAAAAAAACCTTAAACTAACACAAAACCATTATTATCCACATTAAAATAGAAAACAGTAAATCTGGTTATAGATGATATTCATTCTATGTTATAATTCTG
Organism: Teinopalpus imperialis; assembly: GCA_029286865.1. NCBI lineage: Eukaryota > Metazoa > Arthropoda > Insecta > Lepidoptera > Papilionidae > Teinopalpus > Teinopalpus imperialis. The sequence continues at coordinate 3,722,822 of JAGSMU010000022.1, read as the reverse complement.
CTACATAAATCTTTAAGAGAACATATGGGGCGGGATTTGTAAAGTCCCATTTCGCGAACACTGCATCCAAATTTTTGTCCGATCTAGAACGTGAAGCTGAGTGAGTGTATCCGTGTCATTAATGAATTGCGAAAGTTCACTGTGTAAAATGTAAAAGGGATTACTCTGAACGGCACCGTCTCATAACGACACTCTCATTAGTTAACAAAACATCCTTATTCACTTTTGACTCGCTCTGTAACAGCGTACTAAGCTATGCTGCAAAACACGCACAGTTACATGAAATATGATGGATATGTGTATATAAAAGCTATATATATATAAATATATATATAATAGATTTTTTCCACTTCTATTTAACCACGTCTTATTTAAAACGATAAAATACTAAAATATTTTCTCATATTTAAAACAATTAAGTGGTATATCAACAACAAAAATCCAAAAAGCAAATATATTACCTTATTTCCGGTTAACCCGTAAATGGTAAGTTTTTGAGTCTTACGTAATTCTGCCAAGCACCACGCACATTACGTCAATATATAAATGCAATATAAAATAGCAAGGCCTACGATTTTATACGCGCAAAAATGATATATCATATTTATCTTTCAACAGATTTGAAATAAAAAATGTTAGTCCAAGCTTAACACATCATTGAAAACCACAATTGATTCCAACACATGTTACGATTTCCATGCATAAACGCGCAGACAAACAGATAAACAAAAAGTCTGTTATCATTTTATTATACTAGCATGTAGTATATTAAATATATTCGAAAGGAAATTATTACAACTGGAAACCATCTCAAATAGTTACAATGTCCAATTGTGACAAATGGTGGTAAAATAATTTCTTTCTAACAGCCTTAAGCAAATAAATTTTAACTTTTCATTTTAGGATACTGCTGAGATGTAGGCATTATCTGGACTCTGTGCTGCGATCTGTCAATCAAGATGCATATCTTGGATAGGTACTCAACGATATAAATGAACTCCAACAACTAATTAAGATGGGAAAAGTTGCCGGAAGAAGAGCCGTTGGTCGAAGAAAAAAATCCTGGCCGCACAACATCCTGGGGTAGACGGGAATTGCGAGTGCCGCCGTATTTATTCGCTTATTTAGTCTCGCGAGGAATATGGAGGAATACACTAAACTGAATGCTTGTACCTAAGCCTACTTAGGCACCCAAAGAAGTAGAAGAAGTCTACTGCTAAATAAATATAAAAGATTGTCAATACCTTTGGATGTTATTTAAGTTACTTTTAACATGTAATAATAAAATTTAAAAAAATCTCAATTATAATTATGTATGCAAAATAAAAAGCTACAGGTAAAAATCTGATAGAACTTGATAACATAAGGTAAGATCTTACATTTTGTTTGAAATATATGTTTATATTATGAAGTTGGAACTTAGATCTGCTGCTAAACCTTTATAGATGTTTAAGGCTTAACATCATCGTAATAGTTGACAATGTGACAAACGTTATTTTTGTGTTTTATTTCTTAGTCAAGATCTCATCGTAACTCTAAACTTCGCTGCTTTCATGATTACACTAAGGCTGAAGTAACTACGAAACACAACTTTGTCAAGAAATCGTCTACAGTTCCAGTAACGATATCCGATTAAATGTTTATTTAACACATTGCAGAAATTTCCTTTAAAGCACATATATAAGAAATATAATATCTTTGAAATCTTAGCGCTAACCCTTTATGACGGTGAAAAGGTTTCATGTCACATAAATATACTTCGGCATAACAACACGGAATACTAAGGAACTGTTGTTTTCCATTACTAATATTACATTTGTATTCTTCGCTGCGTCAAATTTGACATAATCTACAGTGAAAGAACTTGCGTAAGTGGTCTGCATGTAATAATTTCGTAGAAAGAATTATGTGTTAAGCCTAGTCCAATTCATCTAGAATTGCTGCATGTAATAATTAAAGAAATTAAGTAGTAGCCTAAATTTATGTCCACCCCGTGTTTATAGTGGCTTCTTTTTTCTTATCTCGAAGCACATCAATTTATTTAATTTTAATAAATAAGATTAATACCTTTTAAAATAATTACTTGATTTACATAAACAAAAAAGTAATTATAGTGCTCTTTGGTAAAAAAACTGTGATGAATCACACACACACCGGCACTAAATCACGAAACTGTGACCATCAACTTTCTAAAGGTCATTTTTCGTTTACAAAGCTGCGTTGGCAAAGATGCATCGATTACATTGATTATTTTGAATAACAGAAATAAAAAAGTTTGAAACACAACTACTTTAAATTATTTCATACAAGACGGCAATTTCATAGGTAAAGACCTATTATAATATAAAATAGCTCGTGTCAATAATATCTTTTAAAGTTGGATAAAAATTATTCCACAATACCCGAAGTGCTCATAAGGGATTTAAACGAAGCACAGCATCCATACAATTTTAAAGTTCAATGGGTCTCGACAGGTGCATTGTGCGACGAAACTTTTCTAGATAATGATTATTGTTATGGAATGCTATTACATTTATATTGGAAGCAAGCCAACACTGAATACAATAAACGCCGGATGAGTGCAAATTGAAGAATAACATTTACTACGATTTCTTGAATATTTTTTCTCTCTTTTATGTAACAATGTCTTTTGAGAAGATATCTATAGGTGCACTATAAAAAGTCACAATAAATTATTTAATTTAAAGTTTTGTATTATGTTTGTGTTGTTTTTATGCCAATTCTACCTCCGATTTCAGAATCAGAATTCACTTTCAGAAAAGACGTTAAGTTACTGCTGATTGTGCCCATAGTATATAGAATTTCAATGAGATATCACTCGAAGTAATAGGTTCGAGTTAACTATAAGCTTTAGTATAACTCTATGACGCAGTTTTTAACAAACAGGACAACGTCACGTACGATCGTTAAAGCTAACAGTTGAATACTGGGTTATTTTTTAAAATATTAGGGGTGAGAAATGTTCACACGGTTTACCTAATGATAAGTAATGACTGTGGCCCGTGATATCCCTATAATAAATACTCAACAAATATTCAAGATACACATCCGTTAGTCTTCTGAAATAGAACGCCTTCTTAGACATAATCGAGTGCCAGATGTTTATACCATACGAAACATCGTTATGTTGCTAGTTTGTGTGTATGGTTGTCAGACTAGCTAACCTTTTAAAGGGTTTGGTTCCAAATCTAGCAGCAGTGTGCCTCTACCAAACTTGAAAACTTTGTCGCCAAAAATTGTATATATTAAAATAACTTTATTTGTATTAAATCCCTTTAAAACATACCTGATTAATAATATGTGTTTCATTTCATTAATATATTTAAAGTGGACTAACATTAGGATTTGTACTTTTTTTTATCGATTAGGTCGCAAACGAGCAAGCAGCTTATCTGACGGTAAGTGATTACCGCCGCCCATGAACATCGCTACACCAGCAGACTCGCAAATGCGCTGCCGGCCTTTAAGATTTTGGTCTTAAGATAAGAGCCTATACCTTGTCTTAAGACCAAAATGCACGGGTTCCCGAAGGGAGACGATATAGTCTCTCGTCAATTATACCAAAGTGCACAGACTTTGCTTCTGCAATAACTCTTTTGGTCTTTAGGTTCTGGAGGCGGAGTTTCACTTTTTTTAAACAAGACGGATTTTACATCCCGTGACGCCGTTTGCATCTGTCCAGGCCCGGTAACACTCCTGCTTATAGCGTGACGTTATTTTACAGGAGCGACCAAACCAAAGCTAGGATCTAGAGAAAGAGTTCCATCCCCTGAAGTACCACATCGGAGACAGAATCGATAACAACGTTGGGATCATCCCGTGAGTAGCAAATTTGCCCCCGGGGGTAGGATGTAAAAAAAGATCGCATCCCTTCCCAATCCGCTGAACTGTAGTGCCATATAACCTACAAATAGCAAGGGGTGCGTGAGAGGCACCATACTCCGGATCAAGCAATGATCCGATGAGCCTAGAGGGGCATTGACACAGACTAGATAGTTGTCCGGATGATAGGTCAATAGAAGGTCCAACAGGGAAGGTTTATAATCCTCCACGTCTGGAACCCGCGTAGGCGAAGTGACCAGTTGTGTCAGATAACAAACATGTGTTCCAATTTGTTGCCCGGATAAGTGAGGTATGAAGTGTCAACCGAAAAAGATATCTGCGTCTCGGTAAGAAAAAGCAATGCCGGCTTCACCATCTCGAGACGGTAGTGGATGGCGTTAAGGTTGGGATGCAGTCCTCTCATATTGCAGAAATCCAAGGCAAGCGTGGTAGGGTCTGACGAAACCTTTTTGCTCCCTTTGCCCCTGGCAGGATAGCTGTAGAGCGTAATTTCCCAGAATATGCGGGGCAGTCTGAGCGTACAGGCCCAGGTTGCATAAGGTCTTGGTACCCTCCTAGGGTAGATTTTTGGAAAATACCGCTACCATGTTGTTTAGGGAAGGTAGGCCTTCGGCTAGCTCACTCACTGGGCGAAACGCAGAAGTGTATGATACATCTTCTTTACGCCGGCTTTCTTTGAGGTACTTCCCCGGTCGAGCCGGCCCATTCGTGCAACAACAAAAGCTGTCGTCCGATCACGTTGCTATCACTCGTAGCGAAAGTAATCGAAAGGCTGCTGCTGCGTCACGTCACAAAAGCTGATGCTTTGTTCTACCAGCCGAAAGATACGTCCATTTATCAATGAATAAAATATTACACTCAAAGTTTGACTAAGATATACTAGTAGGAAAAATTCTTCTTTTTTCTTTTTCTGTTTAAATATTACAATAACATTTATTTTACTTTTCCTTATTACCATACATATCAGACTCACAGTGGAACTTTTACAGCTACTTATTATAAACACATAAAATTTCAAAATAAGCGTACTCATACACATATCTGTCACGATTGGACAAAAGCCTCTAAACGCCAGTAAAGTACGAAAAACGACTAATTTATTAAGGTTTCGATACACTCTTAAAATCTTTACTTTTATACTTGTTTTGTTATAGAATAGGTGGCAACCGAGTATGCAGCTCACCTGATGGTAAGTGATGCCTACGGACTTCCGCAACATCAAATAAGCCGCAGATGCGCTATAATTGTAATTTATTTTAACCCAAAAATATTTTATAATAGCGAAAATAGCACTTCGTAGAGATTCGTCCAGCACCTAATTTACAATAGCCGACGAGTGAATCAGAACCGCTATTGTTCGCGACAAAGCTAGCGAAATAAATTTGTAGAAACGTGCTTCCACACTAGAAAATGACTAGTGAAACATAAATCTATTTTTTAAGGTGTGTATAATAATATATAAAATTAATCAATAGTAAAAAAAAAACAATAAACCTTAACTTACTAACACAAATATAAATTATTCAAAGATTTTGATAACTACAAAAAATTATGTGCATTCCACAAATCAGTATTTTTTCACACCATTTCGTCTAAGAAGTAGCTCTAGCTCATTTCACTATAACGTTTTATTCTTGTAGAAGAAGAAAAATTGCTAATCCTGGTTTCTTATATAACTCCTTCACCCCTCATACCATCAGAATTTGATATACCCCATATCCCCAACTATACATGCAGCTCGCTGCATTCGAGCCTTAATACCACAAGGCTCATTCCAAGGTCCCAGTCTGTACACACTCTAACCAATAATATACCGTGCACTTGCGGTGTAGAGTCAAACCAAACGCTATCTGTAAACCCCTTCAATCTGCAGCCAAAACCTTAGGGGAAATAGTTTCAGAATTGAAGGATCTAGCTTAGCCTCACCAAAAGTGCAGCCATGTACTTCTCTCGGCGCAACAAAACGTCGCATATGCCAACCATAGAGGTATTTGATCGTCCAAGGCCATTAGTTCTTGCCTTATGAAAATGTACACATAGATCTTGAGCTCCCGACCATAGATGAGAATTAAGAACTCCGTTACACACCCAAATCCGATGATTGCGAGTGCCATCACTTACAATCCCATCTCGAATATCCACCGCGTCCGAAGGAGACCGAGGCACACCCTCGACGACCCAGACGACGTGACCACCAGGGCCAAAGCCCTGATCAACACACTGCACTTCAATATAACACAACCTACCTCCCCCACCGACGGCGAGGACGTCGCTAACAACAAAATTATACGCGATACAGACATATCTCAGGCCGGTTTTAACCGAGTCACTGGAGTTTCTTACGCCACTTCTTCTCCAGCGTTCCAGCATTCTGAAGTGATGGTACAGATCGTTAGTAATAATATTAATATTAACTTAGATAATCCGTCAGAAGCAAATGGCCTAGTCAAGGTTCGGCCCTCTCGGGCAACCTCGAGTCATGTCAAAAAAAGCTTACGAATAATGATAATTATGGAAACTTTTAAATGCGTTTAATCCATTTGAGCTACAAAACAAATTAATATTATTTTGTATTTTAAATAAAATTAAGTCAAAAAATTTTGTGAAAAAAGTAAAAAGGATGTTTAACTAAATTATTATTATATGTGCCAGTTTGTTTGATATTTTGTTGCCATTTTGTAGGTAGTGACATTATCCCATTGCTTTAGAAATTCTGGGACTGCTGATCAAAAAACTGCGAGAAGCAGTTTTGACAGTCCTCTCTTGATGTTTAACCTAACACAGGAGAAAATCTGAGGGTGCAATGTCAGGGCAATATGGTGGATGCCTTAACACTTCCCAACTGAGCTCTCTCAATATTTGCTGAGTGGCTAAAGATACGTGCGGTATTGACGTTATCGTGATGAAAACCACACTCTTTTTGTTGATCAATTCCGGCCGTTTCTTCTCTATTTCTTGCTTGAGTCGCAACTGTGAGTTAATCCAGGTTTCACTGTAGTCTGTAGAGCTTGACGGCCTTTTGACCATGAACTTTTTCGCACGTTTTTGTCATAGGTCCACTTTTCATCACCATAGATGTTTTTTTCAAAAACGATTTGGTTACATAATGTTTCGATAGATATCGCAAACGAGTACAAAATTCATTTCATTGAGCTCGTTTGGCACCCAGATATCGAAGGTTTTTGTATATATAGACTCTTTCAAATAGTTCAAAACTGCTTTGTGGTAGCTCTTCATGTATATATCGTAATTACTCTATATACCGACCTTGTTCTTCTTTTTTAACAATGGCATTGAATTTGTACCATCCAGAGCGAGGGTGCAAGAGGGTGCAAGAAAAAACTTATTTTTAAGTTATAAAGAGTAGATCAATTTAATTTAATATTATATTAATAGAAATAATATACATATATATAAACCATATATTTTACACAATACTGCGCAAATTTTGAAGATGAATTTTGAACTTTTCATGGAGTTTTTATTGGGGTCCATTATCTGCGATGTTTTAATCTAAAAAGTTTACGCTACCCATGACCTTATTATTAGCGTAACAAGGATCAAAGAAAATATTTCCATTAACTCCTTAAAGCCGTGAAAAAAAGGATATTTTTCATCCTTTATTTAACATCCTAATGGGACCATTGAGACAAATTAACTAGAAACTGCTGCATTTTTGTAAAATTAGGGAAGTTCATTGTTTTGACCCATTTACTTTATTTATTTTATACTTTTTTACAGTTTTTGTATATTATTTTTCTTTTTGTATATTTAATTAATACTGAAATGTTTGTTTGCGATGTTTTACATAATGTTGACTCCTAATAGTAAACAACTTCTGCGGTTCATGACAACTACATCTTTCTGTTACGAGATCATAATACAGATGTGTTATCACTCTTCAAGGCCAAGATGGAATGCCGCGTCACTTGTGATAAGGTTCTTTCACTAACCAGACCAAATACAACGGCGTTATTTTTTTTATTACATTGCGAGTAACAAACGAGCACACAGTTCACCTGATGGGATCTACATTCATCTTTGACAAGGAATCATAATGCAAATGCGTTGTTACTCTTGAGGACTGAGATGGAATGCCTCGTCACTAACAATAAAAGTTTCCAGATCCAAACACTCACCAGACGAAACACAGCAGCATTATGCAGCTATTTTACGCTTGTATTGTGTGAGCGCGTGGTCCTACCCCGGTCGAGCTGATCCATTCATTTTGCAGCTAAAAACAATGTAGAATAAACACTGATGAATAGTAATTATATATTTCAATACAAAAGTTTTCCTTACCTTTGTTATATAATTTAGGGCAGTAACATGCAAACTTAGCGAGACGTATTTCCTGGTGCCTCGCTCATAAACTTGCCTACAACAAAATGGATTAGAGAGAAATCGGCTTACTCAGTTCTTTGACCGCCATACGTTATCGAGTAAATACCTCTTACGGCTGGAATAATGGCTTAATATTACATCACAGATTAACTGCTTAAGGTTTTGAGTAAAAATACTAGCGAGGAGCAGTTCATGTATTTCTTAAACTTTACTTTTTATTATTTTTATTATATTTATTTTGGTGAAGATGATGAAACAGTTTATAATCTATCCTACCTACCTACCTACGTTCTAAAACTAATAATAAATATTATAACTATATTTATTGGTACATTTTATTACAGCACAGTCATAGTGAAGTTGCAGCTTGTTTTTAGGTTAAGTATGTAGGGGTGGGCTTGATCGTGGAAAAACCACGTCCTCAAAGAATACTACGCAGAGTTAGGGTCCTTATTAGGGACGTAAATAAATTAGTGGACGGCTGGATTCGCCGTTAATACGGGTTTCTTTTTACAGATGATTGATTTTGTTAGCCCGAGGGCTTTTACAACTACACCGGATTTAAAGTTGGCCGAGCACTTAGAGTGAACAGCCGAGATCTTCCTTAAAGGGTTAGTAACACAAGGGTTCCCGAGAGGAAGTCTCGGCTTGGACCGTTACCGCGATATCATAAGTAAGCTGATTGGAGGGTACTCGAGAGGGCTGGACCACGGCTCGATCAGTTACTTCAAACGGATAATATGGGAATTACATTAAGAGAATTAAATAGTGGAGTTTCCAGTCGCGTTCCTAGTTGAACGGCGCCGACCCAGCCGCAAACTGCCGAGCGTCTCCGAATGCCGACCGCTGCCCTCGCGCCCGCCTGTCACTTTAGTCCCGACAGACAGGATGACGCTGTTGGGTTTCGTATGGTGAGAATGAGGGATCTCATTTTCACCATACGAAATATACGGATTTAATCTTAGCTGTTAGGAGTGACAACAAATGTGTAGAAATCAAGAGTATTAAATGAAAATATTTGATTTTATAACTTTATCTTTTTATTTAATGGCAGTTAAAAATAAATATTCACGGAAAAAGTTAATATTGACTGTATTAAAACTTATCTCGATCTTTCGATTCTTATTGTTTTCCACTTGCTTGGCGAATTGCCAACTCGCGTCCATTCAAAGTAAGCAATTGGTCTGAACTAAGGAAATAAAGTAATAAAGGCTTTTTTTTCTTATTCGCAATTTTATCTAACCATATTGTTACTTTTTGTGTAGTTTCACAGTCAATGATTATAATTTGCTAGAACTAGGTTCGAAATTTAGATAAAAAATTTTTGTTGACTGAAAATTATTGGTTTATATTAAAATTGTCTCCGTATCATTTACCGTTACCTTTTTTTTATTTTCTTCGTATTCTTCCGTATCATTTACCTTCAATTCCTTTTTATCAAATTTGACCGTACAATCCTTTATATTTTGTGTCTACTTTATTATTGTATCAAATGTGTTTAGATAAAGTTCTTTCTTACCATTTCCAATTTTTTTTAAGACATATTCATTTGTACCCTAGTTTGCAATGATATAACTGGATATAAAAATCCGTCAATAAGCTTGTACTTGAACATTAATTATATTAATTTAAACAAACAAAACAGAGTTGTGCGATGAAGAAAGACAGAGAAGAAAGACAGATTAAATGTTCTAACAGCTCACTTTAGGCATGCGCCAACTATTTTAAAATTCATACATGACATTACAGGTTTCATATTTTTCAATATATGACGCGCTATCGTTTTCACTGGATTGTTGAAGAACAAATTCGCCTATGCAATGCAAAGAGCATCAATCACAAGGCTGTAACGTCAAACAACACGTACACAAATTTATACAAATTAGTTACAGCCTAATCACGGGCTGTGCTGAGTTAGTCGCGTCATGCATTGTATAAATGCGAAGGGAGGGTGACGAAAAAATTAAATGTTATTTTAATTATTTATTTGTACTTCCATTTATTGTTAATAAGAAAATACATTAATATTGATTAATAAATTTTAGTTATGTCAATTAAAAAATATTATAATTTCACTGAAATTTATACGATTTAAATAAATGTAACTTAAAATATTTCATAATAATAACGGGTAAATAAAGTACATGTTGAAAAGCTTTTGTAGATAAATCAAATTAAATATGTCATTTAAAAAAAATATGGTTTGATATTAAATCTATCACAGTAACAGAAGTGAAAAAAGAGCTGTATAAAAAAAAACAATGTATTAAATTAAAATACAAACAATCTTCTCTTTCTCGTTTCTCGACAAGCAAAAAGAGTGTTGTCAGAAAGTTTTAATGTTATACATTGAAAACAACATAATTTGATTTTCCTTTGGGGGACTTTAATTCTGTGATTTTGAAACTTTGTTGCGGCGTATTAGAGTATTTTTGAACAAGAAAAATATTTTTACACATACATATTTGAATAACAGAACGTTTAAAAATGTAATAAATAAAATTAAATTATATTTAGAAATATGAATGAAGATAAAAAAAATACATTGAAAAGTGCACTGTCTGCAAGTGATCTCTGAACCCGACAACTTTACGGAACAGGTAATATATGTATAAATAATTTTTAATATAAATCTCATTAACTAAATAATTAAATTTAATAGAATGTAATTTAGGAAAATACAAAAATATAAGAATATAAAAATATATCACTTGAAAATAGAAAGTACTCAATTTCTTGCCAGTTCTCAGTACAATCTGAATTCCACTTACAAAGCCTTTTTAGTAAATAAGTTTTGTAGCGAAGGAAAAAGTTTAAATTATGGCATTTTCAGTTTTCTTAATTAGTGTTCATTTTCAATGAGCAACTAGCTAATCACATTGTAATTAATTTCAAAATACAGAAATACTGAGAAGTATTGTCTTAGTCTTAAGAACTTTACTCACATAATTGTCAATCATCCCTGAATTGTGGTAAACGATTTTTTTAAATACATTTCGTCTATATCATGACATGAACTATTTTGAACTATTAATTATAAAATAAATAATCGAGGATGCACATTCGTTGTCACCTTCGAGGTCTGAGATTGAATGCTTCGCTACTAATAAATGGATTTCCAGACATTGGTAGAGCTACACTGCAGTTTGATTCGAAATTCTAAATTGGTCAGCTTGACTGGGATAGAGACTGACATACTGGCTCACAGAATACCAGCGTAAAATAGCAACTCTGTTTCGTTTGTTGATTGTGGAGATCCGAAGACCTTTGTTGCTGGTGACGAGTCTCAGTTTTCATCTTTCCATCTCAGTCCTCAAGGGTAACAACGCATCTGCTGATGCATGATATCATGGGCCGTAGGAAACACTTGCCATCTGGTGAACTGTGTGTTCATTTGTTACTCTCAATGAAATAAAAAAAAACATTCGAAAATAAGACGTCGTAGCGTTAAGCCGTTGATATAGTCAAGCTGGTAGACTGCGAAAGCGTGCGTCCTTCCGCGCTCGAGACGACCCGTTTGTGCTGCATATGGAAGCTGCAACGTGCCTCCCCCATTGTTATGATATGATTTTGTCTGTTATAAAAAAAATATTCCTTTATATAAAAAATAGCGAGTTTAGCAAAGCAAGAAAAAATTGTTGCAGCTTCCAAGAAGCTCACAATCTTAGCTGTAAGCGAATTACACAACGTTTAGTTCGTTCAAGAAAAATTATATTATACTTGGTTATAGACATTTAACAAAACTAAAAGCAGGATAGTCCATTGCGTTTTGGCCACGGATCCTGATTTTTCCTCACTTCTTTTATTATTTTGTAAATTTAATTTGTTTAAATTAATTAGCTTTATATTAAAAAATAAGTATGCAACAATTTAAAAATCAATTCCGTAAAGAAAGTGTTGTAAAATTTAAGCTAAGCCGAGTCAAAATCTAGTTATTTTTTGTATTTTTTTAGGATACAATTAAATTTCATTATCATTCAAAAATAATTATTAATTAAAAAAATCAAAATAATTATTTTAATTACATTATTAGATTATATTTATATAACACACTAGCACACACTCGACTATGACTGGTTTCATTCGGTTATTGTGACGTACGTACACGGATTGTGGATAATAAACAATAAAAATAAAATATATAATAAGGTATAAATTAAATAATAACTATGACATCAGGATGTCAAACACTATCTATAAACATGAGCGCTATAAAGCATTCGAAAGGTAGGGTATTAAAAAGTTTAAATACAGACAGATAAAATGCGTAAAACTATTTTATACTTAATGTGCAGTATTAGCATTGCATATTTATATTATTTTTCATTAACTGTCATTAAGTTAAAAAAGTAAAAAATTTAATGATCATTTTGTAATTGCAACGTTTGCTCCGTCACAAAATAACTATAATAATAAGAGCGGGATCCGGGATCCACTTATAGGTTCCAAGAAATTCCATCTCGGTCTTCAGGAGTGTGTATCAAGTATCAAGACATGTGAATCTTGAATCTTTATTGCGGTTGGATGTAAATATGATAGTCGCAGTCATCACCCACCGTCAGGTAAATTGTGTGGTAGTTAGTCACCCCAAAATAATAAAAATTGTGCTATGATTTTGTTATACCGCCACATAAATAAGAAATTCAAACCTTCCTTTATTTTAAATCAGTGAACTATGGGGTAAATCTAATTTAAATGTATTGCATTATAGTATAATTTAAAATATTTCATTTTCAGTAATTTACTTCTGAAAAGTAATTTACGGACCGACTTTTTTGGGATTTATATTAACTCACAATTCGTCAGGTTATAATATTTTGACCACGGATTATATAAGTCGTCTCTAGTTAGAATTAAATGCGAAAAGGTTATTATATTTTTAATTTTTTGACCATTTGTACAAAGAAAAATACTTTTAGAATTTAAAAAACGCTCAAAGCAGCAAATTTTACCACAACAATGTAACTGTACTCTTACTTTTCGTTTATGGACAGGACAATACATAAAAACAACATGAAATAACAAGAGTCATACTCGACCTCGTAATTTTAACGAACACAGATGGATGTAAATAAAAAAAGTTGTTACAAAAAAATAAAAATATTTTCTTCTTTAGCCCATTTTCAATCAATGCTGAGTGCAGACCTCTAGTAATGCACTCCATTCGCTACGGTATTGAGCATTCTGCTTCCTTTACTAGTGCGCTCTCGGTTCATTTGATCGGTTGTTTTATTTGGTAGTATTGTATAATATGGTTTCGCTCCATCAGTTGACATTCCTACTGTAGTGGCCTAACAACTTCCGCATCCTTTTAGCTATCACAGTAAGTCCAGTCTACTCTAGACACCAGATTCAGTGTTTCTGATATTGTCATAGAGAGAAATATCTAATACTACCCGTTTGTTGGCTCTCTAAGTAACCTGCAAATTGTGACTAGATTACTTTGTGAGCATCCAAATGAATAAAATGTTTTATGCAATAATAAAATACACCTTTAGCGACTTTTCTACAAAATACTAACTGACAGAAATTGTCTCCGGTATGAGCTTCGAAGCACAGTTCCAACTCGACTTCACTACGGATCTTTTGAATTTATACGTGCCAGTGTTACGCTGCATTTAAAAACTAACTGCATGAATTTGTCGATTTAACTGGGCTAGAAACACTAATTCACTAATCAGAATATCACCGTAAAATATTGTATGAAATGGTTTAGCGATACTGTATTTCACCTGGTGAATGAAAGTAACCAGATGACTTCTTGCTGCTAATAGATAAACCATCTTTGCTCTTAGGGTTGACAAAGCATCTGAATAACGTTTTGTTACATATCGTATATTTGCTAGTATATTTTGAATTTACTTTGGTCGATTGTATGTAATCCATTATATTTTTACACTAGCTCTACTTGGAAATAATATTACGAAGTACGGATAACGTGCAATCCAATAATACATCGGAATAACAAAGCCATTTTTCAATTTTTCAAAATATTTTTTGAAAAATATTCAACGTGATTAAGTTATATAATAAAAAGTCGTGCTAGCTCAGTGTCTAAGCGATCCGCTTTTGATTCATGGTACGCGAGTAAACCGAATTCGATCCTCGGTGCCGGCATCAATGAAATTGTTAATCGCAATTTTTAAATGTTGATTTATCATGAGCTCAGTGGTAAATGAAAACAGCGAGGAAACATGCATGTCTAAGCAATAATAATAAAAAAAGTCGCACTTGAAGTCCGCCCATCCGCAGTGGAGCAGCGTGGTGGACTATGCTTTAACCACCTCTCTAGATAGGAGATCTATGCCCAGCAGTGGGATTTATATATATAGGCTGTTACTGTTTTTTACTACATATTTTTTTAATAAAATTGATATTTCTTTTTTCGTCCGAGTTACAATTCCTATTCTACTATATATTGCCACCATATATTCACGTTATATACGAATTTCACGATATTATTAAAGCTACCCCTATGATACGATTACAATCTAAATAAGAAGGCGTTTGGTTTTAACACCGCTGTCATATAGCGAAATAACTATTTTTTCCAAAAGATAATAGACAAGAGGGGGAGAAAAGAAAGTTATTTAGTTACCTTTTGTGTTTTAGCTCAACCTTTTACCTAACGTATTAATCTTTAAAGGTTTTATTTACACGAGCTTGCCAGTTAAACGACATAAAAAGATTTTTGAAAATAAGGCATGATGAATGCATACAAGTGTTCGTGCGGAAATTCCATTGAAATGTTTTCTGAAGTGCAAAATCGTTTAAACACATCTTACTTTGAATAGAATTAATTTAAATGGAATGAGCATTTTAAATGCTTAATGGATTTTTTAAAAAATATTCATAAAAATAATTCATAAGAACAACAAACCTCACTTTTACCGTGATATAATTAAAGCAAGTTATTTAAAGTATCCCTTTCATGAAAAAAAAATCTGTTCTTCGTGGATTGCTATTTTGTGCCTAAAGTATACAGTCTTGTTTTTTCTACATTTTCTCTTTAACCATGCAACAATTACCAAGTTGAACCTGTAACGGAAACGATAGAAAGTTTCTCGAAGACTTATATCCGCATGGGCAGTCTGTGACGGCCTAGATGAATAAATCTTAATCTTTTCTACCCATTTTACGTATTAAGTACACTAGATAGTGATGGTAGTTAACAAGTAATTATAATACTATAATTATCATGTTTATAAACGTAATGAATATACAGAAATAAACTTCAGTTCTGAACCGTTTATTTTAGTTCGGTTTTTGGATACCGCATGTTTAAATTAAAGAAAATATATAAAGCGAAAACACAAAGGATTTTATATCTCATTTACTATATTTATTTATTCTGTAAGGTGTACAAATAATAAGGCTTGGATCGTCCCATATTATATTTACTGGTATAAGTATATTCGACAATATAGAAATACTTACTAAGTAAAACCTGGTGGTCAAATTAAACACTCACTCACGCCTAGTAATCACTTTAATAGCACAAGAACTGTCAAATAATAATTCGATTCAAGACCTATATCATTATGCGTTGGAATTTCTTTAGCGTGTTTTAATTATTTGCACTTTTGTTACAACGACATCTAGTATACAATAGTTTAACTAAAATTAGTAAGATGACATACATATATGAATAGTTGAACTAAAATTACTTGCAAGATGACATACATATATAAACAAATACTTGAACACCTGGTGAGCAAATCTTTAACCTATTTTTATTTATTTGTAAATTATTTTTATATCTTTAAATTATTTTCAATACATAATTCCTTCAAAAAGGAATTATGTATAATAGTATTATCTTTCTTAATGGTACATTATTTTCAATATAATAACACGAACAACATCGTTTTAAAAACATACTCAATTGACTTACATGTCTGACCTCTGTTCTTTTCTGACCGAAATCCGTGGATTCCGAACTTAAGATCTGCGAAGAGCGGAATTACCATCCGTAATATCCATGTAAACCTAAAAAAGGTGGGGTAAGTCCTTATATATTGAATCGATATTCCCACGTAATATGGTATTAATGACTTATTTCATTATCGATATTTTTTCTAGTCACGGTACTTTAAGAACTAAATAATCAATATAATATATTAAATGCTCATGGTAAACAGTATGAAGAAACGCAATTATAGTGTATACCGGGTATTAGGAGACCGCTTCCGAAAACGAAGACAGACGATAGTACTAACGACGTTCGTTGATCCGAGCATCAGCTGTTTTTGATTTTGTGTTTCATTGCTGATTTTTTTTTAGTAAAGTAATGTATTTTTTATGAAACTATCGTTTAATTTAGCTGTACTAACATGATGGAGCGTAAATAATGCTAATAAAATCAGGATCGATTTTTTTCCGTCCTATCATCAAAGGTGTCATTAGTACTATCGTCTGTCGTCGTTTTCGGAAGCGGTCTCCTAATACCCTGTATTTGCAATCGTGTATTTTTACCATAACGAAAATAACATCACATTTTTATCACGTTACTATAAGCATATGTTGATTTGCATAACAAGGCGAATGGAAAATAAATTGTGCATTTTACCCTTATCGTAACATATTGTGAGGATCGAGAAAAATTGCTCAAGCATCGTATGCTTAAAACTGGGTCTTACTAATATATTCCAAGTAGCTCTTATTGTAACGTATTTACGGCGATGTTGTTACGCCAACGGCACCCTTGTAAAAGTTACGAAAACGAAATTGGACTAACAAATACTTTATGGACGTGCAGAATTTTGAAGTCGTAAAAATATGTGTACAGATATTTTAGGACTATAATTAAAACAGTATGTCTAAGAATTTTGACATATTTTTACAAAAAGGATGATAAATTTAAGGCTTCGTTTTTGTAAATTATGCTCCCCAAATTTTCTAATAAAATGTAATTATCCTAAAGCTTTAAATTTATAATCAAAAATTAATAAATTTGTAGTCAATGAGTAACTTAATAAAGTTGATAAGATAGTTCGAGATGTCCTAACTCTGTTCGTGAATACCACAGGCGTGAGATTTAAATACGCATATTTGTGAAATAATACCTCAATATCCAAGGAAAGGTACAGAAAATCAAAGCCCCCACTATGCTGTACAAAAATCCTCGAGTACATAGGCTCAGAGAAAACTAGACAGTATAGTTAAATAGATAAGGTGGCGTTTACGCTGACTTGTAAACGTGTATCATGACAATGCATGTAATTTTCTTTAAACTTGCTCGAATTGCGGCGAGTGGCTGAGTCAAATCTAAAGCATTTCATAATGAAGATCACAATATAAAAATGCAATCGAAGCGGCAAAGGGGTCTTACGAACTACATATGCAACGATTATTGACAGAGATACGATGTCTGTGTGAATTAGATATTGATATACTACTGTTTATTGTAATTAAAATTCTCAGAGCTTCGTTCTTTTATTCCAAATCTCAACTAGCGCGTGTCGCAGTTCTACAACATGTTATTATTTTCTAACGTAAACGCATACAACAAATAAATAATCAGTAGTTTTAAAGGTAAAATGTCCTAAAAACTAAAATAATGTTAAGGTAGTTTTTCCCCAAATAACATTGCATTAACATTATTTTTAATATGTTTTTAATTAAGGTAATTCAAATACTCACACGATTAAAATATTATTAATTAAACTGTAATAAAAGCATTATCACATATTCTTAGACAATTAATTACTCTTGCTGTGTTAACTTTGAATTGGAAATTACTATATGAAATCTATTATTGACTGATTGGTACTAATGAACCTTGTACATAAAATATTTTTTCGCAAAGCTCGATATTTCCAGTTTTAGTAATAGAATACTCAACGTTGTCGGCAGCAAAACGTATTTATTTATTTATTTACGTTATTAGGAAACTTCACAGCATACAAGAAACATTACACATAAATATAATTAACAAGGATATTAAGCCATGTAAGAAGTTTAGCAACTATATACATTTTTTATTGTAAAGTAATGTCCAACAGGAGTAACATACATTTTAAATCTGTAGCATGTGTTTGTGTGTATGCGTGCGTGTGTGCGTATGCATGCGTATCTTATTAAGGCGAATTCAGGAGTGCTTCAGAAACATTGTTTAGAAACTGATTTCGCTTTAGATGGAATATGTCAATTTTTCCAAACATATCATTATTCGAGTAGATTTGCATACAAATATATAAGACTAAGCTCTGGGCATATTTCGTTTTTGTAAGAGGGACATCAAATAAATTGTGTATATAGTATGTGACCGATACACTATCATTACCTGGCTATAGGCTGTATATCTCGGAGCACCGATAATCGATGATCAGGAAATTGTATGTAGTGTCACACACAGACTGGCAAGAGCAGTGATGACCCCCACTAGAAGGAAGGAGGACCTAAACCAGTTTATGCTCTAAGCAGGTGGAAAAGGTCAGGCTTGCAATCTACGGGGGAACCTATGTGTGGCAGGTTGCAACGTAGCAACAGTGGTGGACCGGGCGCTGTAATTCCTTGTTATAAAAGAAAATTAATATAATAAATTTAACAAATAAAAAGTTACACTGTGTAGAGGCTTGGCGGAAGCGAAACGTAGGCGTACGAGCGCTAGCTAATACCTCTTAATTTTATTTCTCATTATTAGAGATATAGTGACCCAGTTTGTGTAGTGATTATAAGAATTATTTATAAATATTCTCATTTTTCCCTACATCTCATCAAATTCTATGACACGATCATCGTCGTGCAATAGACGTCTATTTAAATTAGTAAATTATACTCAGTGCACACAATTTACCATTTAGAAACATTCTTACAAAAAACACTGGACTCGTTAAATATTATGAATTTTTTTATTTCTCATCTGCTTCAACAATCGAAATTACAATCGCCGTCATTGTGTTTTTAATATATTTTCTGATGCTATACAAAAAACAGATCATGCAAAAAGTAAAAGATTGTGTATACCATTTTATTGACACATGTGTTTTTAATTTATGTACGAAAGAATGTACATCCAATTTTTAAGAATTACTTCCCGTGTTCTCTATTTGAAGAATTACTTTTATACTTTTTTTTTATACGATGACATTATATACCTATCAGCTACACTTGCTGCGTGTGTAGTAAAACTACTGCGGTAAATAGAGTTCTGCAGCATTACAATTCACGCACGCTGGACCTCTACTGGGCGAGATTGAGGCACCCGCCACTGCTAGCTGTTACTGTGCTTCACTGTGTGTGCCATCGGAAATAAGAAACAGTGTACTCACAAAAAAATAATAGAAATAAAAAAGCAATTAAATACAGGATATTTATTTACAAAGACATGCATATAAATACATAAATAATAATACATATAATATATTATACCATAAAATAAAGCAAACATAAAATTTCATTATATATATTTCAAATGGGCAAAGTGGAGTGTTCCTTAGTTAGTTTTTAAATACCACAGTTCTCGCAGCACGATTTTTTTCAGGAAGAATTTCTTTCTTGTTGGAGTTGGTATAGAAACTAGTTTTATGAGAAGGAAATTGAAGGTGTGATCTAAACTGCGATCTGCAGGATTCATCAGGCGGATGTACAGAAAAAAAACCGCTTGCGAAGATGTGACGGAGACTTTGGGGAATGAAGCATATTAAAAAGAAGGCAAAGTAGTCGAGTGTTCCTGCGATAACGTATGGGGAGTCTTTTGAGCTGTTTACGAAAATAGGAAACAAGTTTTAGTCAATTAGTTTACTATCAATAAACATAGCCTGTGATTTGAAAGGGTTAAGTAGAAGGCCACGTGAATTACCCCCCCCCCCTTCTAATACAATTCTGGTCACTTTTAATAGATCTAATAGCCAGGTTGATATCAGCCGTAAGAGTATGTCTACAGAGCTGCAAATCATCTTCATAAGGATGAAAGTTAGAAGTAATTACTTTAGTGACTGAGTTAATAAACACAGAAAAAAGAAAAGGAGAGAGAACGCCACCTTGAGGAGCACCCGCGGTGTAATCACTACACATTTCAAGTAAGTGCTATTAACAGTGACCCGCTGCGAGGATATGAATTAAACCAGTTAATGGCAGAATAAGAGACATTAATGGATTATATTTCAATTCCAAGGAGGATATCGAAGTCTTCGGCAATAACATAGACATATTAAAAGCACTCCTGAAGTCCAAAAGGACAAGTATTGTAAGAGATTTATTTTCGATGCCCAACGGATGTCATCAGTTACCGAACAAGGGCCGTGGTTATATTATGTTCTGATCGGAAACCAAATTCAAAAGGACTCAGAATATTATTAGAAATTATAAATTTAGTAATTTGAATGTGTACAATATTTACAAGAAACATCTAGAGGAAGGGTAAAATTGAAATAGGCCGATTCTGAGACAAAGAAGATGTTACTTTTTTTTCTTTATGTAATTTTATATTTACTTTGATTGTGACAAAACCGAAATCATGTAAACTGAGGTCCTAAAGTAGTGTTGTTGTAGATCTACTAAAGTGCTGTCAACAAGCATATAACCAAAATCCCTAGACTTACAAAATATAAGTTATGGCCACATATACTGAATCTTTTCCCTTTCTTCCCTTCCCTTCCCTTTTCCCTTTTTCTTTTTTCCTTTGATCTTAAACTCTAGGGTCTCTAGGGACAGTTCATCTGATCGTGTTGATTCAATATATAATGCCCTATATGTTGCTTGTAGTATATAAGTGAAGGATGAACAAACTATGCCCAGGTCGGGCATAGTTTTCAAATCTTCTCTGGAACTTAGAACATGGCCGCTTTAAAAATGAAAAAAACACAAAGTTTGTCGTACTAAAGTTTATATTTCCACTTTAAAATACGATTCACTGACTGGCTAAACACTGGCGGACTGACTGATAATAACCAAATTGTATGTACGTACCGAGCGTACGCGGACATACTCATAGTCTAATTTAACTGCAACATGAATAGATCTGCTCGAACGGAAAGACCACCTATTCACACTCACACAGAGTACCTGCGTAAAATATCAGCAATAAAGTATTTAGTATTTTGCGTATATATAAGAGTTACAGGTAAAGGCATCTTAAATCTTAGTTTACGATGGTTTTCAGGGGTCGCAGTATCGTTTACCATTTTAGTTTTTATAGAATAGGTGGAAAAAGTGCAAGCAGCTTACCTGATGGTTAGTGAATACTGCCACCCCTGGTCATCCGCAACATCAGAGGAGTTGCAGATACACTGCCGGCCTTTATGAGGATCCCTAAGCCGTATCGATTCGGAAATACCGCTGGCGACAGCTAATTCCAGAGAGTGGTTGTGCGTGGAACAAAATTTCACATAAAATGCACTGTGGTGGATTGCCAACCAACGAGGTGATGAGGATAGGAATGTTAAATTCTGATTCTTCGTATGATGATGTTTAAACGCAGCAGCTGAAATTTATAAGAACAACGCCCAGAACCCTCCCCATGGTAAATACGGTAAAAAATGTATGGAAATGCAAAATCTGCCTACCAATACTAACATACCATTGTAATAATGTAAAAAACTCGTAAAATATCAAAACCAAACAAATGATAAGTATTAATAAAAGACGTACACTACAAATTAATTGCTAAAACTATAAGTAGTTTATATTAGTTTTAAATTTATTGCGATGATGAAGGAGCCAGGTGAGTTACGTTTAGGTGAAATACCAATTTACCAGAGAATTATGGAACTTGCTATTTCTTATCGATAGGAATAGGCAGAGATAAGAAACCTGCATTTGCTGTTGATTTTCCTTTTTCCATTTTTTATCGTACTTTTTAAGTATTTATTTTTAATAATTTAATGAAAATATTTGATCTATTATCAAATATATAAAACTAATATTAACATTTTAATTCAATCGAAATTTATTTTGAAAATATATAGCGGCGAGATAATTACCATATAATTATCTCTTTATAAGTTATTAGTAAGCAAAATATTCCGTAAATCTTAAGGTGAAAGACTATTTACTTATTGTAAAACTTTCTACTGGAAGTGTTTCAGTTTAAAATATTTTAAGTAATATTTCTGTTATAATTAGTGTATCCTCATTTTTATAAATTGTTTGAAAGATTAGTTACTCATTAAAAAGAAAGTTATCCCATTATTTTTAATGAGTAACTAATTAAAAATAATGGATTAACATTCAATTACTATTCAAAATATATTCCCTCCTAAGTTCCTATTAACTAAATGCCTAAAATATCTTTCCTATACAGGTAACTTTGTTTCTTTAAGCAGATATCGCACCAGAAACTATACCTAGGCGCTTTCTTGACAAAGTTGTGTTTCGTAATTACATTAGCCTTAATGTATTCATGAAAGCAGCTAAGTTTATAGTTTAGGAGTATCGAATTTTGAGATAGTTTTGTCTAAAGTGCATTTATATTCAAGATAGGATCCTAACTAAGGCATAGACGGCATAACAAACATTCACAAATATTATTTTGCTTCAAAATTTGGAAAAGAAACAAGTTTAAAACCATGACAAATATAAACAAGAACACGTGCCATGGTTTCCTATGAAAAAAAGGTTTCTTTAAGAATGTTTTTTATATATCATTGAGAGTAACAAACGAGCACACAGTTCACCTGATGGTAAGTGATTCCTGCGGCCCATGATATCTCCATTCATTCGTGACAAGAAATCATAAAGCAGATGCGTTGTCACCCTTGAGGAGTGAGATGGAATGCCTCGTCACTAGTAATAAAGGTGTCCGGATCCCAGCACTCAACAGACGAAACACAGCAACATTATGCTGAAGCCTTTAGCATTTACAAAGGAATTTATGTTTTAAATTACTTCCATAATAACTTCAGGATTGACGGTAGCACACAAATTGAAAATAATGGTCTGTAAGTAATAAACATATGTATAATGCCAAGCAATTTTAAAAGTACATACGATGATTTTGAGATACGTCCAATAAGAAAAGTCACAATAAGAAAAACTAAAATTTTTCTCCTGTAGCCGCGAGGTCTTTCTTTCCTTCTTTCCGTATTTTTTTCTGAAAGATCCTAGTAAATACTTCTAATAGTGCTTAGCATCCATCATGTTCTCCATCCCGCTACAAATGTACTTACAGACCATTATTTTCAATTTGTGTGTTGCCGTCAATCCTAGTTGATAGGAGATACAGTATCTTTAGAATATCATTGTTATCATAATTTTTTTTACACAAACACAAAATGAATTGAAATGTTGGAAGGATCCAAATTGTTCTGTCTAATATATTTCTTTTCACAATTTTTGTATTGTCCAAATACGTTTCAAGATTTGTGATGCTGTCATATTGAACAGTAATTGAAGCTTGAACTGAGATATAAAAACAAACTGGTAGAGATACATTGCATTGTTACTAGTTGCAAAATGAATTGGCCAGCTTGACCGGGGTAGGATCACGCCCTCACAGAATAGCAGCAGAATTTACCTTTATTTCCGGTGATGAAGCATTCCATCTCAAGAGTGACAACGCATCTGCATATGATTCCTTGTCAAGGATGAATGTAGATGTTATGGGCCACAGGAATCACTTGCCATCAGATATGCATGGTTGTTTGTTACTCTCAATGTAATAAAAAAATTATAATAATAATAAACGTAAATAATTTCATACTAAAGTATTAAAATGTGAAAAATCTAAGTATATTTAAATTTTAAACAGTAAAATTATTTATGTCGTAATTAGTAAAAAAAAACCAACTTAATTGAAAAAAAAAAATGGGATATTTTTCTAGGCGAACGAAACTGCTGATACAACAGTTTTTCAAGGTTTCATAAAACGTTTAAATGTATATAAAAGATGTAGAACTTTTAGAGGGTAGATTTTACCACGCCCTCAATTCAATAATTGTCGCTAATTTTTAACGAATGATAATTTATTATAACTGAAAACGACGACTATTTGAAACGTTCTAAGGATAAAAAATCTTGTACTTTAGATCTATTCTTAATTTAAAATTAACTTTGAATTATTTTTTTTATTAATTAACTTTAAAAGTAGGCTGACCAATTAAGATAAATAAAGGAGGAATTACGTTTATTGAAATGATTCAAGGCACTTAATTTCATACATAGTAAATGAATAGTCATCCAAGGAAGTTCCGTCCAAGAGTAATAAATTAAAAAAACACAAATCAATACCAACATTGGTAGATTATAATTGCGTGTAAACACGTTACAATGTAAACAGAACTGATTGTCGAATCGTCATCTTAGCCTACCACTAGTATTGCCACAAAACACGATACTAAGTCACCTGTATCCATTAAATTCCCGCAGACTTGCATAATTCGTTATCAATCTAATGGAAACACTGTAGATATAATTGTATATAATTATGAAAAATATAATTTTTGTTTCTTTTTTAATATGTTTGCATATATTAATATACTTACTTATTTTCCTGATATTTGTATTATATAAAAAAAATTACAAAGATTTTGAATTTTCTCAGAAACAATTCAAGTAGTCGTTGAATAGAGAAACACTCATTCACCCTCTCAGATGTAGACTGAATAATATATGGCTTGGCTGTACGTTTTAGCAAAACCTTAGGGACTAAGATTTATTTCCCCTCCAACAATATTAATAACTTTTTTTTAAGAATTGCGAAAGTTAAATAGAAGCACAATCAAATAATAATAATTATTAAATTATAAAATAATAATTATTGTAAAGGTATATTAAAAGGAGGGATTTAAAAATAAACGTGACGTATATAAACAAAAAATAGGATTGCAGTGATCGCCTTGCACAAAGTGCATGTGGTATGAAGCCGTCAGTCATATTCCAGACACTTCAAAAGCTTGGTATCAGCAGTATGTTCGTATATCGTACTATTAACAGATACATACACTTCCTCTGTCGAAGACTAGAAAAGTTTGGGATGGTCGCGTGTTGTTAGAACTAAAGGCTGTTAATGCTGTTAAAGCCAGAATTCGTCGAAAGCCCTTTAGGAAGCAAAAAATCTTATCGCTAGAAATGAAGATTCCCGCTAGGACTCCTTCGCGTATTTTAAAACAAGACCTGAAGCTCGGTGCTTATCGTCGATATACAGGACATGCCCTAAATCAATCTTTACAATTATAGAGAGTGAATCGATCAAAACGCCTTCCGTCGCGATACGCAGGTGAAAGGCACAGAAATATCCTCTTTACCGATGAAAAAAATTTCAAGATTGAAGAACACTACAATAAGCAAAATGTTAAAGTATACGCTCACAGTTTTAAAGAAGCTGCTCAAGTGGTCGGAAAGGTACAACGTAGTCATCATCCTGCGTCAGTAATCGTTTGGTGGGGCGGTGTCTTATCAAGGAGTCACAAAACTACATTTTTGTGAAAAAGGAGTGAAAACTTCAATCAAATTGTATCAAGATACAGTCTTGGATCATGTTGTGAAACCTCTTAGCAATACACTTTTTAAAAATGTACCGTGGACTTTCCAGCAGGACTCTGCACCTGGTCACAAGGCATGAACTACCCAAGCCAACGTTCCGGACTTTATAAGAGCTGAAGACTGGCGCTCATCTAGCCCAGACCTCAACCCTTTAGACTTCAAATTATAGTCAGTTTTAGAGGACATGTCCTGTTCTAAACGAGACGGCGACATTGAGTCTCTTAAAAAATATTTGGAGCAAGCAGTGGCCAAACAGATAAAAGGCCTGTATAAAAGGCAAAGGTGGCCATTTCGAATAGAATATTTTTTGTTTTTTGCTGACTGACTAGTAAATATATAGGTATACATTTATAATATTACATTACTTCATTAAAAAATTGCATAAATATATATTTATGTATATATAAATATTATCATTGTAACTCCTTCGATTTAGAATGTTAAAGAGTTGTTTTCATTCTTTGTTTAATATCCTAATGGCAATATTAAATAAAATTTAGAGAAAGGTACGCCTTAATTAGAAAATGCTGCATTTACGAAAATTTAGGGAAACTCATTGTTTTGAATCCATTTACTTTGTTACCCTTGAGTATTATCAATTTTACCAAGTTACTTTATGTAAATGTATTTATTTCATATATATTAAATTTTATAAAATAGACTACTATAAATATTATATAAACTATAAATAAGTTTTATTTTAAATTTTATAACTTTACACATATGTGAAAATACATACACATCTCAGATTATATAAACAAGGGAGATGTAGAGAAGTGGGCGATTCAAAATGCACATACCATACGGTGACCGACATTTTGTTAATGATGTCGTGCGATCGCTTCCTAGAAAACAATTTTGCTCTAATTTAATATCTCCTATATAGATATAATAAAGTAAAGTTATGATATGTACATATGTATTTAATTTATCATTATTAATTGTTATACTTGATATATATCTTCTAAACTTGTTTCGTAATTTCAGTAAAATTTTGTTTCTAACTCATTTGTATAGTTGTTTTCAGTAAAGAATATAAAGCTAAGCAATTTTCAGCAATTTAGTGAGCACACAATTTTTAATATTAAACATCAAAATGATCAAATTAAATCATAAAAGATGATATACTTTTATGATTTAATTTGTAATTTAGTATTCTAAATTAATAATAAAGAAGTTTAATACTTAACTTTTAGACCCTTATTTTTGATATAACAAAACAAAGTAATTAATGAAAACCGTTTCGACACACTGCTGCTTCTTACAAGTTGTAAGTCTTGTAATAGAATGGAATCAACCTGAAAATCAAACTTGATTTGTGTTTTACTTCGTTTGTTTTGAACTAGCGTTTCCCCTAGTAACTATGTAGACTTTGCGGCGTACCTGAGCCTTAGTCGTTTCCTTGCCAAATTTATGTTTGGTAAGTACTTCAGTTTGTAGTTACAAATTCAGGAACGCTTTTGAGTTTACCTATATCAAGTCTGATCTGTATTTCCTTCGTCTCTAACATAAAGCAAATGTTTTGTAGTCTCTAATGGAATATATTTTATTCTCCTGTCTCCACTTACCAGTAAACCGTGCAATAACCATCGGTAAATCAAATAATTCGTCAGAGTGAAATATGCTTGTGCCTAATCTGTTTTTCGCAAGTATGCAATATGCAAATATATTATGAAGAATAACAATAAAATTTATAAAGGCACGTATAAAATATTACATTTTACGTCAACTATATTACATATATATTACAGGAATATTCTTAAATGCAATATATAGTAATTTTTGTTATTTTTTGTATGTTAATTAGAAAGAAAACTTTATTGTCCATTGAGCATTTTGTTTCTTTTTTAAATTAATAAAGTATCATATAGTTATCTTTATATTATTATCGGCTAAAGTCTTACTATTAAATTATTACATAAAAAATTAAATGAAGAGAACTTGTTATTGCTCTTTTTAACGTACCGCTTATAGTTTTATTTCAACAGTAAGGCCGCGTTGAAGCTGTTTTCTAGCTTCAACAGCATTGATTCCGGTTGACTGGAGAAGAACCGCACTCTCATAGAAACTAGTGTGATAAATCATCATAATGATGCTGTGTTTCGTTTGATGAGTGTTGGTGATCAAGGATCTCAATTACAGGTAACAAGACATTTCGTTTATTATTCGAAAATATCAGGAAAGTGTTCACATAGAAACTTTTTGTTGAAGAGGCACGAGGAAATGAAAGCGTAGATGGTAAAAAGAGAGCTTGAAAATTTTTAGTAGCCTCTGTTTACACAATTGTTATAAAAATTATGATAGTTTAAAAAAAGGCTATATGTTAAAAAATATAGCTGTTTTTTCTAAATGTGAAGTATACACCACACCATCGCATCGCTTTTCCGCTGCAGGCACGACATGGTTTATGTCAATATCTCGCTTGCGTCGGCTTCCTGCGGCACGCGTCCGTTAATAATTTAGCACCATAAAAGTGTTATACACCAAGTTAAACTATTTCTTTATTCAACACTTTAAAGGTAATTATTACATGTACAAACACACTATAATACTTCTTTATTTTACATGTAAAAAGCAATCCCATGGGCATACGAAATATGTTTTCATATATAAAATGTAATCGTTTGATTCATGAAAGTACGATTAACGTACAATTTATTAAAAAAAATTAGGGAATGCCCGGGCAGACGGGACAGACCCGAACCCGAAGGCACTCCTTAAGGCCAGTTGCAGTTGCTCTCCCCCATACGTAGTATATAAGAAACATATTATTAGTCTAATCCAACATAAACAAATTTATAATAAAGGTATAAAAATGTAAAAAATAACTCGTTGTTTATTTTGGTGTTTAATTAAAGTACTTAATTTATTTTTTATTGTTATTATTTATGTGCGTTGGTTTAAAGTTTAAAAGTGGGAAATAGGTTTTCTTTTTTTATATTATTTTCAATATATTTTAAGGTGGTGATTATTGCACTGCGTATTTGTTACTTAATTTAAGCGACAACAATTTTATGTCTAAATTAGAAAGTTAATCTGGCTTATAAGAATTTACCTACAAAATATATATATGTATATATACCTTAGTGTAAAAATAGCTTTTTTAGTTTAATTACATCGTTTTATTTTTCTCTTTTTTACAAATCTAGTTATAGTCCTTTTTCTTTCTTTATTACTTTTCTTAATATCAACATTTTAATTCAATATTTAATTTTTAAAATTTTACGAAATAAGGCCTAAGTCGTATACCAGTATCAAATATAACATATTATTTTATTTTTTATACATATATTATGCCATATTGTGAAAATATGAACAAAGGGGCCACAGCGACGATATATTGCGGAAATCTTACAAAAACATTACCAGCTTACTTTATTTTTATTTCAAATTAAATAGACTTAATATAGACATTGATTTTTTATTTATACTACAAAAAGTTTTATTAATTGTAGGGGGATAATTATTTATATTTCGTTTTTTAATATTTTAACGTTGCGTGTGAAATTCGACATCTTTTATTTCTTCTTTACGTTTCCACCGCAACAATTTGAAGTACGGCAAGAATTACGCGGCTGGCGTTAGACAAAAAGAGGGCAGCTTTTTTTCCTTTGTTGGAAGTACATACGGCAAAAAGTAATGATTATTATTTGTGAATAAATATATTCTTTTTAATTACTGATGATACAGGTTTTTAAATATCCAAACACATAATTTATACAACATGATCAATAAATGGAGAAAAATGTCTTTATTTAGAGTCTTGATTTAAGGCGTACAAGAGAACACCAGGTAGTGATGTGACACAACAAGAATGCATGTAGCACGTGCGTTGTTACTCCAGAAGACAGGTGGATTGCCCCTGATCTGCGCGATCTCCTAGTTTGAAAAGCAAATATCAGCTGAGATGAGAAATTTCTCCTTTTTTATTACTAAATTGGAGTTTCTTGCGCCACCTTTTCTTCAGCGTCTACGCATTCTGATGTGGTGGTAAATATAGATGCCCCGAAAATGATCATGACGAATGATAATCCGTCAGTAGTTGCTGCCCAAGCCTAGGTTCAGCCCTCTTAGGCGTCCTGGATTTAGGAACTCGTACGTAGCGTAATGTCCCGAGTTTCTCCTGGGGGCTATTATGCTAGTTACCTATAATAAAGGTTAAGGCTGAGGGCGGTGAGCGCTCGGCCACCTTTTAATCTGGTGATGCTGTAAAAGCCTTTGGGCTAACACAGGCCATTAACAAAAAAAAATCATTTTTTTTAATCGTATAGAAGGAAAACTTGTGCTTAACAAGCTAAATAGCACTTGTTATGTCTGACCCGATTACAATAAAAGTCGTGTGAGTATGTATTTGTTTGTAGTACCTATCGAATATGTCCTCATACGTGGAGAAGCATTACGATTCCTTATCGAGGATGAACGTGGACGCCAACGGGTACCGTAGTCACTTACCAACAGGTGAAATAGTTCACCAATGTTAGATAGTAGTTCATCTTTTTCACTTTGTGCTTGTCCTTCTTTGTATATATGTATATATATATATATATATAATTATATATGTATATATATATATATACATACATATATATTGCATAAATAATCATGTTTTTGTATTTTATAATAAGAACATCAGTATCGTTTATCAGTAGCTATCTCTACAACAGACCGGATACCTTTCAACTCGGTGATGCTGTAAAAGCCCTCTGGCTACCATTGGCTATCAGAATTGTATTGAATTAATTTTCTTTAATTGGCATTGAAGAATCTAAGACTGTATTTATTGACTTGAAAACCTTACTGGGTGTATTCCTTGATTTTTTATTAAGTTTCAAATGGCAATTGAATAGAGAAGCTTTTCCATTGACAGCTCCTTAACGTGAACTGAATGTTATATGAATATGCATCCTAAATGCCTGGATCTTTATGCAATCACTTTATTTCTATTGAATTTAAGGCAATAATTTATGTCTAATACGGATTAACAGCTTACCTTTCTGAGTTTTATTTACTCCATGCCTTAATAAGACTTATTACAGATTATTTTGAAGTGAAAAATAATTTCATAAAATTTGGCTTTTTAATAGTTATATTAACAACAATCTATATTTTATTTAAAAATAAAAATAAGGAATATAAATAGCAGAGCAATTATTTTATATTATCGGTTAAAATCTTATTTTTTTTTGGATTTGTTGCATCAGCCTCGTGACACTGATATTGCATCCGCACAAAAACAATCACGAAAAATATAATAAAATTGTAAATGTATACATGTACATTATATAAAATATATGAAAACAATATTTTTTTACTCACAACCATACCTAACATGTATATATGTATACCTTACGTAACTTGAAACAACTTCCCGTTACTTCTCTGTGGTTAGGGATAAAAACGGTAACATATTTTGTCGATACTGCTCTTTGTTTAAAATGAAGGACATTCGAGACATGTAATAATGAAATATAAGTATTTCGTTACGTAGTCATTCTGTAGCTTTAAGACAACTTTTATTGAACTGAATCGTACGTACAAAAAATTACTTTCTCTTATATTTAAGCTATTGTATGGATATAGAAACTTAACCAATGTCCAAAGTAAGGGCCTAACCAGATTTAGAAGAACATTTTTTTTTTAATTGTTTACTTGTGTTTATCATGGTGGAAGAACATAAAAAAAGATTTAAAAAATACAGGTTTGTTTTCGTTTAGAAAAGTTTGTGAAATAACGCAGACGTGTGCAGGGCTGCAAGTGTCTAGAAATTTAACACCATCCGACAAACTTTTAGGTATATTTTAGGTCGGGTATATGAGATCATTATGTAACCATCATTTGTAAATTTCTAGATTCTAGTACCTTGAATGTATGTATACTTTATTTACAAGCTTTATAAAATAAAGCTTAAGAACATAACCATTTCATATTTAGGAACAATTAACCAAAATTCAAATAAAAAGTCTTGGGAAAATGTAGAAAAGTCCGTGCAAGAAATGTTCATACACGAGAATGGAATTTTTTTAATTTTGACTGTAAATTCTGCAGCCTGGTATCAAATTTGTAAAACCACTTTCAATTTGAGTATTGTTCCATTTTTCTTACTTGAAAATGCTATACTAATTTCAACCTTAGGTGATGGACTTAAGAACTTTGTTGTGTAAAATTTATCTTAAACAAGTTTCGGTTTTCAGAGCACGATGACGGAACAATTTTTCACGATCCCTATTTACAATATGTTATAAGATGGGTAAAACACTAAATTTATTTTTTATGCCATGCTATGCTGAAAATAACAAATAAGCCAACAATTTTTTTATATAGTTAATAACTACTATTAATATATTACTAAAAGGGTATGGAAATACCAAAAAGTATCATGCTGGATGCATAGATTCTACTATTTATATGTAAATATATATATAAATGGTAACATCTAAAAGTTTTCAATAGCACAAATAATTATATAGGAGTACCATGATAAAAACGAAAGTTATTAATAATTGAATGTTATTGTTACTTCTTATAATATTTCCGGTGACAAACTAGCACACAGTTCACCCGAAGATAATTGATAACTGTAATCCGTGACATCTACATACATGCGTCATCAACAAAGATATGAAGATGCCTTAGCGTTATCAACCCTGAGTACCGATTGCAACAGAATCCATTAATTGCTTTCATATTCGAGATACATTATCCACATTAATATTTACAGATTTACAGGAACATGTTCTGTTAGATGATAAGATAGCAGAAATGTGACGTCACCAATCATGCTATCCACTTTATGAATAGGGGAGTTCTCAAAAGTGGGCGCGATATCATGGACCACTCGTGTCCAAAAGACGTGTCGTAGAATAGTTGGACTCCAAGGCACGTCTTTTGCGACGGTGGACGACTCGATTACCAAGCTTTTCAAATCAAATCATTAAACAAACACAATATTATCATAGCGCCTATACGTCGCAAAGCTATATTGTTATACTTCCGCACCTAAGGTCGAATTTCTCCAAACAAAATAATTAGACACGCCCCTAGAGTTTCTTACGACGTTTCTTTTCGAGCACCAACGCAATTCGAAGTGGTGGTAAATGGAAAATTCCCGTTCCAGCGCCCTTGTGTCATTATATTATGTGCGCTGGAATTCAGTCCAAAACCACCTTTTGGCTCTGAGGCTTACTGGCCCCACTTAGCTTCCACCCATAAAAAAATATACCGGAGCTTTCACCATTGAATTGATAAGCTATATTTTTAGTAAAGTAAATTAACAGCCTTTATATATAAATCCCACTGCTGGGTATAGAACCCCTCTCTACAGAGGGTGTTAGAGAATAGGCCACCACGGGGCTACATTGCGGATTGGCGAACCTCAAAGTCTTTAAAATATTTTTTGGGGCTACAGGTAAAATTATTTAAATTGGCGGGTTCGCACAGTCACTCGTTCGCACCTTTATTTATAAAAGTACTTATGTTAGGTGACTGAAGAAACACCTTTTCTGTTCACAACCAAAAATAAAAATCATGTATCTTGTTGAATTTTTTTATAATACTCAATTAATTAATTTCGACATGATACATGATTTTTATTTTTGGTGATTTTTCATTTCGTATCGCCGCAAATTAGTAAATCTCTTTTTTTTATAAATTCCTAGATATGCAGGTTTCCTAACGACGTTTTCCTTCACCGCAGAGCGCGTGATATGTCAGCACTTAATGTAAAGCGATACAAAATTTCATTGGTGTCGGTAGACCGGGTATCGGGGATCTCCAGAACACGATTTGCTCTCATGCCGTGATATTAAAAGCGAGCGCTTGACCACTAAGCAAACGCAGCTCTATCTACACTTTAATATGGATATATTTGATACTTCAGCACATGAGACGGTTTCCGAAGTTAATATTCGCGAAGTATACGGTTATTTAGTACACCTATAGTCGTATATAACCAACCATGTACGAAAGCTTCCGGAGAGTTAAAGGATCTAACTCTCCCGAAGCAACTGAGCTTATTTATATTATATGTTATAGCCCTTTGCCTTATAGAAGAGCTTCCACTTTATTCTTGATAGTAATAAAGTTAATTGCAATCTTGGAAAGGCCTGTTTTAATAACGTAACTAAATCCAATACACAAGTAACAGTCTCTGTCATAACTACTTGTCACTTTTTAATCACTGACCATCATATATATGGATTTAGTTTATGCATGTACATCATATTTATTTATTTTGTATATATTAGTGTACTATTTTGTTATTATACCTATACCATCCAGTTTATTAACATAGTTAACTCAATTGTTCCAAGTATAAAGTCTGTCTTTGCCTTGCCTAGGTACTCACTAATATTTTTTTTATATTTTCTATTTCCGTTTTGCTTTTTATTTTTATTTTTTTAGTGTGCAATAAATTATATATAAATAAAAATAAATAAATAAAGTTCAATCAGCCGTTTTTATATATAGCATTATACATTACATATAACATGTGCAAAACAATATTTAAAACGTAATTCCTTTATCTAGTCAAGATTTATTCTTCATGCTGCATAAATTGTTACTCTACGCTTGTCCAATTCTTTGTGAACATAGCCTGCACTGACGTGTTTATTTCCCTTGAGTATTCTTCTAGTACGTGGCGGCCGTCTTATTGGGTCGGTGCTTATATATTTAGATCTAAGTTTGGTACATACGTATTTACTTATTAATTATTAACATTACATTATTATGTTTTTCATGAAATATACCAACGGAACTGCCTTATAGTACGTAGACCTTATAAGGGAGCTAGAAAGATTCTCTAGCGGTAGCCTCGTATTTATAATCGCAGTGTAGGGTAAGCCCAGCCTGATGAAGTGAAGACCTATGCAACCTTGCAAGAAGTCGATGGATGTGGGTGGGTAAATATAATGCATCATTGCAATCTGTGGAGGAGGTCCATGTTCTCCAGTGGCCTTGGTGTCGGCGGGAAATCTTAACGGTACGGTCCCTAAGGGTAACAAGGTATGTATGTGATACGTCTTGAATCTTTGTTGTGATGTCGGATGTCATAGAACACTGTCATCACTTACCATCGAATGAATATTGTGCTCGTTTATCACCGTTATTATAATCAAAAACAATGATGAATACTATTAATAAACCTTGCTTTAAATTTCTTTTAAAGAAATTCATGAAATCAAATGATTTGCAATTAAAGTTGTCAGTTTTGCAAGCTTGATTTGTAAAAACAAAGAAGCTTTAGCGTATTGTATCCGAATAGACAATCTTATACATTAAAGTCTAAAAAACTTATTCATACAATGTAAGGTCAAACCTGCTGCTACAAAGTCATGCTTTTTTTTATTACATTGTGAGTAACAAAAGAGCACACAGTTCACCTGATGGTAAGTGATTCCTGCGGGCCATGACGTCTACTTTCATCTTTAGAAAGGAATCATAATGCAGATATGCTGTCACCCTTAAGGACTTAGGTGTAATGCCTCATCTCCAGTAATAAAGATCACCGGATCCTTACACTAACCAGACGAAACACAGTCGCATTATGCTGCTATTATACGCTGGTGTTCTGTGGTAGTCTTACCCCGGTCGAGCCTACCCATTCATTCTGCAGACAACAATGCCATACGAGTTTCTTGCTTCACTACGATAAATGATGGACAGTATAATTCAAATCGTGGTATTTAATTCGATAAGATTAGGAAAGGAATTGGTAATATTTATTAAAATTTAGTATTATAGTAATTTAAATATTGTTATTTATCTATATTCTTTTACTACAATATCAAGTAATTCGATAAGATTAGGAAAGGACTTGGTAATATTTATCAAAATTTAGTATTATAGTAATTTAAATATTGTTATTTATCTATATTCTTTTACTACAATATCAAGTAATTCGATAAGATTAGGAAAGGAATTGGTAATATTTATTAAAATTTAGTATTATAGTAATTTAAATATTGTTATTTATCTATATTCTTTTACTACAATATCAAGTAATTCGATAAGATTAGGAAAGGAATTGGTAATATTTATTAAAATTTAGTATTATAGTAATTTAAATATTGTTATTTATCTATATTCTTTTACTACAATATCAAGTAATTCAATAAGATTAGGAAAGGAATTGGTAATATTTATTAAAATTTAGTATTATAGTAATTTAAATATTGTTATTTATCTATATTCTTTTACTACAATATCAAGTAATTCAATAAGATTAGGAAAGGAATTGGTAATATTTATTAAAATTTAGTATTATAGTAATTTAAAAATTGTTATTAATCTATCATTATCATCGACACAGCCCATCATTAACGTAAATTACGGATAGTCCTACCCATAAATTGCCATATATAACGATCTGCAGCCACCTTCGTCAAACGTCACTGGTATTGATTTCTATATAAATATACAAATCTGCTACGCAGCGATACGTCATAATAGAAATACTTTTGGCTTTTATTTTTAAAATACCTGCAACGTTACAGTACAATCTTAATAGAGTACAACATATCACTATATAATATTTTGGTGTTAAAAGTACAAATATATGATACATAAAATAGTTATAATAAAATAAAATAATCATATTACGTCCACAAATCTTTTATAATATAGGATTATAGGACATTGGACAAAGTGCAAAATTAATTAATTTTACAATTTTATGAAAAACACGTCTTTCTCTAACTTTTTCACATTTATGACTTGTGTACATTTGAGCCAATACTTTATGCGTATGTTAGTGAAATCATATTTTTATCACTTCTCTTGAAATATTATTATTTATTATATAAATAAAACTACAGATTGTATAAATAAATAAATAGTGACCTAATAAATATAATTCACGTTCCCTGTACCCAAGTTCACCGTTACTATTAAAGATAAAAGATCTTCACCTATAGAGTCACAAGGGATAAATATTTTGAGTGTATACGAGTATAAATTTTATATGATTAAAAATAGGAATATATCTAATATATAAAATGAGGAAAGTAAGGTATGACGTAATTATATATTACAACTTCGATGTTAAGATACTTATGACGAGTAGAAAATTTAATATTTTAAATTCGATTGTCAATTAGAATTTATTCGCTTAAATCAAGAATCAAATAGGCTGCGCATTCCACGATGCTTTGATGCAACGGTTTTTGTAACGGCGACAGCTTGCTACAAAATGAGAATCCATTACAAAAGCTGGAAATAATTTTTCCGCTTTTGGTAGCGACTACGTCCGCGCACTTATTTAAAACTATCTTACTAATATTGTTCAAGCAAATGTTTTTTATATATCGTTCTACCTAATTGAAAATTTCATTTCTGAAACATCATATTAAAATTGACCCGAAACAGTATAGTTTACTCCATAATTTGGCTGTATGAAACATTAGTGCACAAATCTATGTAATATACACTCACGGTCTTTTACGTGAGGGATTATCAGATAAACATTCCCTACTGCTCAACTGCTTTAATAGATAGCGTAGAGACGTAAACTGTAATGGCTGGGGAACCCTAAGCAACACCGTAATAAAATGTTCATTAAAATTAGTCTAGCTGTTTTCAAGTGATACTTATTAAGACAGTACAGCTATGCTCGGAGTTTCTCTGATGGATCGAATTCATCAGGAGGTCATTCGACAGACAACAAAAGTTATAATTAAGTAACACCAATATTAACCGTAGAATCGATAACCGTTGGGCTAAACAAGTCCTTGAGTCGAGGCCTAGGATCGGCAAACGTACGACGTCCTCTGACAAGGTGGAAAGACTATATTTGCAAGATTGCTGGCAGTATCTGGATGGGAGTATTCGAAGAAAGTGCGAGTGGTGTAATTGAAGAGACCTTCATCCAGCAGTGTACTCATATGGGCTGATGCAGACGATGATGATAGTCAGATTTGTTCGCGCCTAAGTTGCTATAAATTGTCAATATATAATTTCTATAGATGTATAATTTATATAATGTATAAAAAGTAAATAGTCTTAGTACAATTTAATAAAATATTGATAAAAAACATTCTGAAAAGTTTATGATGCCTTAGTTGCAGCGGTTTTTGTAACGGCGACAGCTTGCTTCGAACTTAAAACCATTACAAAAGCTGAAAATAATTTAAAAGAAGAACGTTACACTGAAGGGGAATGGTCTCCACATTTAGACTCATGCAGTCCATAATATATAGGGTAAGGACTGACTTCACCAGCCATTCAAGCTGCGACCAGAAACGCATAAGCTCCTGGAACATTCACAGGCTGGCTGGAGCGACCTCGATTAGTCGAGGATATGTGGCCTGAGTGCTGTAACTCTCTCGTACGCATTTCCAGCATTACGTGGGCGGTGGTTTAATGAAACGTACGAGAAATGGACGCATTATCACTTAAATTTATAGAAAAAACGTTAAAATGTTATAGTTAGTATTAATGAGGGTAGGGCAAAGGTAACCAGCGCGAGGGTTCCTGAGAGGGAATCTCGGCTTGGACCGTTACCCTGCGCGTGAAAGCAACTGTCTCGAGGGTGCCCGAGAGGGTCAAACCTTGGTTCGGTCAATTGCTTCTAACATTAACAAAATTAATTATGCTGTAATTTCGCATTGGTGTTATGTGTGAGCGTAATCCTGTTCTGGCCGATCCTTTCATGCTGAAGTTAAAAACATAGTCTCAAATGTCACTCCTGATTCGTTATCGATTTACTTATGATAACGATTGATTTATGAGTACATATAAATAAAAGGCACAACAAAGGAAATGTTACGAACCATACTCAAATATAAATTATTACTATAAAAAGGAATATTTTAATAAAATAATAAATGTGCTAGTTTTGAAAATCTAAGTTTAGTAATAGTATGATAGATTACATTAATAAACATGACACGAAAATTCGTGTTACAACGTAGACGTAGTCACGTAGCGTGTACGATATATAGTTTACAGATCGTGCCTCAAATAGGACGTGTCATTAGTTACAAAGAAAAATTTACAGGATCATATTTGGACATTAATTTTCGCGACGCAGATATTATAAACCACAATACAAAAACGAGT
Source organism: Teinopalpus imperialis (assembly GCA_029286865.1). NCBI lineage: Eukaryota > Metazoa > Arthropoda > Insecta > Lepidoptera > Papilionidae > Teinopalpus > Teinopalpus imperialis. The sequence continues at coordinate 3,684,134 of JAGSMU010000022.1, read as the reverse complement.
TATTGTTTATATAAATAATTTAGTTTAAAAAAAATTAAAAAAGCGCATTAAACTCTGGAAAACTTAAATTTGTAAATATTAAGTACAGCAAAATATGAAGAGATAAAAGGTCAGAGAAAGAGAAAAGAAAAGAAGAGAACCAAGAACAATTTTTTTCCCTTCTGACCACGTACCTAATACCCGTCCGATATGAGTAGAACACGTTTATATAATTCTTACAAGTATGATAACTGCACACTTTATACTGCACACCTGATAATTTACGCTGGTATTCCTTGTGTTTGTAGTAATTCCTCGGTCTAGTCGACTCATCCATGTTGTAAATAACTGCAGCATATCTTTACCAATTTATGAAACTAGTAAAATAAAAATCTCAAGGTCACACCGAATATCATGTCTGTATGCAATGATTTATCAAAGTCAGGAAGACGGCTTACTGCATTAACATCATCCTGCGCAGTTTTCGTTAACTTATAACAATGACAAGATACTCGTATATCCATTATGCAAATCAACAATGAACATAATGTCCATTGTAGTTGTACTAATTTTAACATGTAATAATATTAATACAAAAACGTAATGTAATCAAACTTTAAATTAATAATATTATTGTATGCCAAGTTTGTAAGATTTCTGATGAGGTTCATGTCACCTGTTTGGTAACGAGACATCAGTTTATAACTACATATACCACCCACTTTATTAACATATTTAACTCAATTATTCTTATGTCTAAAGGTTGTCCGGAAGAAATATAATGCAGAGATAAGACCGCCTTGTCGTACCAACTCAGTAATATATTTTTCTATTTCCTTTTTGTGATTTGTTTTTATTTTGTTTTTGTAGTGTACAATAAAGTAATATATGTATATAATAATAAAATAATATAAAAAAAATAAAAGTAAAATTTTCTCCCTACGCTCTACTAATATTATATTACTTGGAGAGAATATAGCGTTCAACTGCCACTCAAACACTAAATAACAGCTATCCACCAGTTTAAAGCTCCTTTTGAGTATTTTTCACGTGGAAAACGTTTACCATTAGTTTACTGGTTATATGAACTCTGATGAAAAGGTGGAAAGGAGATACAGTAATGATATATAAAATGTATTTAAATGTCATAGAGTATGCCGTACATTATAATAATTTACGTACACAAAAATTAGAAAGGAATTACTGAGACTAGATTAGAATAACTTATACAGAGAATTATGTATTGAAAATAATTTCACATGTACATACATGAGTATTATAAACTCTAAATCAGTTGTTGCTGTTGCTACACCTAAGGTGGGATTTTTGTTTTATATGTTAGCAAAAAGATTTTGAAAATGCTAGTAATGCATTCCACATAAAATATTAAAAGATGTTTTCTCAAACGTAGCATCCATAATCAACCAAGGACCTCGCTGCATTTGTGAATACATAACAAGAAGTGGGAATAGAGTCTCGGCAAATTTTTTACAACTTTCTTTGCAGCAGTATGATAAAAAATTTACTTTATTTTGATTTTTAAGATGTAATTTTTATAATTTATTTATATAACATATGAGTGAAACGTAGTAAACCAGAAAGTTTTATGTAATTTTATAATAAATTAGATGTCAATGAAGAATTAGATTTATTATATCTTACCTTATATATTTTCTAGCGAATAAAATAATCTAATTTGACAACCTACAACAGAATATTTATACTTTTAGGAAAGAACATGGAAGAGTTTGATTTAATGTTGCATCGTAACAGAACTTTTTCACTTCGGGGAAAACCATGTGATTTATATCTATGATTTGGATTTTACACGTGGTAAAAATATATAGTTTTTGTATAGGTATTTCGAGATTAGTATTTAAATTTATGAATTCTGCACTTTTTTTCCATTTCCATATAGATTTTTTATATATTATTGGATTTTTTAACTTGCCCATATTACTCGCAATAGATATAGTTATATACGGTGGTAGGCAAGTAAAGTCATAGAGGTCAATATATGGTGAGTTCAAATTCTATTTGGATTTTACAGTTTCCTTTATCGGATACTTAAGTAAAAGATATTTGCTCTTATTGGTATTCTGGTTTTATTATTATTGGTATTAATGCTTAGCACTTGTTTGTATATAAACAAGTGTAAAATTATTTACGGAATTATATTAAGAAAATAAGTTTTAATGTGAATTCAGTCATTACAATTCGCCCAATAGTATTTAAGAAATCTTTATGTCTGCATCCAATTTTATTATTAATGTAGCTATAGAATCTAAACTCAATTGTGAATCCTGAGGACTCAGATAAAATATTTCAACCCCTATGGATTCTCTATTTGAGTGCCAATATTTCGGTTCAACTTATTATTAATGTAGCTGTAGAATCTAGACTCAATTGTGACTCCTGAGGACTCAGATAAAATATCTCAGCCCCTATGGATTCTCTACTTGAGTGCCAATATTTCGGTTCATTTTATTATTAATGTAGCTGTAGAATCTAGAATCAATTGTGACTCCTGAGGACTCAGATAAAATATTTCAACCCCTATGGATTCTCTACTTGAATGCCAATATTTCGGTTCATTTTATTATTAATGTAGCTGTAGAATCTAGACTCAATTGTGACTCCTGAGGACTCAGATAAAATATCTCAACCCCTATGGATTCTCTATTTGAGTGCCAATATTTCGGTTAATTTTATTATTAATGAGCTGTAGAATCTAGACTCAATTGTGACTCCCGAGTACTCAGATAAAATATCTCAACCCCTATGGATTCTCTATTTGAGTGTCAATATTTCGGTTTATTCTATAATTAATGTAGCTGTAAAATCTAGACTCAATTTCTACGATCAATTGCAGCGATAAGCTTAATATTTAACTGTAAAATTATGGTACTTATCCAACCTACCTGTCCTAATCAATATACATTTTTATGTCGCACCTGTTACTGTCTATGAAACGATTCAGAATAGAATGTCAGAAAAAGATTTATTTGTTATATTATATAAATTATTTCTATATCAGTGGACTCAAAATCTAAAAGGTAATTATATATAAAATTAACCCATTGCGCTGTGTCAAACATTTAAACAAATATTCTACGGTAAATAACATAAAACCAATACATACCGGGTGAGAACTGGTACCCAATTGTCTGCACCAATGGATTTCGTAATTATATATAAAATTAACCCATTGCGCTGTGTCAAACATTTAAACAAATATTCTACGGTAAATAACATAAAACCAATACATACCGGGTGAGAACTGGTACCCAATTGTCTGCACCAATGGATTTCGTAATTATAGTATAAAATAATATTGCAATTTAATGCTTCTTATGCGCATTGCATTTCCAAAGGTACAGTGGTACATAAAGCACTAGTATTACATACAGCGTTACATACAGTATTATATAAAGCATTATAATTTAGTAATTATTTTTAATGTCCACCCAATAATAAACGGCGTTAAAACGGATTTAGGGTACGGTCGGTGAAACTAATGGTCGTTGATTCGAATCCTCCATACTGAATAAATCCGGCTACTGTCGTGAACCACCTCTTAGCAGAAACATTAGCTTAGCTTGTGTGGTTAAGTTGCAAGTGGTTGGTTAGTAAAGTTAGAAACACTGTTAGCATTCATTTTATAAATAAACATTTTGGTAATAATTCCATAATTATCATTACAAGTTTTGCACTATATATCGTAGACGAATGAATTTATATAATTTAAAAAAAGGTTTTAGGAGTTTAAGAAAATGAAGTAACTTTTTTTACTTAAGTTACGGTCATTTTTTAACGTGAAAAATTGTTGCATATTTGGGTTATAAAATCAATCGAACTAGTCCAAAGTTTTCATAAATATTGTTTTTCAAAACCACTTTTTTTTTTACTTGAATCAAATGTGCATGTATACGTACAGATTTAGAGATTTACTGACATCTGTTACATGATAAATTAACAGTCTAAGCGAAACGAGTTTTCCGACTGCGATAGGAATAAAAAATGACGCGTTTACTTTGACGCATGGCTTTTCACAAAGTGTATAGATGAATATCCCAAAATGAAATATTTTGTAATATATATGTTCAATATAACAATTTTCTACCTATCACATACAATAAATATAGCGTCAAGCATTATATGTAGACATAAAAAAGTAAGTTATCGCCGGTTGCTCGAAAGAAGCGTCTAATATATGTAAAATATTTTTTAAAGCTATTAAACATATAAATAATTGATAAAACATGTTAAAGTAGAAATCCATGTTTCATTTGGTAATTAGTAATTTAATAAGTTTTTCCACACTCCCTGGTACCCTGTCTTGTTCACTCACATGGACGGTGCCCATCCAATGAGATGCGTTGCATCTTTTTATTCGTTTCCAAAATTATCATCATCAACTGTCCATTTAGATCCTTCTCTTTAATTTTTTGAATGTTTTATTATATGTGTAATTTATTATTATCCTGAATATCAGAGTACAATTGTAACGTAGCACTTCTGTGTTTTGTGTTTGTTTGTTTACTTGTGAGTAAATGTAATAATGAAGTCCCTGTTACCAGTGATTCGGCATTCTTTTTTAATTCTTAGGGACGATATTAATTGAAAACGGTAATTGCATTTGATTTCTTATTGAGAGTGAATATAGGAATGCAGGTTGTTAACGATAACTCAATGCCAAATAAACCATGTGCATGTATGTCACTCCCTTGTATCATAAAATCTGCAAACATTTTTATAACTTGTATACCGTTAAACTTATAAGGCATCTGGCGGCTCGATGCTATAACAGTATTTATTTTTAGTGATGCTTTTGTTTAATTAAATAATACGCTTTCTAATTTTTATAATGATAATGAGTATACTCAGTTTTAAATCATAGATAATTTATTTTCACAATTTACCTAAATTAACTTGGCAGGACAATTCTTATTTTGAGCTGATTGATTTCACGACTGGTTATTAATTCGTTACAATAAGAATAAAAATGGACAACTTTAAGTAAACATCTTCATATTCTTACCAAGATTTTTAAAAGATGCGGTGAGGGTTAAAAATTCAAACGCTCTCTACCTGAGTGAACACCGCTATTCTGAGCAAATGCCTTATTTGTCATTCTCGTCACGTGTCTTTAGTCGCCTAACTCTTATGCAAAATTATTGTTTTAAAAACTCAATAAGATTGTAACTACAAGAATAAGCTCAGTTTTAGTTTTCGATTAGTTTGGATATTGTTAGATATATATATATATATATATATATATATATATATATATATATATATATATATATATATATATATATATATATATATATATATATATATATATATATATATATATAATTGTTTTTGATTTCGTATGTTATATCATAAACGATCTAGGAAATTTTATCTAAACTTTTAGAGATGGGAGTTTTGATAAAATTCCGAAACTTTGTATGATGAAATAAGTTTTTATATTGATTAAATTTAAAGGAAATTAATTTTTTATACACAAAATTCAAAAAAAACATTCTGAAAGTAACCGTAACTGACCAGTTACGGTTACTTTCAGAATGTACTGTTTCACCCACCTAGAATATCTCGAAGTGTATATTTTAAAGCATTTGTTATAAGTATGTATTTTTGTTTTGAAAGTGTAATGTTATTATATTAATAAATACTACCTTTTATTTACAGTATACATAAAAAATTTGAAATCCTTATTTTTATTTAATTTATTTCATGGACATGCAAATTTTTCCCACGATGATTTCCTTCACCACCAAGCGCTTACTAAATCAGCGCTACAATTGCAACTTTCTTGGTATATACCGGGGATAGAACTTGGGGTTACTTACCTTCTGTGAATTGATAAGCGAGGTCTTAGACACTGAGCTACCACGGCTCAATAGCATGTACTATATTTATAACATACAAGGTATTTGAATGAAAATGAATATACAGGTTTTTAAAAGTTTTGACGACAGCGTTGTAAAAACGAATCGTAGTCTAATCAGAGCATAAAGGAGTTTATTATAACAATTTATCAAAATTGTCTGTTGTTCTTCTGTCTTTGGTAGTGTGCTGAACTTTTGTAGTCCGTTCATTCCTTTCATATATCAGTACTTACGTTGCAGCATATCTTAACCACTGTTACAATTAATATAAAATTCTAGATTTCTAGATTAGATCCAGGTGCTCTGTGTATGTAAACACATAAGACCTGGATCGTGTATCATGTGTAATGTGTTAAAATGTATTATGAAGGCGAATATCTTTTCTTTCTTCTCGCCATTTCGTGACACGTGATCACTTCAGTGAATTACTTCAGCCCAATGCTACCGGAAATATCACGTCTAAAACTTACTTCGAGGTTACAGCTACGTCAATATGCTAATGGTTTGGGTATGCTCTCCAAAATTAAGATAGTTGGCACGAATCCACCATTGAACTATTGTCGTGAACCGTTTCCAAGCTCAAGCATTTAAGTGGAATGTTAGTAATTTTAATAGCTTTCTAAAAAAGTTCATCGATCCTCGATGATCAAACAACTGGTTTCAAAGAAAAAATCTTAAGGGCGACTTGAAGTTACGTCTAAAAATCCCACGCCAATATTTTTCGATAATAATAGCAACAACAATTACGTTGTTCAATGTACGACTCTCTTATATATTTTCTCTATGTAAGTATTTTAATATAACCACGTATATACCAACTGTTTTCGTTTTAATACAAAACGATATTTTTCTCTTTGTATTACTTTGTTGCGAAATATTTTCTAATTTTATGTATTTACAAACGTTACAAAAGATTTTCACGATCAAATATAACAGTACATATTTCATTTCACTGTTGATTTGTTACATTACTGGAAAATATTTTGTTACTATTATTGTGTATAAATAAATATTCCTAAATAATTAAAGACCGCCTTTTCTGTACAAAATAATATTTTTCGATCTACCGAGGTCGTAATAAAGAAGAGAATTTTTTCTGATTCATTTAATCAAAATTTTTATAGTTTTTGACACATGCAATATTCATTGCTTAGCCCCTATTGCAATTAGGATGTGTATTTTTTTACTTTAGTAGGAATCGGTGTTCTTTTGCGATATGCCAAACGAAAAAAAAATGTGATAAAATCCCTAAAACTCGTTTTATTAAAAATAAATGTTTTTGAACATTAGCTTATCTATTTGAAACAATAATGATATTACGATTTCAATAAAAAAGCTAATTTGAACATAATAAGATTCTTGAACGAAATTGTACCAAAAATCTTATTAATGAAATAAAGGTATCGAATAGCGAGTAAAATTGTGCTTTCCACAATATAAAATGCTAATTCTAAATCCAATCTTCCTTCCAAATGACACCTTTGTCATAGCGTAAATACTTTTTATACTAATAAGTAAATTATATTGAAACAGGGCTGGATTAGTATATATTTTGCAATATTTAAAATTTAATCCAAAACTCAATAAAATTAGTTTTTATATTGATAGCAATGTTATCATGTAATGTCTGGATATCAAATAAATGGTGTAAAGATATTACTTACTATTCAGGCTTCGTTACAGAGGCGTAGACTTAAATAGTTCTATGTAAGTGCTCATGTTAAATAAAATCTAGTGTAAAATCGCAATAATAAAAGTATAAAAAGCCACTCATGTTTTTTTCACAACCAAAAATATTTACTACAATGATAAGTTCTGAGTAACAACAGATGACATGAACTGCACAAAATATATTATGTGTCATAAGCATTCGCGCAACGCAAATAGACCCTCGCTTGTAGATCACTAGCCAAGTCTGATGAGCAATAAGACCTGAGGAAAGTTCAGATGGAGATGTCAAGTATACGGGACATACATACAACGCTCGCAACAGTCAATCTTTCCAACTACACGGGGCGATCAACTCATACAGTATACGTAGGTGGCACTGAAAGCAGGTGTCGAGATAGTGAGTCATCCGCCATATAGACCTTACCTGGCAGCCTGTGACTTTCATTTATTCCCAATAACCAAAGATTAGCATCGAGATATTCGTTCAACAAGCCCTGAAGATGTTGTGAGTGCGTTCGAAAATACCATACAAGAGACCCCTAAGGAAGAATGGGCACACTGCTTTTCTTAGTGGTTCCATCGAATGCGAAGATGTATAGAGAGGATCGGGGACTACTTCGAAAAACAATAAAAGTATCGGCAACTTTCTACATTGAGCCGTTGTTTATTTTCTAAAGACTTTCAGTGTGACCTAAGTATTAATTTCTTATGACATGGCTATTAAATTATGACAATATTAATAATTCGTCAAAGAGAAAGAGAATTATTATGTTACATTTCTAAGATAAAAATACACAGAAAGAAAATTTATATTTTTTGAACAATATCTTTGTCTTTAATTATACTGATACATGACTGAAACTTAGTCGTATTTTGATAAAAAAAAAACATTTAATAGCATATGTAAAAATATATATTTTTTGGTTTATTTATTGTAAATATTTTATATTATAAACATTTTAATTAGATACTCCCTAGCTAGTATCGAATTAATAGGAGTGATATAAATATGGTTATGATCGTACTCATTTTTCGGCCTATTTTGGTAGTATTTATGCATAATGTTAACAAAAAACAAAATCTTACACTATGGTTTTGTTTAACTCGTTACTAATTTTAGCTTTTTAAACTATAATAACGGCAACACTAAAGTGTAAGTGGGGGCAAAATGATATGATGGACAGGATTAAAGAAAGGCTCAAAGATTAATTACCGGTAAAAGGGCATTTTATGTATGTAAACTGTTCTTATTTGTTTTCCATCCTTCGGTAAAAAAATGTAATTTTATATACTATCTACAGTTGATTTACTAGAATTTTTAAAAAGCGATCTCATCTTTCATCCCAGTTAAATTAGGCAGCCAGTAAGTGGTACCCATATTTTACCTGGAGCTTAAGGTTTAAACATTTTTCCAGGAAAAATTCCTTTGTTTAAAAGAGAAACATTCAAATTATCTTCAGTAAATTGTTGCCGTTTCAAAGACAAAAACGTGCTTATTGCTATAACGTAAATGTTAAAATTCAATTAATCATACATTCATTGAATGCTTTTGATTTTTATGTATCAGTATCAGTTATGATTTATTAATATTACACATACATTAATAAAGCTATTTTTTTTCTTCAAACAGTTGTAGAGCAGCAACAGCAGCGTCAAGTTGGCTAATCTGGGGAATATCCAAGTCCATGGAGAATAGCTGCGAGAAATAGCAACATAACGCTATTGTGTTTCCTTTGGTGGAGGATAGTGAACCGGGGATTGCTGAATAGCCTAATCATTTAGGGTACGGTCTGCGAAACTTAAGGTCGTAGGTTCGAATCCACCATTAGACTATTGTCATGAACCATCTCCTAGCACAAGCATTGTCAGCTTAGCTGGAGGGATTAACTGGAATATTAGTAATGTTGCTATTTGTAAAGAATTATAACGTCTACGTTAGCGTCCTAAAGTCTTCGTTGTGTTTATCAGTCTGTCATTAAATAAACCTCGTTATTTCATATATAAGAAACCAGCACAGTTTAATTAACGGTAAGTGATAAGTACAGTGCGACATCTTCAGCAAAGAGGACGGCTCAGACGGAATTCCTCGTCGCCTGTAATTTGGTCCCCGGATCCTAATATTCACCATATGAAACAAAACAGCGAGCAAAGACGCAAGTAAAAGCTAGTTATAAGTAATCAAAAGTTATAAGTCAAATCGGTATAAGAAAACTCGGCAGTAAATGTTTTCTAAGATTAAAAAGGTATTACGATTTAGGAAACTTTTATACGATTTCATCTTGAATTGACATGTTATAAAGGAAATGTGCCTTAGAAAGGTAAACTTTTACATTTACGCGTCTCGATGCGAACTGAATTAGTTACAGGAGATGTAAATAAAAGACGTAATTGAATATTAATTTATAAATTTAACGGCTACATTTAATTTAATTTACAATAAGCTATTTATTATATTTTAATTTAAATTAATCAAGTTGAATCATGAATGAGTGGGCTAAACCCGGAAAGGACCATCACAGATAGAGTACTGGCGTGAAATAGTAATACCTCACTGTTGTGTTTCGTATGATGAGTGTAGTATCTAGAGTTGGGTTGTGTGTTTGGGAGTAGAGTTCGGGGACCCAATTACAAGTGTAATGAGGCGTTCTATTTCAAATGAGATTAGGGATTTCAAGTTATCCGTATGTGAAGCATCCATCTCATGTTTTATTGTTCTTCTTGAATCCTTGTTAAGATTGGATATAGCCTTCAGTTTTCACTATCAGGTGTACCATGATCTCATTTATAAACCATAGTTCTATTATAAAATACTATCTTTAGGCTTCAAAGTTGACAAACATTTTTTTGATACATAATCTCGAATGAATGCAGGTATTCTATAACTTTCTTATATTTGTAGAGTAACAAAGCTAGGCTACTAAGAAAATAATTTATTCTTAACTGTATTTGAACAGATCTCGAATGTCATTTCCAATTATCCGTTGTATCCAGAAATCGTAGTGTCTGTCGAATGATACCATAGTGTTCAGTTTTATCAGTAATATCCGATACAAAGGAAAATATAAAAAGCATGTATTAATTATCAATAATCTTCAATATACAATAACGAGAAAGATATAGAAAAAATAATAAAACAAATTTTCCTAAAAATAACTTTGAAAACCTACGCAAGCTACGGAGTTAGTGATATATCGGCCCGTGAAAATAGAACACATCGAACCTAGGACATAAAGCACGTCGAACATATAGTATTGCAAAATACAGTCCACCGTGCTTCTTTGGACTCCATTGGACAATGAGAGGCCCGTCGGCCATACAACCTCTGTTAGTAATCGCCTCGCTATACCTCTGACTATGGTATGTTAAGTCTTAAATCAAAAGGTTTCTTCTATTTCAATATTTTATTTATTTAAGTTAAAAAAAAATAACGAATGAATTTTCGAAGTAGTTGTGCGTGGCAGAAAATTTCGCGTAAAGCGCACCGTTTTATTGTCAACCATCGAGTAGTACGACGATTAAACTCAGCCAGTGGAATAATTGGATGGTAAAATTGTTAAAAAATGTATAGCGATGCAATATCTCTTCGCAATGCAATTGTATCAGACCGATCGGAAAGTACCTGATCGTCAATGATTCCATTCGCTCTTCGTTGAATGCGTTCAAATGGAAGGAGCTGGTACTGGAGTACCTCGTACCAGGGATGAGAACAGTATTCCATGTGAGACTGAACTTGCGCCTTGTAAAGTTGCACACGGTGGGTCGAAACAAAGCAAAGTCTCGCTGTATTAACAACGGCAAGTTATTGGAGGCCAATTTCGCCTTGCCTTCGAAGTGACCTTGGAACTAAACATCGCTCGATATGTCAACGCGCAATCTTCATGGGGATAAATTGGACTAGATTTTGTCGGCCCCACTCTGTGACTTTGTTTAACAGTCTCGATCTCAGTCACAAGTTTATTCCAGCTCTCGTTGACGTGTTCCCGGTTGATGCGGCCACGGAATAACGCATCCCCTTTGCTGTCGTCCGCTTTATATAACTGTATCTGCCCAGATATAATATCGCATTTACATATATTTTTATACATATATATATATATATATATATTTATATACATATATATATATATATATATACCTATATACTTCCTAAATTAACTATTTCTTTGTAACTAGTACATAATTGTGTATATTACTACCCTACTTATAATTTATATATAAATATAACAAAAAATAAAACCTAAATATAATAAATGAAAAAAGGAAATTGGAATTAAAAAGAAAATAACCAGTTAAACAAAAGATGTTTTCTTCTCGATACTTAAAAGAAAAGAACTTTTTAAATTGTCTGACGCAAACCTGCGACCTGTTAGAAAATTGAGTTCGGGAATAAAATAAGAATTCATCTAACTTTTAGCATGAGACTTATTATTACTTAACATTTCTATATAAAAGTTCACGCACGTAAATTGATTTACTTATGTAATTTGTATTCCCTTTTCATTCAAATTTATGTATTCTACGTTGAAAATTGTTAATTTAAAAACAGTAGAGTGATGCGACAGTTGTTGCCTAGTTACAAAATTGGTCGGCTCGTAAGGGGATGGACCTCGCCTGCACAGATTGCCAGAGATGAATCGCATCATACCGCCGCTGTGTTTCGCACGGTATTTTTAGTATCCCGAGAGTCAGATACAGGCTAGCACGCCTGTATTTGGGCTGTACCACAGTCAGTCGAACGAAGGAATGTGAATTTTGAATCTTAACTGAGGATCAGGTAAAATGTGTGCTCGTTTGTGATTTATAACATTATAAGAAATAGGTTTAGTCTTTGACAATTTTGGAACCCAATAAGATGTAGACGAAAAGCGGCACTTGACAGCACTGTCTATACCAATTACAAAAATAGGTAATTTATTTTATTTATATATTTTATTAAGATGAACTTAGTTTTGTTCAATATTTTTTTTCGTTGCTCAATTCAAATACATGCTGCAATTGAAATTCGTTAAAATCCCGTGACGCTCTTAATGGCGTCTAATTTAAAACAAACAAATGTCCTCTAGTTTGGTCGAATAAAAGACATTTATTTATTCCATTTGATGTTTAGCCTCTTTCTAATTTGGTTAAATGTTATCATTAAGGAGTAACGCAGACGACGGAGTTTTTTGTCGTTATCTTCGAAGGAACTGAAAGAAATATTCTTTTCCAAATTACAGATTACGGTGGTTTGATTCTTATATACAACAAGGTTAGGTTGTAAATGCCGTAGCTACTTGAATCAGTAATGACATCGAAAAAGGTTTCCTTAATTTAATGTATCCTAGGTTCAGTAGCGGTATCAAATTAAGTCAGGAATAGTTTAAGATCGTTTAAAAATGGGATAACTTTAAGACAGAAGATGAACTGAAATATATGTTGATAGTTAACTAGTTATTTGATAACATAATCAAATTATATTTTATAGGTAATGAAAACGCTTATTACGACGTTATATGGTGACAAGCTGTCAACAGTGGTAGAGCTAAACCGCAGTTTGTTTCTAGCTGCAGAATGAATGGGGCAGTACGACCGGGGAAGGACCACGCCCTCACAGAACACTGGACTGAAATAGCAGCATAATGCTGTTGTGTTTCGTGTGATGAGTGGTGGGACCGGAGACCTTTATTACGAGGCATTCCATCTCAGTCCTCAAGGGTGACAACGCATCTGCATTATGATTCCTTGTCAAGGATGAATGTAAATATCATGGGCCGCAGGAATCACTTCCCATCAGGTGCAACTGTTTCTTACTCTCAATGTAATAAATAAAATTACGAGGAGTTTCATTCAAGTATATAATGGTTCATTATAGTTTCTTATCAAGTATTAATATGGGTGTTATGGACTAAAGGAATTGGGGTCCAGGTGAATTGAGTGCAGCTGGCACACCTCAATATCGTAAAAATAATCATTAAAAAGCACTCTACTTATTATTCAAAAAGACATAAACTTACACAGGATAACGCTATGATGTTTACATTTTGTATATCAGCTATTGAATATAAGGAATATATAGAATATAACAGTAAAATGAAATTAAATGGGATAGATACAGAATAATATAAAAATTTCATTCATGCGTGATTACAAAAATTTAATTATGACGAAACTGAACCTCTAATCAAACCTGTTTCTTAAATTTATAATTATTAAATAAAAATGTGAAGCTAATATCCATGCATGGGTAAATACACCACAAACACACTTCTAAACATACACACAAAGACACAAACCAAATATAAAAATCCGCATTGTCTTAAATTTTATTTATTAATTATATAGTATATTTCTTTATTTTACTGTAGTAACATCTTTTACCACTAATGTTTTCTCATATAACGTGCTGGTAAACATGAGGCGGGGCTTGGTGACCTGGATACAGGTGAAAACCTAGTACAAGTTCCAGCTGTCACAAACACCTGTGTCAATTTTATTTTTACCATACCATTACTTGTGATTTAGTTAATGTTTGTGGTGAGAAATAAAGAATTATTATTATTAATAAAATTATTTAGCATAAGAAGAGCATTCCGACTATACAGAACTGAGAGATGAAAAGTAAGAAAAGGAGTAACAGCAAGTATGTAATATATAAATCCCACTGCTGGGCACAGTCCTCCTATCTAGAGAGGTTGTCAAAGCATAGTCACCGCGTAGGTACACTGGGGATTGACGGACTTCACATGTCTTCAAATATTTGTTTTTTTTATTATTATTTCTTAGACATGAACGTTCTCCTACGATGTTTTCCTTCACCGCTGAGTACGGGATAAAGGAGCAATTAATTATTATATATAATATTTGCCCAGCACAAATAATTTTATTGGTGCTGGGCATCGAGGATAGAACTCGGTTCGCTCTGGTTGGTACGGGGAGTTTAAATCACATTGACACTGAGCTACCACGGCCCTTTTTTATTTTAAAAATAAAATGTCACAATAATAAATATAAATAATTAATAATCTCTTGACAATTACTATATATAGCTCATAGTTACCATTTTTCCGGTAATATCATACATATGAATTACAATGGTATTATCTGAATATTTCTTATTATTAAATTACAGCGTTCATAATCCTATAAGCTCAAAACATAATTAAATATTCCCCTAACAGGTGTGACGGTCTTTAAGCAAAATTAATGTGTTAGAATTTGTCTGCGGTGTGACTGAATTTATATATTTTAATACCTTAGCCAGGTAACTATGTTTATCATTTATTTAATAAAAGTTAAAAGCAAAGCTTCTATTTTAGACTAGTAAAATATTTCGGATTGATTTTTTTTTAATTAATTCAGACGTCGGACAGTCTAATGGCATTTAGTCAATATCAATATAACTTTTCTCAACATGACACAATTTAATTATAAATAAATAAATCTTGTTATTTGAAATAGGTCATTATCATCTAGAAAAGAAAATTCATCAAATATTGTTTAATCTTCAAAATATGATGTTTATTTACTTGCAGATTGTAATTTATTCTGCTTTTGTATTTTTATATGAATTACCGTTTCTTAAATTAAGTAACTTAAGTTTACAATGAGCTTCAGTAATAACATAAATAATTAAAGAGCTAAGAATAAAGAAGAAAATTAATGAAATGTATTGGTCGGTGTGGGCCACAATACATATAATCTAAATATTATATTTCCATATTGGTCTCATAATAGATTTTAACATTATGGTAAATTAAAATATAGAACTGTTCAGAATTAAGTTATCTTTTTTAAATTAATCTTCTTATTCTCTTATTTTATCTCCTTCTTTTTTTAATTCTTAATCTAATTTAATTCTAAAATCTTATTTTTAATCACATACGATAATATATTTCTTAACGAATTACGAGTATTAACGTCAACTAGTATCTAATATAAATTATCATTCTTATATGAGATGTTTAATTTCATCGAAATCTTAATTATATAATGAGTATTACATAGTACGGTACATTGATTAAAAGTTGTTTTCACTTTTTCAAGAAACTAGCAATGCAATAATGTAGGTCGGTTCGGCTCGGCTTACGCCCGCACCATAACGATGTTGTGATTCGAAGGTGAGTATAAAGGTCTGGATATCCAATTATTGGATTCGAAGTATTCCATCTCAGTCCTCAGCAGTGGTGTCATGGATATTTTGTTAAGGTTTATGACCTGCAGTTATCAGTACCGTTTAAGTAAACCTTTGTTTCTTGTCAAAAAAAAGTAGTATATTTTACGTCTTAAATTTTCCATTAATTTCTAAAAATAAGGAATAAAATAGAGAAAAACTCATTCAACGCTAACGAATTAAGTTTAAGAGGGAGGGCCTTTTAATTTGTATTTATAAACGTTTGATTGTAAGATGGAAAAAATCGCTTCTTAAAAATTTATTCTTTAATACTACTAAAAAATTTGAGAACTCTTTAATTCTACGAAGATCTCTGATTCCGTTCTGATCTCTGAAATTTATTAACGTTTTAATTATGTTAAGGTTAATTAATACAATGATGTTGCTGCTTTGAAAATAGTATGGAAAAAGTCTGAAATTCATAATTCTTGAAATTCTCGCGGAAAATGTAATAATTGAACTTTCAAATAAAAATGCTTTAAAATTATTAAGTAAATGTTCTGTAACTACTTACTTACAATTCGATAAGTACAATATACGATGGCGTAATATTAATGACGTATAATTTTAAATTGGAAAATAATATGTATAAATATTAATAGTGGAAATAATAAAATAACACCAAGAAACAACAACATAGTGCTATTGAAAGCATCCAAGCATATTTTAAATAATCATTTACTGTACTGCTTTCGCAATCCTATTAAACTTAAATATTCAAGCTCCAGTGCATGTTACATTTTTATCACATACACGTCTTGCGCTGACATATTTATGACTCATGCACATTCGAACCAAGGCTTTATGAGTTTGTTATTAAAAGCATATTTTGTATTTCTCTTCACAGATTAATATTTTTATATGAAAAAGTAATGATTTGAAAATATATCTCACATTGATTCCCAAGTCAACGAATATCGTTAGTGATAATGTTCACTGATACATGATGTGGTTAAATAAAAAGGAAATCCAGAATATTTTAATGCAGTCTGAATAAAACTTAAGCCTAGAATCAATACAGTACGGGGAAGAGAAGACACTTTACCTTATTTTTATGATATTAGGGTGAGTATTAACAAGCACACACCTGATGGTTAGTGATCACACATTCAATTTTTGAGAAGGAATCACAATGCAGACGTGTTTTCATCTCTGAATTAAATGAATGCCTCTGAGAAGATCGCTGGAATTTTTTTAGTAATTTAAACATTAAAATAATTGAAGTTTGCGAGTCCCGTGACGGACTAAGTACTATATGGAAAATTTCTAAGCTTAGCAGTTAAGATTGTATCTATATAAATGAAAATGATATACTGTTCATTGGTAAGATCATCTTGAGAACTAAACAAAAACTCGATCCAGCCGTCCGAGTTGATTATTTCTTTCAAATGTTCGTAATATTACGAATAAGGTTTTTATGGAACGAAAATTAGGAAAAGTTACCGGAATATTGGCAAATTCGGGATAACTGAAAGTTATTTTATCTATGTTATTTTTGTATGAACTTAGGTTTCAAACTAATTCATCCTTTTGGATCCTGAGATGAATTTTAAAAATTTCACAAGAATATCAATAATCTAATTCGTTGAATATTGGACAGGCCAGCCTCTGTCGGGTTAGCCAGTAACAAAATATATATAGTCTTTTCTTGAACGTCCCCATGTCTTATCGGTTTGAAAATACCTCTTTAGACAGCTGATTACACAGAGCAGTTGTGCGTGAAAGAAGTTTCGCGTAAAGCACACAATGGTGGATTGCCCACCATCAAGATGATGAGGATAAAATTTTGAATTTTGAACTCAGCGGCTAAAGTTATTCCGAACCACTCCCATTTAACTTTTGAGTGTTATTTACTTATAACACTATTTATTTAACATACATAGTATATAGCATTTCAATTCTATATATGAAACGGGAATAAACGCCGATCTTATTCGAAGAACTTTTATTAACTTTCTATTGGCCATTGAGTAGAGAAACTTTGTTATTTACGGCTCTTCAATGTGGCCTGAATACTGAATGTATTTTCTGACATCTTCATAACATTCATTTGAATTGAAGTCATTTAAATATTTCAGACAGTTAATCGTTTCATTCTATTAAAAAGCTAATAATTGGAATTAAATAAAACATTATATTTGCAATATAAAATAGAATCTTATTTTTGTTATTTATAGTCTATGGTTAAATATACTAAGTCATTAATGAAAAACGAACAATATTGATTATAACAACAGAAGCATCACACTGTATATAGTTTATGGTTGGTCCCTCATAGAAATCACCGTGAAGAAGCAATATAGTGCTGCTGTGTTTGGTATGGTGATTATATATAACCGGAACCACCTACCCAATTACAAGTAGCGTGACGCTCTCAGTCCTTAGTGCTGACAATGCATGTGCATATTTATTCTTTGTTGAAGATGGCTGAGGTATGAATTGACGAGCTGCAATTTTACCGTAAGGTAAAATATTTGTCATATTTTTGTTCCATAATTCAGGGCCGTACCAAAGATTAATATTCAACAATAGTTCCTCCCCGATTTTGCCAGAGATTTTGAATTATATAATATACAAGACATTTAGAAGTTATACATTTACCCTGCCAGTCAAAAGTTTAAGACCGCACACAACTAATAAACAACATAATTATCCATCAATTGTAATAAAACCCCATAGGGTGAATAAAATAAATGCACATCTGCATATTCTATTGTTAGTATGGGATATTTAAAAAAGTCATACTTTTGTTTTCTTTTAAGTTATTGGACAATAAACTTCTATTATTTTCAAACACTGACAAAGGCTGCGCTAGAGCCAGGTGGTAGAGTCGTAATAATATTTTTATAATGTCCTATGTGAAAACACGTATTTCTGACTTATGTGTTACCCGAGTTTACTTGGGTTTGTTCACAAACAATCTCAATTAGTCTAAACTTGTAGTTTCTACAGTGAAGACGTCATAAAATAGGAAAAGTTCGAGAAATTAGCAGTGAAGTGCGTTCTGCGTTGGTTGTTTTACATAATGAAGGCAAATCCGAACGTGAGATTGCTTCACAACTGAAGTTATCGAAGACTTGTGTTTATGGCACAATAACTCTATACAGGAAGACAGGCAGTTTTCAAGATCGTCCACGCTCGGGAAGGCCACGTCTAGTGAAGAAATTCATTCATTGTTGTTACCAACAAGCGAAATAGACGCTTAACATCACCAGAAATCGGCGTTGAAGTAAACTAAACCCGAGTTAAACCTTTATCATTGACTACAGTAAAACGGCGACTGATAGATGCGAAGTTGTATGGTCGCGTTGCCGTTCGAAAACCTCTGCTAAGGCCGCAAAACAAGAAAAAACGGATGTAGTAGGCTCTTGCCCATCGAGATTAGACTGAAGAAGATTTTTAAAAAGTGCTTGGACCGATGAATCCAAGTTTGAACTATTCGGTTCAAAACGTGCTATTTACGTTCGACGTAGTAGTAGTAAATAAATAAGTTTTGCAGGATTGGTTGCCATTGGACAAATAAACAATACAAACATTTTATCTTAACGCAGAGTCAAAAGATGGGAATGACGACTGAGTAAATATGTGCAAGATATAATAAAGAAGGAATTTAAAGGCAAAGAAAACTAGAAGTCATATAGATGCAAGTAAATAGAGAAGTAGTAGAGTAAATAAGCAATATTTCTGGTTTACTTTCTGTGTATTTATTTAGGAACAACGTTGCTGAAATAAGTGTAAAAAAATACACTTATTTTATTAATTAAAGGTAGTCATGAGATGAGATTTTTGACAATAGACTACTTGTGTTCTAATGTAGCCGACGAATAATATGAAGTTTGTGTAAATGATATAAAAATAACAGTTGTTACATTATAAATCACCCTATTGAAGCGATTGTTCCCGACATTGATAGGAATGAAAAAGGTTAAAATTTTATCGTGATATCACCATTGTTGTCTTGATGGTGTTATAGGATACCAAAAACACAAATAACATTTAAAAAATAAGAGATAACATCAGATTATATTATGATTATCTAAAAGGCAAAAATATTGTTATGGAAAATATATAAAATTCATATGAATAAAATATTTCCTGTAAATATTAGTGAGTAAGATTTATTTTATCATGGAAGAACATCATAGCATCAACATTCGTATAAAATTTCTTGAATCTTTAATTATTTCCAATGTTAATTATGCTGACTATACATGGGCAGTAAATTTTATAAAAATTAAAAACTTTATGCATCGTGTCTCAAATGCTTGTACAAGATTTTATTATAATATACTGGAAATAAATCACATATCATACATAATTCAAGTAAAACTTTTAAAAATATACATTCAGGGTGCTTGCAAGAAAGCATATCAAGTTTCCTTTAAGAATTATAAAAAATCTTAAACCTTAGTGCTTTTTAGAAGAATTAAGGCGATTTTCCTCTAGTCGCAGATTCCGTGATGTTTCAAAACATAAAACGTCTCTCTAGATTCTGTTGATGTTGATTGCCACAGGTTCTAATGATTCACCCGCTGGTGGTGCCGCCCTAATTGACACGTCGACGTTCACCTTACGAAGGTGGACGGGGTCCCTAAGGTCGTTCGATAGGAGCATTGGCTCCCTACTGTCCGCGAGATATTCGGCTTTCTCCGAGTCGTCGAAGGCGAAAGTAGCATTATCCGGTAAAATTAGCAGGGCTATTTGTGCGATACTGTCTCCTTTGTGACCCCACGCCAACCGCCAGTAAGCGATAACCATAGGAGGTTCACAAGCAGGTTGCCCCATTTATCTTCGTTATAAGATTTGATGCGCTCTTTAACCTCTCTTTGGAGGTGGGGCAGTTTAACGCGATTAACGTCTGTCGGGTATCTATTGTGAAACTTTGCCGCTCGGTTTTTTGTCCTTATCAGTCGACGGAGACTCGAGGGAAGGACCCCGAATTGATCAGTCGACGCAAGTACCATCCTTTTCGAGTCTTCGACAGCCGAGTGTATAGTTAGGTGTGAAGGTAAAGAGTCGATCGCCCGATACTCCTTATCAGGTGAGTCGATCTCAATAAGAATAGCGTCTAGCTGCTGGGTGGTCGTAGCTCTGAGTTTGTCTTCGAGAGCACGCCAGTCCATGATGGTTTTGGTCTGCGGAACCTCGCCTGCCGACTGGCCCAGCTTGAGGAGCATCGGCTTGTGATCCTGTGATAATAAACCGACTACATTTGGAGATTACTTCAAATATAACGCTACAAATATTTAGAAAAAACATTCCACCACCAAAAAGCCTACAATAAGTTTATGCTTTTGGGTAATATCGTAATAACTCTTGCTCTTTATCCGATAAATCTTACAATTAAAGTATCACCGTCATCAGCACAGACCATCAATAGTCCACTGTTGATCAAGCTATTATTTATTTAAATATTTCCCTTAATTGTCACTCTACATACAATTTCAATGAATTGAGTATAATGATATTTGACTAAATAATTTTATGTTTCAACTGAGTTTGACAACGTATTATTTTAATTAGCGATAAAGTTTAGCAAATCATATTGACCATGGGCGGCGGTAATCACTTACCACCAGGTGAGCTGCTCACTCCTTTTGCTACCTTTTCTATATATATAAAAAACTTTTTATTTTCTATTACCACTATTGACTAATTAAGTTCTCAATTTAATCAAATCTCTCTTCTGACTAATTTAATTCTCAAATTATTCAGTGTTTGTTTTTTCCTTGCTAAAATTTAATTAGTAACCGGATGAAAACTTTTTTCTATCAATATGTTGTTGTGTTTTTATTGACAATTTCCCGTATGGCATTAATAATCCTATCTCGTATTTGCTTAAAAAAATGCGAGTTAAATGTTGATGCCTCAGACAAATGAACAACTTATTCTCAAAGATAGGATAGGATGTCTGTATAAAAAACGTGACCAGCATAAGAGCCAATTGCCGAATAGCTTACAGAGCGTTTAGTGTTCACGTATACAGAATAAAAACCTTACGTATATTGAAGATCGTCATGTCAAGTTATCATTCCCTAAACCTAAATTTTCTACTCGTTTAGATTTTATGTTTTTACTGTTATCTCTTTATCAACTAGAGAAATGAAAAAAATACGATTTAATCACATTTAGCTCGGGATTGACAGCATGTGGTATTAAAGAATAAAAAATATATTAAACCATAAACAATTCATTAATTAAATAATAGTTAAGTTTGCATTAGTGACAGCTTTGAGCAGGCAGCCATTTGAGATTAAAAATTTAACGAGAAATATGGGCGGTCCATTGCTGCTTCGGTTTGCTTATCTCTTGAGCTATATCGGTCACCTTCGTTCTACTGCAGATGTTGAAGTTGAGTTATCCATCACACAGAGAAACCTAGAACTACTCACTGAGTGACTCGAACTGGCAACCGCAGCGTAAAATTTCCCCCCACTGTAGGAAGCGACGAACTATGCAAGTTTGCGTCATGTCAATGGATACATATGGCTCAGGAACGTGCTCTAAGGCAATGCTTTAATGGAAGCCTACGTCCATGAGTGTAGACAGACTATAAATATCCTAGCTTATTTAGAAATAATATTAGAAGATATGACCAGATATATTATAAATCCTACGATAATTTTAGGTCCTTACATTTTAAATTGACATTTTGTCCAACTGGCCGCTCTGTTCTCAAATAATCTAGCGTTTGCTTAGGAATTTCAAATTCTTGAAATATCAAGAAAACTTAAAATATCGCGTCGTCGCGACAGACGGTCGTTAAATTAGAGGAGCTGCGATTGGAATGTCTTCGACACCCACCACACTTCCAGGACCTCGCTCCAACAGATTACTATTTTTTCGCAATTTGGACAATTTCTTGCTAGGAAAAAAATTCTATTCCGAAAAATTCTATTTCCGCGTAATTCAAACCGCTTTTAAAGATTTTACTGATTTTCGCTCCCAAATTTTTTTAGCAAAGGAATAAATTAACTAAATGTTGAAAATACATAGATAATAACGGTACATACTTCTCTTGATTAAATATATAACTTCACAAAAAAATAAAGTTTTTTACTTTTTCCATAATTCTCTAATTTTATATGCTGCGTTTTGCTAAGCAGTTTGTAGATTAATAAAAATACTAACTTGTGTGATAAAATATCGTTATTCTTTATTTGTATTTGTTCTACATAACTATTTATTCAGAAAAGGTTTAAATATAAAATTAGCAGATATTTTTATTAATATCTATGATTCCATCAAATCGATAACTGAAAAATTATTCATGTATTTTTTGAAATGAACTCACACCTTCAAAATAAAAATTCCATTTTGTTCAAATTTTAGTAAATGTTTTTGATAAAAATGTCATTTGGGAACGTTTTTGCGCGTTAAAAAAATTGTTCGATCTATCAATAACCGAGCAACCACAGGATATTAGAAATTTTTATTTTTATTATTATTTTATAGATTGTTGATATATTTATTATAAAAATAAATATTTTTTGACATGGACACATAATAAAGAAACATGAAGTTTTCTTTAACGATACTTAAAAGTGTTTTTTATTCGTTATTCGCAATCGCCAATTATGCAAGTCAAAGCAGAGACAGATTCTATTTTGTATGATTAATGACGAAGTCGTTAGTTGAGTTTGCAAATGGCAACAAAGCAAAGTCTTTATTTTGCGCTAACTGTGATCATAATTTTCTAGCACCCTTAGAACTTTTACTAAGCAATTGTCTTTCAAGTTAACAAAGCAACTTTCTAATGATGCAGCCCTCTTGATTTCTTTTTATTATGTATACTCTAAGGGTCTCAACAAAAACTAATATTAATATAGTAATAAGTTTTCACTTTATTTTATGACTCTTAATGTTACTTTATTATACTTTTATATTCTACTTTATCTATTTACCTTATTAATTTTGGGAACGAAATAAGACTTGCAAGAACATACTGAATTCTGTCAGTGCTAAACGGCAGATGGTTTTATTAGATTGGATGCCAAAATATGTTATATTAATATAAAGCATGTCTATGCATCTGAGAAATTAGTACTCCGAAATAAAATGATATTGCCTTGAGCTTACCAATGTGATTTTAATTTGCTATAGGAATTTCAGTCATATATAAAAAATATATAAAGCTGAATTTCAATTGTTGGTAAGTCAGTCGCCTCTACTTTCTTGGTATGTACCCTAAGAGTGACTAAACAAACACACGAATTACATGATTGCGGTCAATTAACATCTACAACCATCCTCAACAATATTATGAGATACACATACGTTGTCTAACTCAAAGACTGAGATATAACAACTTGCCACCACCACTGAGCCTCAGGATTCCTACACTAATTAAAATTAACAAGGTTATGCTAGTATTCTGTGATCGTACCCCGACGAGTCGATCCAATTAGGTTGCTTTTAAAAATTTGCTCAAACGTGGCTCTATCACTCTATGACTAACAAGTAAAACAATCATAATAAGGCCTAACCTCACGTGTGGTATAAGATTTGATAAAAAAAATCAAAAATAGCTTTACTGTATTAAACTTTAATTTACAATTTAATACGAATATCTGACTTTTAAACGGCATCTAAGGATAGCCCCTAATTACGGTTTCTCATGTTACATTTGACGGTTTCTTATATACAAAAATAACTTCCTAACGATAAACGTTCCTGTTATACACATAAGTCACTTTAGACACTTCTTTCAAGTTTAATAAAATTCAGCTGAATAGTAAATAGCATTTGCTCTCCCTACTGCTCCGATGGCGATCCAAAATACTAACTAATAAAGGCTATTTAATACCTGAACCTGAAAATTCTACATTCGTGTTCCATTTAGTGGAAAATTTTATATATCTTTCATATTATTTTTCCAAAAAGGTATTCATTTGGTATAATGAACTTAAATATCTAAATTTACGTTCAACCGCAGTGTACCACTCCGAGTTTTAGCAAAGTTGCGTTCCACAGATATATTTAACAATGTTTTAGAAGTCATAGAAGCACAAAAAAATAACTTAATTTTACTGTCGTTGCATTTGTATTAGAATTTATAGAATTATAAAGAAGATATTGAATATTGTACTGAAATTGGGCTTTTCGGAAACGTATATTTAAAAAACAATGAAATGCTTGAAGTTAATGAGCCAACAGTGAGGTTGATTCGATTGTTCTCAACAGCGGTAGCAATGAAAAATGTTACTTTAAATTTGACCGTGATAAACGTATTGTTTTGTTCTACAATGAACTACGAATAATGATGAAAATCCAGCGGAACACGGAGTACAAAACAATAATGAAGTTTTGTATTCAAAAGAAAAACAGTCATAGTTTACGTAGCAAGTAAAATGATGCAGTGTCTAGATTTGAAGACCAATTTCAACTAGAATGGCATTCCATCTCAGTATCTTCATCTTCACGTATCTCCACCTGACAATGGATGTGCATTCTGATACTTTGTCGAGGATACAAAAAAACCTGTTTTATAGCAAATGTGAAGAATTGACATTTGCTATAAAACGGGTATATTTAATTTCAATAATCAGCTCTAGGAAAAATCTGAACTAGTTAGGAGCTGAAACATAAATTCCAAGTTAAGAATAAATAATTTTAAACAAGCAACAACAACAAGTCAAAATTAACTCATAAGTTTTTATCGGGATCACCGTAGGAAAATTCGTTTCACTTAGACTAATCTAAACTATCATGTAACAGGAGACAGGAAATCTCTGTACATGCATATGATCCATGTAAATGGATGTGCATATTAAAACCCCAATACTGAACCGTTTTTGAAAAACAAAATCAACTGTTAATTTTTTCTCTACTTGTAAGATTATTCGATTTCTCAATATTTTGTCTCTATAATTTAATATAAATTCATAAATTAAGGTCAAGGATTTTACTCATTATCATCTATATGTTTCCGGCTTTGATTTTCACTCACTTGCGTCTTTATTTCTCTCTCTTTCGTATATAATTTATTTTTAAGATACAAAGGAAAGGTATAAGGTGTTAAAACACTTAATAAAGGTATCCCAATGAAATTAAAAATTAATGTGTCAGGCACAATTCAAAAGTCTCGAACAGGCTTAACGCTATTAATACCACAAAGAAATGTATATATTTCTTTTTTCATATTTAATATAAATTCACTGCCCCGCCTTTAGCAAAGCTCGACTTAGTTAAGTATAGAAATTTGGCAGGTCATAAATTTTGTCGTTTGCTCATAAACTTTGCTATGACAAAATGGATTGGAGAATCTGCTTACATAGTTATGCTGACCCTCATATATTGACGGTCCGATTACATGACTTAATATTTTGCTGCTATAAGCTTGATAAAGCTAAGACTCGCTTTAACTCGGCTTAGTAGGTAAATGTATATATAAATATATATATTTTTAACTAATAATATATTTAGTATATTATTGGTTAAAAATCTCGCATTTCTTGTATTATTTCATATACGCATAATTCGATTAGATAATTAATAATAATTATTATATTCAGATATCTATAGACTAATCTGCCAACATCTATTAAAAAAACAAGAAAAGAGGCTTCTTCACCGAACTGTTATGGTAGGATTAGATATGATAGACATTTCCCAGAAAACATGGGCAAAACTTTTTTTAAAATTACATTGAGAATAACAAACGAGCACGCAGTTCACCAGATGGCAAGTGATTTCTGCGGCCCATGAAATCTACATTCATCCTTGACAAGGAACCATAATGCAGACGCGTTGTCACCTTTGAGGACTGAGAGGAAATGCCTCGTCACCAGTAACAAAGGTCTCCGGTTCCCTTCACTCAACAGACGAAGCACAGCAGCATTATGGTGCTTTTCTACGCTGGTATTTGTGGTATTCTGTGAAGGTGGCGGCCTACCCCGGTCGAGCTGACACATTCATTCTGCAGCTATAAATAACCTGCAGTGTAGCTTGTGTCTAAAACTTGCAGCCTCTTAAAATAAATGGTCATATATGATGATGATTTCCTCCTGGCACGGTTTCGACCATTGCCTGATGCCATCGCTTGACTTGGTTATTGCCCGATGACATATTGACATATTGTATACGATACGTAGAAGATTTGATAGTGCCGTGAGCACTCGCGCAAACACAAGCACAAACACGTCGCCCCCTTCCCTATCCTCGTGTAATGCATGTGCTATAAGACCGGATGAACGTTCAGAAGCAATGAACACGGGATATACCAACGACACACCTAGATCAGAAAACCCTCAATTTGTAAATTACAAATATTGTTCTTTAGATGAGAATGGGGAATGACCCGAGACGCAGCAGCGACTGCAGCGGCCGTTTTAATGTATAATATAGTATTTTATTTTATTTGTATAGAGGTATAATAAATGATTAAATTTTTGAATATACCGAAGTTAAGTCTAATGTCTGGCAGTAAAGGTCATAATTTATTTCATCCATGCGCCATGCCGTATCCAATATTTTTGGCTCCTCATCTAATTGTGATAATTATTATGCAAAACTTTACACACACTTGGTTTTTTTATTGGTCTTTATCACTTCCTTTTTATATGTTTATACACTTTTTCATTATAATTAGTGCAATTTTTAATTCCTTCCCATAAATTGTAATTTTCCCAATAATTGTAACTTTCTAGTTTTAATTACAATCAAATAGCAAATCGTTTGTTTTCACTCTAAAACGTGAACAGAATAATATATAGGTCGGCTTAATCTCAGTGGCGTTAACGGACTTTATTTAAACTCTCTGAATTTTATATTTAATTAAGAACTATTAATTCATATAATTGTAATTTATTTCAACTCAATCAAAGAACTCAATTTTTTCTTCGGTTGAATAAAAGGCAATTTGAATCGAATGTTAAATAAGTTAATGACAGGTAAATAAGTTAATCTCTTCATAATTCAATTTATACATTAAAATACCAAGAAGTTGTTTAACAAAATATATTTTGATAAATTTGTAAATACTAGTATTTTAACTAAAATATGGATATATACAAAAATGCACTGACATTGATGGACTATCGGAAAGCAAAAATTTAGTTATGAATTACTTATGAATAAGAAGAGTACTAAAAAAAAAAATTTTTTTAATTGCCTTATGGTTTTCATTTATATACCAAAAAATAATTATACTATTTAATAAGAAAATGATCATAAAATTTTAAGTATGTATTTGTAATTTTAGTTTATTCCAAAATTAATCGCCTTTCATAATTTAATCGCCTTTAAAGTAACCAAATCGCACTCATTAAATGTATTAAATACTTATGACCCTGAAATAATTTATTTTGATACGGATTTATTTTTAATTTAAAAATTCATCTTAATATTACGAAAACAAGAAAATAATGTTGCTTAAGCATAAAATTAAGATAAATTGAATTTTTTGGAGGACACGTGTAACACGTGTTTTCAGTATTATATTATCTTACCGTTCAGACAGCGTACTAGAAGATACCTTCCTAAGCGGTATAATTGTTTTTATTATATGGGACTTTTATTTTATTTTATTTTATTTTTCAGAAGACCATGAAACTTGGTAGACTGCTTCACCAAGTTTCATGGCCTTCATTAGTAAGAAAATAGTAAAATGTACTTTTTGACATTTTGGCAGGGACTCGATTGTTTTTTTAAATAATAGTTATGATAACTAAGCTTAAATGATTGTGTGTACAAGTAGTTTCGCACACAACGAATATTGGAATCGAACCTACGAACAAAGGTTTCGCAGACTAAACCATAAGGCTATTGACGCTTTTCAATTTGTTTTATAATTTGTGATAAATATGGCAAACTGATATCATGAAATATTAAAGATAAAGTAATCATATTTTAGTTTATATGAGATAAAACAACTAAGAAAGTAAATTCCATCTAATCCATTTTAGTATAGCAAGTTTATGACCGAAGCGCCAAAATTTATGTCCTGCTAAGTTTGTAACGTTGACAAAGACCCAAGATTTCACGTAGACATTTCAGAGGATAAGGGAATGATTGTAACGAAATTCGAAGGAAAATAAAAAAATATATACACTATTGTAGGTTGACTAACTGAATTCAAGTATTGCTCTACAACCTAAAGTGCAAAACTATAAAAGTGTATTATTAAATAAATACACATTTTATATCTATAAACATTAGCGTGTAATAAATCCACTATTTTTTTTAGGAAATGGATACTATTGAACGCCTTATACATTGAGGTTATTGTTTAATTATTATTTAGATTGAAGTAATGCTACTATAAAGATAAAAAATATTGATAATAATAAATAATAGTACATAATCAAATTCGAATGTAACATCAGGTTATATAACGGTATTTACAAATTTAATAATAAACATGAAACATATATTATTAATTATGTTCAAAGATATCCATGAATGGGTCAGCTATAGTGGGGAAGGGCCACGCCTTCACAGAATAATGTAGCAGTAATAGCAGCATTATGCTGCTGATTCGTATGAAGTGTACAGAACTGGAGAGGCCGGGTCCTCGCACTTACCCACATAAACTTCATCTAATTACATTTTATGTCGTGTTGGTAATAACCCCATTTCCTTACACGATGGAACTATTCCCAGCAATGTGACAGCAATATGTTAATATCGAAGACACTTAAAAAAAAAAAACAACACTTTCTGATATTTTTATTGCTTTCCTGATAACAATTATTTCAATAATCGTAAAACATACAATACAATACATATTTTAAAAAATATCATCCAAAATCAAATTGCTATCCGCAGACCCTTAAAACATATAAAAATAAGTAAAGTAAAATTAAGTAGTATATTACAACTTAATTTTACAATAGAAACCTAAGTATCAAATCGGATTTAGGTCTTCTTACGTCTATTCCAACTTGCGTTGCCTCTTGTCATGTTGATTCTATCGCGTGCATTTTACCTCAGTCTTAGTGGTTACTGCCAGATTTATGTTTGGTAAGTACTTCAGTTTCCAGTTACAGATTCATGAACGTCCGTATTTTCTCTCATTCTATCAATATTTTCTTGACCAATACCAATCTCAGCAACATACTTTTTTACTGACTCTTGTTGCAGCAGGCATGCCCAGCGTAAAATATATGAGCTGACAACCGCGTAATTAGAGGAACTGAACGTTGGGACGAAGGTTCTTGTTTCGGTACCCAGCCGAGGAACAATATTTGTACATTACAAGTTGTTGGTTTTCTACACATGCATTACATAGAAATAGGGCAGGTTACGACCAGTCCCTCTGAATTTCCCGCGAAAGCTCATAATCTAAGTATAAGCTTAGTTAATGTCTTCTGGTGGAGAAGATATCTCTTTGGTCGAGGTCGGTCGGCCATAACCATAATCTTGCATCATATAAGAGTTAAAATTTTCCAGTTGCTAGCTCTCTGAGAAAGTTCTGGCATGGACATAACAAGCTGAAAAAGAAGATTACTTTCTTGTTATTTAGATAGACGTTGCCAGATTATTCGAAAGATATCTGACAAATTGCACAATTATCATTATTTGTATTTTCTTGCTTATATAATACTTATCGCCTGGTTAATATATTTATTTATTTATTTATTTACTCTTTATTGCATTAACCGTAACAATGTTCAAAGTTCACAAAGGGCGGACTTAATGCCAAAGGCAGTCAACTCTACCAGTCAACCCAAGGTGTGGTGAGATATGTGTATGATAGGTGTAGCAATAAACTAATTTATAAAAGAAGAAAAAAAGCAACTAAAAATAACCAATACAAGCAAATAATAAAACATACATAGTGCAAGTGTCTGTCTGTAGAAGACTTAAAATGAAATTGTAAATGTATACAATATAGAACTATACTGAAACAACAAACACCGTTGTTTTCGCTAAGCACGATTATCTAGCTATGTCAAAACTACCCCTATTAATGTTTATATATGTATAAATGATGAAAATTGAAAAAATTACGCGTGTGAGATAAATTTCTAATAAAACATATATAAGGTCGTGACGGGATCAGGAGACCTTTATTTACTGGTAATGAGGGATTCCATCTCGGTCCTCAAGGGTGACAGCGCATCTGCAGTATGATTCCTTGTCAATGATGTATGCAGATGTCATGAGCCTCAGGAATCACCATCAGGTGAGCTGTGTGCTCGTTTCTTACTCCTAATGTAATGAAAACATAAAACATATTTAAGACATCTTAATCATCTAAAATAGTGTGACGTCTTATAGCGAAATTTATTCCTTAATTAAAAAAGGCAAACGTCCATCGCAATACTTATAGTCACCTACTTTATTCTTTTATAAGTTTTGATAATATTTAAACGAAATTCAAGCGTTTCATTTAACCTAACTAGGTTAGACTGGAATATCAAGGTTAAATGTGAATTTTAGTAATTTAATAAATCCCACGTGACTCCTCTCCTGTTCACTTTTGGAATATGCATTTTGTCGTAAAACTAACGATATATTTTAGGTTATAATTTTGTGCCCATGAATGTAAAAAATGAAAACTTATGTTCCAATATTTTAGTCCCTAAATTCTTACCTCTACCTCTTACATGTCTTTTTTAATATTTAAGACACATGTTTATTTACATGTTTCTATATAAACAACTTGTTATATTTCAATACGAATGCCTGTTACGTAATATGTGCGTTATTATATTATACAGTGATAGTTAAATTATTATTAGTAAAAAAAAATGTAAAAGTGTACATATGTTTAGTTCTTTAATACCAACCTTTTTTATTATGTGAATCCGATCCTTTTATTTTATTGTTATTTGAATAATGCCACATTGCAGCTGGTTTCTGTATCCAACATGGCTACTACTTACTGGCCTGCAAAAGTCAATACTTTCTTTCTTTTCATTTTACAACAATTTTATCTAAACAATATATATTTTCGAACTTGCATATTCTCGCAGTGTATAGTTACTAATTTTATATTGTACAAGCGTAAGAATAAGTTATATATAGAGCTACCTCCTAAACGATAAAATTACAAAAATTTAACCAACATAACATGAGGAAAACGCAAGAAAAATTTCGATTCGAGTGGATCAAAAAAAATGGCCTGTACAACCCTGCCAAATTCAGACGCACATATTTTAGCTTAAACAAAATGGATGGCGTAGCCGCTGTCTTTAGTATCATTATATGCAAATGCGTTCAAACTTTGAGTATAGCCAAAAATTTTAGATTTTTAGAAAATTAAAAATAAAAAATATATATTTAGTAGCATACTAACCATACATTTAAATTTTATAACTATAAAAAGAAATAAACTAGGTATATATTTTTATAAGTATTTTTTTAAGATAATTTTTATATTACCATTTGCTTTTTTTTGTTAATTTATTCCAAACTACACATCGATTTAGCGTCTAGATTTATCTAGATCTCATTTTATGGGTTTTTTTACGATAAAAGAGGGATGAAAATATACTACTAAATAAACTAATAGAATATTTTACTATACAGAATAAACTGATACGATATTTTAACATAATTAAAGAATAAAAACCAAATGTATACTCAATACATTTGGTTTTTATTCGAATCTGAATCATCCGATTACCGAATCTAATCTAATCTTAAATGTAAAAATACACAGAAACACTTGATTAACTTGTTGACTTAAAGAATATAAGCGCTTTTGTTAAATGTTTTAAAATGTAAATAACTCTTTTCAAAATGTTTTTTTTTTTTTTTTTTTGGGCTGATGGCCGCTGTTAGCCCCAGGGCTTACAGTTTCACCGGGTTGAGAGGTGACCGAGCGCTTATGGCTCTCAGTCGAGACCTCTATATATGGGTAACCAGCGCAAGGGCTCCCGAGAGGGAGGGCTCCCGAGAGGGAGTTTCAAAATGTAAGGTCTGTAAATTGCACTGCATTTGTAATATCTTTAAAAGTACTATATATATTGTCACATACTTGTGTGACCAATTAAGTTAAAGTAAATAAAAAAAAATACGTTTCTACTGCATAAAAGAACTGCTAAAGAATACCAGCGTAAAAAACCATAATCTACTGTATTTCGACTGATGAGTGTAGGGATGAAGGGACCCTTATTAATGGTGGCAGAGCCGTTACATCCCATTCCTTAGTAGACAACTCACACAATATGCCAGAGTAAAGCACCATCACAACGCTAGTGTGTGCCTATTGATCGTAGGGATGAAGACTCCCTTTTTAATGGTGGCAGAGCCATTACATCTTATTCCTAGATAGGAGACAACTAACACAAAATACCAGAGTAAAATAGCTTCACAACGCTGCTGCTTTTCGACTGATGAGAGTAGGTATGAAGGGGCCCTTATTAATGGTGGCAGAGCCGTAACATCTCTCTCCTTAGGAGAAAATGCATTTGCATTTTGACTGAGTGTGCTCCTTAATACAAAAAAATAATTAAGTAGGTACTATTTATTCCAATTTCAGACAAATATTAATTTAAATTAAATAACTTTTTTAGGCATAATATATAGATAGATTTGAAAATTGCATGAAATTTCGTTAGTTTCTTTACTTTTGAATAGACTAATTTTATTATTATTAAGGGTAATTGATGCTGTTAGCCCGAAGGCTTTTACACCTTCATTGAATTTAAATATGGTCGATGTGTTCGAGTGTGCCCGAGAGCACCGAACCACGGCTCGATCAGTTACTTCCAACCCAATAATGCTAATAGTATTATTCGGATATGTTCTATCACCACTTCGGAATGCGTTGGCGCTGGAGAAGAAGTTATACAAGAAACTCCAGCACGAAATTGTATGCTAATTGTAACGGTACGGTCTGCGGAGTGGAGTGGCGGATCGCTAGTTTAAGCGGTGAACAGATTTCATAATATCTATTTTAATTAACGCAATTTATGTTTTGAGAATATTAAATCTTACAATAATAAATTGTACTCTGGTAGTAAGCTCACTTGTTCAAGTTTCATTGCGCCTTTGACGTTAAAGACAAGATTAACGTCAGCGTTCTTAAGTACTTATAGTAAGATTGACGTTACAATTTATTAATTTAAGAGAGGGGCGTAGACAAAGGTTATAATTTGAAATGAAAATAACAAAACCTTCATCGTTATCGATATAGTATATAGTATTTTATAATTGTATAAGGCTTTATATTATAGATGTAGGGTCAACAAAATAAATATATTCGTACTTTGTATTATCACTAATGATTTATTTATTTATCTAAACTGTACACCTTATTACCAATAAGGTGTACAGTTTAGATACACTTTACAAAAAGGGATACAAAGAGCGGACTAAATGCCTTAAGGTATTCTCTACCAGTCAACCCGTGGCTTGAAGAGACATTTTGGTAGGTGTAGTGCATATAATAAAAAGAAGAAAAAAAATTACTTAAAACTTAAAAAAAAATTGTATATTGTAAAAATGAACTAGAATTAATTCTACTAATAAAAAAATAAAAATAAAATACCATATATATTATGATGATCTACGAATTATGTAAAAGAGGACGGGTGATTCTTTTTATTTAGACAGTAACTACATCACTAAACGAGGTTTTTATATATTAATATTACGTATAAGGTGACTAACAAACGGTTCACCTGATGGTAAATTATAACCACCAATGTACCACCCATGAACTACAAAGATTGAAGATGAATATGCGTTCTTTGTCTCTTAGTTTTACTTGGATCTCGTGTTTTAAATGTCTTTATACCGTGCTTTAATTACAGTAAAGTTAAAATTTAAGATATTAAATACTCAATCAAAATACGAGTCCTTGATATCTGGCATAGGATTTAAACTGGAAATTGACTTAAATAAAATACAAAAATAATGTTACACAACAATCACTCAGATTCACGAACTATATTTTAACTGAGCAATCCGGTCCGTATAAAAATTGCATGTATCGACTTTTTATTGGTATTGTAAAACAGAATAGAAATAGGAATAAAATCAGAATGCAGCAGCTTTCTTGAAGCTAAAACTTTACAAATTAACTCGGAAACATTTCTGGGTTTATTCGCAGAATTTTTATTAAGTTTCAAATGGCAATTGAATAGAGAAACTTTTCCATTTACAGCTCTTTAACGTGAACTGAATATATGAATAGTTTGCGAAGCCTAAATGTCCGGACATCTTAAATGCAATCACTTTACTTGAATTGGATTTAAAGCGTTAATTTATGTCTAGTACAAAATAAGATACCTGATTTTTATTACCTTCAAAATAATATTTGTGCCCAATATTTAGCGGAATTTCATGTTGTGTACTTAAAAACGTTTTCAATCTGTCAATAATAACAAGCATCATCGTGTGAATGTCTCTTTGAGTTTTTTTTTAATAATATTACCGCTCGTTTGATGCAATGGTCAATCGACGAATCCAGTTAGAATTTAATATCCCTCAATCTCTAAAAACAAACAAAAGTCTTTAACCAGTGTGTGTTACCGTACTGAGACTAGGTCATTCATTACCGGTAGTACGACAAAGATCAAAGTCACTCAGCAAGCTATTCATTTTGAGATTTCTTTTTTAATTTTTCAGTTTATTTCATTTAAATTATTTCTTGAATATTTTCTATATAAAACTAACAACAAAAATCTGATGATTATCGCCCATAAACACTATCCATCCCCAATAATAAATCATGTTACATCTCATCATGAGACATAACTAGTTATCAATAACTGGGTCCACGGTTCCCCATGCATACCATACGGAAGGAAGCAGCTTTATGATGCTAATTCACCCTAGTATTCTGTTGGACCGTGGACCTACTCCTGTCGAGCTGATTCATTTATGCTGATACCTGGAAATTAACTCCATCTTAGTACGACCACAGTTAATATAATAACTAGACGTCAGATTTCTTATGCAATATTTAATTGATAAAAACTTCTACTAAACATATCAAATGAGATGGAAGCTTTTAGAAATATAACTTAATACAGCATATCATGTAATATTCATTTTATATCTAAGAATAAATAAAGTAAAATATAAGACTTGGGATGTGTTGAAAAGACGGTAAGAATTTTTTCCCTAATGAATATAAAAAGTGTATCGAATTTGTAAACCTTATTCAATCTTTGCTTTGTTCCGTTTCTGTTATTAAAAATGCTTTACTGATTTGAACTTTAAGCGATCGACTTAAGACCTTAGTTGTGTAAAATTGGTCCTAAGCAAGTTTTGGTTTTCACAGCGCGATGTCAGAGCTATTTTTCACGTCCCCTGTTGGTGCTCACAATTTGTTGTGAGATGGGTAAAACCCACAATTTATTTTTTATGCCATTTTATGTAAATTAACGGGTTTTACTGCAACTTTTGCTAAAATAACAAAACTTTTATTTCGTTATTATACATTTTTTCTATTTTCTTGGAAATTAATGCTAGAATTTCTATTAACATTTATAACATTCATTCAACAGTTGGATGGCGGATACGAATCGACGACCTTAAGCTTCGCAGATCGTACCCTAAACCGTTAGGCGCTTTGATATTAACTAATACTTTATTATGAGTTGTATCCCTTTATTTAAAATTAAAGGAAATGAAGTGATTATGTACTCGATGCGATTACTTCTGACTATTACTATATGGCATTGCCTTGCAAGATATATGTTTTATAGTTACGAGTACGTAAGCGTTGTGAAAACCTAGAAGCATCTGATTTAAAATTAAATTTTCTGACATTTTATAAGTTAATATTACCACCGCACTTAGCCGTTTTTCACGCAATAATGATATAAGGCACTGATCTTAACTAAGCCTAAGCTTTCATAAGAAATATACATGCAGGCCAAAAGTTTAAGACAACCTTAATTAAAGTAGGAAAAAGTAAAACTCCAATAAAATATGAAATGTTTAATTAACCTGTTTAATCATCTAATAGAACATTGATTCACAAACAATATTCTTTAAAAGCGTAAAGAAATATTAACAGTCCATGCAAAAAAAGGCTATAGTTAACTAAACGGGTTTTTCATCAAAAAATCCTCGTTTATATTATTAAATTATTTATATTATATTTTATGACTTTTTTCACTCCTTCTCTTCTAAATATCCTGTACATTTTGAGCTATGCTTTGGATCGTTATCTTGTTAGAAAATTAATGCATCTCCAATTAATCGCAACCCGGAAGAAACAGCATTTTGTTCAAAAATAACCCCAGACCATAATTGAGCCACCATCATGCTTGATTCTTGGGACTACACAATCTGACATCATCTTTTCTTGGGCACTGCGTCGAATGTAAATTCTACGTTTTGTACCAAATAGTTCAAACTTGGATCCATCGGTCCAAAGCACTTTTTTAAAATATTCTTCAGTCCAATCTCGATGGGCAAGAGCCCACTACATCCGTTTTTCTTTTTTCGTAGTCAATGATAAAGGTTTAACTTGGGTATTGTTTATTTCAACACGGAATTCTGGTGCTGTTTAGCGTCAATTTCGTTTGTTGGTAATAACAATGAAATTATCTTCACCAGACGTGGTAGCTCTCGTCCTTCTCGAGCGAGGACGATCTTGAAAACTGCCTGTCTCCCTGTATCGAGTTATTGTGCGATGAACACAAGTCTTCGATAACTTTAGTTGTGAAGCAATCTCACGTTCGGATTTACCTTCATTATGTAAAACAACGATGGCAGAACGCACTTCACTACTAATTTCTCGAAATTGTAAAATTTTATGACGTCTTCACTGTAGAAACCACACGTTTAGAGACTAATTGAGATTTTTTGTGAACAAACCCAAGTAAACTCGGGTCGAGAATGGAAAGGAGATAATTTCAGGAGCTAAATAATCTTAACTATTGAACAAACGTAACATACGCAAAGTAATTAGTAATGAGGACATTATAAAAATATTATTACGACTCTACCACCTGGCTCTATTGCAGCGTTGTCCAATAACTTGAAAGTAAACAAACGAATGACTTCTTTAAATATTCGATACTAACAAGAGAATACGCAGATGTGCATTTCTTTTATTTATCCTATTGATGGATAATTAAGTTGTTTATGTGCGGTCTTTGGCCGGCAGGGTACTTTATAAAGTATAAGATATAATTATATCACGAATAATATTGTTTGTGTTAAGGTAAAATATAATTTCAAGTAAAAATTAAATGCTTTTTTCTTTTTTCTGATATTAAGGGTAATAAAATGACACCGGGTTGCTATATAGAATGCTGACTGCGGTCAATAAAATGTCCATTCAACATACACCAGTGCCGTCATCACAGAAGACGGGGATGGGCTGATGCTTTACCTATAATTGGGTCCACGATTCGCATGCTTACCATACGAAACACAGCAGATTTGTGCAGCTAATGTTCCGTGAGAGTGTGCACTTACCCTATCGAACATACGCTTTTACAACAAGAAACCAATGTTTTCAAGTTGTTACTCAAGTTTAAGTGCTGTATTTAACATGAATATGGATAACATATGTTAGGACTTTTTCAGTATAATTATTATTGTAACATTTTAATAGCATATTATCGTAGCGGATTACCGTAACTAATCTAAAACAAAAGAGCGGAGAAGGACCGAACTTTCACAAAACACCAACTATAAATAGTGGCTTAGCGTAGACGCGAGATATTGCATCTTAATCCTTAGGTCCAACAATGCACCTTCATTAAATTTACGTGGATTTGTGTGGATATATATCTAGTCTAGACGTCAAGATCTATTTTATCAGCAGGTATCTTAGACGTCAAGATCAAACTTACCAGCAGGTAAACCGTTTGTAACCTGCCAATTCTTTTTAACATGATAGAAATTGCTATATAAATATTTCCTATATAAATTTTTAAAGTAAAAAGACAAAGCGTGTAATATTAAGACGAATTTTATCAGCTCATATAATGCAACGTAAAGGGCTCATAAACTTATCGTGGGTCAGATCTTTGCCTTAGGGAAAATATAAACAAAAAATATAAATAGAAGCGTATAATATTATTTGTTGTGATATCACTATGGTCTTTTTCTCAAGATATGTATGTTGAGGCTCTATATTTAGAATATGAGGTACTTATTAAAAATATACCCACACTTTGATCATCAATCCAGAGAGAGAAAAATGAGAAAATATATTATACATCGTTTTTTTTATCACATTGAGAGGAACAAACAAGCACACAGTTCACATTTTCTTTTTATTTGTCCCAGGGTCGTGCGTAAAGATTGCACCCCCAG
Organism: Teinopalpus imperialis; assembly: GCA_029286865.1. Classification (NCBI taxonomy): domain Eukaryota; kingdom Metazoa; phylum Arthropoda; class Insecta; order Lepidoptera; family Papilionidae; genus Teinopalpus; species Teinopalpus imperialis. The sequence goes on along the minus strand of JAGSMU010000022.1, from coordinate 3,645,257 downwards.
AACCCTCGCGGCACTATCACGACGACACGGTACCACGTCGTGCCGTCGTTCTCCTCGGGTACCTCCGTTTATGGTAGGGGAGCACCAATAGGAAGGCCGCGCTAGAGCCACGCCGGCCCCGTCTCCGAGCAGGACCGGTCCTCTCTCTATCTCGCTCGGTAGCCTCCTTTCGGATCATTACGGTCTCGCAGCATCGCTAACACGACTGCTGGCAGGGACTGGTTCCGTCCGATGTGACCGATCAAGACCCGCTGCTCGGCTTCTCCAAGGGGGAAGCGGCGAGCGTGTGCGATGCGGAGTCTCGGCTTGTTGCCGCCACAGTGGAAGCAATTCGCCGTCGCCTCGCAACCGATTTTACACAAGTAATCACATGAAACATCCATGCCCGGTGATCACCTGTGTAAGTCTGTAGGTGAGTCTTCCTCCTCGTCACTGCATCCAGGCTTCGAAGCCCGACAGGAATGCTTCGACGACGCGTTTGCGCGCATACCGTTCCTAACCGAGCCGTGCGCGCCACGTCGCGAACGCGATACGACGTTCCTGCCGTTTTACCGCCTCGAGCGCCTCTTCTGGCTCGTCACCACCACTCTGGCGTAGGACGCGAATCCGGTGATACACCCTCGTGTCCATGTCCACCAGTATGTCTAGAGGTGGCGCTTTCCACCTCCAGGATTGTCGCCGCCTCAAACGATACCGTGCGGTATCCTCGTACAACCCGTATGGCCATCCTACGCTGGACGCTCTAGATTTTATACCTACAACATCGGATGACCCAGCCTAGACGGGCGCCCCGTACAGGGCTACAGATCGTAAGATCCTCGCGAAGAGGCGGCGGATTTCCTCCCTCGGTCCCCCGGGATTGGGCATCAGTCTGTGCATAGCACCCGCTACCCTCTCCATCCGAGGGACTAGACGCTCGTAATAATTAGTAGCCCTAAGGTAACCAACCATAGGATCAACTTTTCGAAGTAATAAATGAAGTGTATTAATAAATAAACCTCCTTAAAAACAAACCAAACAAACACAAACATATAACTGGTACAAGTATAAGTATTATTTGTAATAGTAATTACGTCCGCGTTTTGGTTAGGTTAGAGGGACTGACACACCCCAAAGGGTTCTCGCCTTGTCGTGGCGAAGGGGCTTAGTAACACTTGATCACCAATGGTAAAGCAAAGAGGAACCCAAACGGCCAGCCTAAGGCGCTCTGTAGCCGGCCCGAGGATGCCACTCTGGGTGGGCTCGTAAAGAGCTCACCTTGGAAGCGTGTCAGTGGACTACGGATGGTGGAAATGGTGGGGTGAGGGACAGTCTTCCCCACCCTAAGCAGCCGAGGCGGAGTCACGGAGGTAGAGGAGTGTCGGTGTTTCGTTGCCGCTCTCTGTGTCCTCCGCGACTCAAGCGGGGGTCGCACCGAAAGAGTCGTGTTCACCGTGGCCACCCTACATAACGTGGGCTTCGATAATTGGAATCACCCACCTCCCAGACCTGGCTCCCAGCGATTATTATCTAATCTTAAAAATTAATAAAATTTAATGGGAAGAAATGTGATTAAGGAATTAAGAACGCAATTTCGGCGTTTTTTCAGATCAGGACATCATCTGTATTTTTGGCTAGGAAAGGCTTGTATAACTAGCCTATATTTGAGTATTTATCTCATTGAACAAAATTTAAATTTATACCAGTTTTTGAATACGTAAATAGAATATTGTTATGAGTAATATTAATATACCTTATGATTAATTTTATTGATGTGCATCATAATGAAAGTAAGATAACGGTATAAATATTAAAATAATATATATCTTAATTTAAATCTAGTTTGAGTTTTGCAGAACTAGAAGATGAAATCTAAGGCTTCCCTTAAAATCTCCATTTAATATTCGCAGTCACACTCCAACTTCCAAAGGATTAGACTCTAATATTGAAGATTAATTCCCCAGTTTAATACATATAAGTTTATATACTCGCATTAGGAATACGCAATTACATTCAGATCGGGTTTGGTATTTTCAATACTTATTTGACGAACTTATTTATCGATATATATATATATCGATAAATAAGTTATATATAATATAATATATATATATATATATATATATATATATATATATATATAAATATACCTTGCAGATAGTGTTATTTACGAACTATTGCAATAATAATTTTCTTTCTCACTTTCCATTTACTGCCTGCAAGACCACATGATAAATATAAAAGCGTATTTTAGCGTATTACTTTTTTTTGAATTTAAATAACTACAATAATACTAAATCAATAGATCCCTGTCTGATCTGTGCCTTCCCTAGTATCCAGCCAAGGAATAATAACTTCTTTACATCTACAGTTGTTTATTTAAAAAGTATATTAAAAGGAAATATTAAGAAACTTTTGAGACTCTTATTTATCAGTTTCCATTAAATTTCACTATTAATATTCATACTTATATCATACTTCTGAATCATATAATGATCTCAATGGTGATTATTGGTGGGATTCAGCCGATAGATTCCAGTAGCTCTCCACCACGCCCTCACAGAATATCAGCGTAAAATAGCAGTATAATGTTGTTGTGTTTCGTCTGGTGAGTGCAGGAGTTTCTCCGTCAATTGAACATCCACTGCCAATACTGTATATAATTCTTTAGTTTATCCATCTATTTTAGGTTTTCCATTTGCATTGCATCCTACTACATTCACACAGGTACAGAAAACCTTTCAATAAATTTATCTTGATCTTTTTTAATCACAAACGTGACCGGGGTCTATCGTCGCACTCCATGTTCGTTACCAGATATACTCGATTATAAGCCCACGGTTCTTATATTATGTTATGGAAATATATTTAAGTCAAAAAACGTCAACAGCCGAATGGTTTAGGGTACGTTCTGCGAAAATTAAGGTCATAGGTTCGAATCCACCTTTCGACTATTAGCTTTATTGGAGTGGTTAACCGAAATATTAGTAATGTTAATCAAAAAAATCATCAATTTAAAAATTACTTCATAAGTTCTTAGAACGACCCTACTTGGATGCTAAGCTTTTGTAAGTGTTTTGTAAGAAGAAAATATACACAATTTAAGAAAATACAGTAATAAAATGAGGTAATATAAAGAATATTAAATTTAATATTATTGAGTCACTTTACTTTTGAAAACGTTACATTACATTACATAACATTATACATTCTACAAAACGTTTGGTTCTTTTCTTTTTCAAAATAAAAAGTTCAAGAAAATTCTATGCATACTGTGTAGGTAATATCAATCAATAATCTAAAGCTAAAATTATAAATCAATCTAATAATAACCTAGGCATAATGAACTAAAAATATTATGTATATCTTATTTTTTGCTATTAATTTTAAACAAATCTTTTGTAAATTATAAATACATTCTGAGACTAAAGTTTTGTAAGTTAAAATCGAACCGTAATAATAAACTGTTTGCAGTGTAGTTCAGCTGTGGAAATCTGCTACCAAGCTACATCATATATCAAGTGAATGAGATTTACTCGAGTTTAGCTACACAAATTCACCTAACTTTTTTTTTTATAGGAAAAAGGGAGTAAACGAGCGGTTTGAACACCGAGGTGCTCATCGACGCCCATGGACAACCACAACACATGTCGACGCCGAGAATACCGATACTGGGTGAGGCAACCAGGGAGTGTTCTCAAAGTGGAGATTTACGACGAAGGGATCTTTTTAGCAGTAAAGTACAGCCAGACGAAAGAAAGGAAGAAAGGCAGATTTGTGTCTTTTTGGGATTGAAATTGGCAAGGTTTTGTCGACCCCAATACGAGACTTCACCCAAAAGGGTCTCCAGTTCAAACACAAGTTTGGTCCGGTTCTGATCGGCAGTAGCCCGAGAAACATTAGCGCGGGCCCTATATGATGCATCACTAGTGCTATCGTCTGCATAACAATTAATATTGCTTATTTGCAGCATATCATTGATATGCAGAAGAAACAGGGTGGGCGTCAGTACACAGCCATGTGAGACACCAGCATTTATTGGTTTCGGGTCAAAGCATGCACCGTCGACAACGACCTTGATGCTGAGACCCTCTAAAAAGTTATCCAGGCGCATAGTTTTGAGAAACTTTTTGTTTACCCGAGGGCAGCCCGTAGGAAGGCAACTACGAAGTGCTTTTTGCCACACCCGATCGAAGGCTATGGCCACGTCCAAACTAACCGCCAGAGCCTCCCCCTTGCCTTTGATCGCCTCCGACCATCGATGCGTGAGGTCACCAGCTGAGCGATGCTGACGGAAACCATACTGACGATCGCTAATCAGCTGGTGTTCTTCAAGGTTCCTCATGAGTTGGCAGTTAATGGTCGTTTCCATGACTTTCGAGAACAAGGGGGTAATGGCAATCGGCCTGTAGTTGGACCTATCACCATTCTTTGGGATGGGGTGGATAATGGCAGTCTTCCAAGATTTCGGGACGGTGCCTGTCAGTAGTACAAGAACCGAGACAGGCGCTTTAGAACCGGTGCCAACTCAGGAGCGCATGTCCTAAGCACAATGGGAGGAATTCCGTCGGGCCCACTCGACTTGTTAACGTCTAGAGATTGCAGTGCTTTACGCACTGATCTCTGACAAAACTGGATTTTCGGCATAAAGGTGTCACTGCACGGAATTTTCAGCGGCGAGCTAGCGCTGGTCAATATTAATAGTGCAATATAATGGAAACTGATAATTAAGAGTTGCAAAAGTATAAAATATATATATGATATATAATACTTTTTAAATAAAGAACTTAAATGTAGATCAGACAGGGCTCTATTGATTTAGTATTATTACCCTTATTTAAATTCACACATCTTTTGCGCTACACTGCGAAATATGTTTAAAAGAACGGAGTGCTATTTCATAATAGTTATATTATCGTCAAAAAAAATACACCAGAAATCACCGTAATTGTGTCGAAAGCATTCAAGCATATTTAAAATTATTATTTACGTTCGCATTGCTTTCACAATTTTGAATATGCAAGCTCCAGTGCATGTTACATTTTCATCACAAACACGTTATGCACTGACATATGAGTATTTATGACTCTTATACATTGGAACCAATTTTTAACGTCTGTATGAACAAAGCTCTAAAGTGTAATTAAAATCATATCATGTTTATTACGAGTATTTCTCTTAGTGTATTAATGTTTTGTATTTATAATTTTTAATTATACTTTGGTTAACGGAAGTCCACTGATACTAGTAGAAAGGATTTTCGGCAGACTGCGAAATATGTTAATATATTTAATGATATTTTGTTTTTAATTTTAAATAAATACCTATTTGTTTTTTGATATTCTAAATTATCATTTATTAATAGAGTTGCATGCCAATATAGAATCAAATTCGTTAACTAGTAAAGATGAATTTTTAATGTATTCAAACGAACACAGTTGACCTGAAATCTTGTAACAAGGTACAACATATTATATACAGGTACTCTATCACTTTTATAATCCAACATTGTTGTTAAAACTATTGTGTTTAAAACGTACTGTTCATGTGGTCTTAACATGCGCATTATATTTCGAAAATTAGCTACATAATGGTTATTATTATAAAATATAATTACATTATTGCTAGAAGGTAGAAATCTGAATACACCAATCCAATCAAAAGAAGCGTTATTCAAGCAGGTTTATACAAAACAATTTTAAATTGCCAAGATAGCTAATAGTACCACCACTTCAAAGGCGACTGCTAGCAAGAAGAAACGGCAAGAAACTCGACTAAATCTGGGTTTTTTTTAATAATAAGTTATTATATAAAATAAACAAGTTGAATGCAAAACCCTAATATTATATATATCATTATTAAAAACAAGGATTACTTAGCCAGAATTTATATTAAAGAAATATTAATATCATTCAGCTAAAATCCAATAGCAAAAGAATGTTGTACCTAACCACGCTTTGACTAAATTGCAACGATTGCATGCCAAATATTTAAGTGCTGATATATTATAAAAGAAAGAGTGCAAACGCAGTCTATATTAGTCTTCAGACATAATCGTTTAAATTCCTCAATAATTAGGGGTGAATTTGAGTATCATGGGTCGACAAAGGAGAAGTTAAAGATATCATCATTTCATCTCATCATCATCATGTGGATTAAAGTTTTATTACCGGTAATTGTAATAATCTCCGGTATTTTAAAAAAAAAAGATTTTTTATTAAGAAGCCAACGTTATATACAATGTTTTCAAAGTACATTGACTACATTAAACTAATCATGTAACACTATATATCCCACTAAAAGGCTAACTCAGCATGCATTAAACTAGACTAAATTTAATAAACTAATATAAAAAAAAATAATAAAAATATTATTACTGGTACTGTCATAACTCTTATTATAATGTAGAAATCTACAAAGAAGAGCTAAGAAGAAAATTTTCTTCTCAATACTTGATAGTTATATAGTGTTTTTTTGTAACATTATGTTAGACATCCTACGCAAGAATTGTGCTATAATTCCAAGCATTTCTATCGCTGATATAGTACAGTATAGAATGAATTTATTTACTAAGTATACGTTTTTTTTTAAATTGATGAAGTGGCAAATCTAAAAGAGGCTTTGGAATCTTATTATAGAAGAGAATTCCTTGCCGTATAAAAGAATCACTTACATTGTGGAGACATAAACTTGGCACTACAAGTTTATTCTTGTTTCCATATAGTCCTCTCTCCTCAAACGAGCTGCTCCTAGAGCTTTCCGTTAATACTACAGCTAGTTAATAACTTCAGTGTAGCTCTTCCATAAACACACAAATATACTTAAGAAACTGTGGATCGAAAACTTTTCCTCTAAAATAGGCGATAAAGGGATAAATTTGTGTAAAATTGTAAGGTAAATAAATAATAAGGAGGTAATGGTAAAGTAATAAGGAATGCAACAACAGTGTCCAACAAACTTTGAATTGCAGCGATTGTTGGCGACGACGACAGATAAGAAACATGTTACGTTAAATTTAACGATGACAATTCCATTGTTATTAACTATAGTGAACTAAAGCAGAAAATCGAAGGAATCAAAACAAAGTTACATTGTTTATGTAATCAGAATATTTCTACAAAATTGATTGAGCAGAAATAGTACCTCAGTGCTTAAAATAAGTAAATAGAGTAAATAAATGTATCTATGAAATAAGCAAAGGAATTAATAATATATATATTTATATTACATTGATAATTACAAACGAACACACAGTTCACATGATGGTAAGTGATTACTTCGGCCCATGACATCTTCATTCATCCGTGACAAGGAATCATAATCTAGATGCGTTGTCACCCTTCAGGACTGGGATGGAATACCTCGTCACGAGTAATAACGGTCACGGATCGGATTTCTACACTCATCAGACGAAACACAGGAGTATTATGCTGCTATTTTACGTTGGTATTCTGTTAGGGGGTGGTCCTACCCCGGTCAAGCAGCTAGAAGCAAGCAGCAGGAATGGGTCATCTTGCCACTACCACTGCATATACGATTTGCGTGATATGTCACTCTAAAAAATCTGATCACTTTCTGATCTGAGTAAAAGAATCCCTCCTTCCATTTCGTTCTCATAAAACTAGTTACTATAACAACTTATTTACTGTGCAGAGAATTCGTTTGTGAAAAAAATTGTGCGAAATTATGAAAAAAAAACTGATGTATTATTTTTAAAAAATCTAGTGAAAGAACACTACTTACGTTTATCCAGTTAAATATATAATGAAATATTATGTTACCGTTATTGTATGGTATAATATATTTGTATTCATTATATATAATCTGAAGTATATACACCTTTCGTACTCTGTTCGTTACTATTCCTAAAACTCGTATTGGGATAGCTTATATTTTTGATTATATTATTACTCACTATTGTTTTGTGTATTACTTTAAAGTATATTAGATGGTTAGAGTAGAAAGTTATTCAGCACTTACTTACTATATTATTTCCTGTATATTAAGAATAGTATGGAACCCTAAAAAAATATATAAAGCAGATAAAGTGTCTAGTCTGGTATACTAAACAATTTATTTACCTGGCAATAACGATCACATTGCCGACTTTAATCATAAGACTGACGTCGTTAAAATCGTAAATTTCTTTCTGAACTACATACTCAAGCTCTGTGGGTTGAAACACGTAAATAATCTTCAAAAATAATCCATAGTTATAAGCGAAACGTACCTACTCTATTAAAGTTATAAAACTTACGTAGAACAGATATACGCGTCCAAAAAGTGCTAATAACTTAATTTAAAGTTATTGTTTGTAAAGTATCTGATACGAAATGTGGTTCAACAAAGATTTTCAAACGTGTTAAGGTTAAACTCTCAATCTTTTGGTTCCTTGCATGTCATTCAAACTGACAAAAACTCAATTCTTCGTATATCAACTACCCTAACTAACCAGAGAAATTATTGGTAAGGACAAAATTTGATTTACTCTTCACAAATGACTTATCTTATTTTGATTCTAGTCCAGGATGTATTTGCTTATCATTGCTACACGAGTTTGACATCATCATCAGATGAGAGATACGTATAATTAAGTAGAAGGCGATTATTTCGTAAATATCCCATGATTGAACGATTATCAACACGTCAATGATATACTGTTTACTATAAAATGAATAGTTATTCGTATTGTTTCTAATTATTATTATAATTCTAATAGATACAGTTACAGTTTACGTTTGCAAGTAAATGACGTTTGAAGTCTGAAGATAATTTTTTATCAAAATTATATTGAAACTTGTTCAAAAATACAAAGAGAATGTTTCATGACATTCTTGTGGATACGCTAGAATGCGAGGAAGTCCCCCATTTAAAATTCAGGAGACCGCAGCTAAAAAAGGAAACGCTTGCTACATGTTTCCGACCTTTTTAACGCTTTTATGACTTATTTTATAACATTGGTAATAAATATTACGTTACTGTTTTACTAATTAAATATTTGAATTTTATATCATACCAGAAATTTAAGTATTATAATTAAAGTAACTCTATTTTTTTTTAATAATTGCTAAACTATTATCTGATTAAATAAAAATATAACATACAAACACAACTAAAACAAAAACAAAACACAAAACATTCACCAACACCTTCCAATGCAGAATTCTGTAGTTTCGTTGATATATATCATAAACCTTGTTTAGCATCTATATGCATTTGTATTGGTTTTATAGCTGATATGTGATAGGAAAAGCATTGTTATGTCGCTCGATACATACTGAAGCATTTTGATATATCGACAGTCAATTGGTATCGCTGGACACACTGAAGTACCGTCCAAATTTCAAGAGTATTCCTTTAATACGGTCAAATTCTGTAAAATGAAAATATTTTCACAAAATTTAAATTTCGTAAAACTGAAGTGGGTGTTGTCAATTCACTGTGCCCACTGATATTTATTACTGACATTTGAGCAGTGTTTAATATCCTATTACAATAGGGTATTACAAATAGGTACAGGAAGGTCGTGCAACAAGAAGGTGAGATGGAAGTAAACAGATGTGAATAGAGAAAAGTTCTTTATTTTTTTTTAATCTGCTCGGTTTTGATCACACCAATATATCCTGATTATGACCAGATCACATTAACTGAATATATTTTAGTGCCGCAAACATTTTTGATAACACTGCAGCAATCCCGCGTCATCCCTTTCTCTAACTTGGTGTAATGCATATGTAATAAGTTCAGGGGATTCGGGGGGGGGGTGGAGATTTAGATGCAGTACGGGACATAATATCACAATAAATTCGAAAATAGAAAATTGTAATTGATGAAATGATTTACCTTAAAGACATTTAAAATGATATTGAAAATGTTTTCAATATAAACAGAATATAATATAACTATACATATTAACATAACATATTCAATTAGACGGCCTTATTTAAGTAAAACTCTATTTGCGAATGTTTTCTTCATTGAAAATAGTATTAATTACCATACCTTGTGATAGTAATTACAATTGGATGATACGATTGTAAGTGTAATTGAATATCACTAGTAACCTTAAGTGCTAATTTTTTTATAAATAAATAAATATTTGATATGGTTATAAGGAATTTTCAATAAAAAACCCTAAGTGCATCTAGTTTTTTATAAATAAGATCGTCTAATTGAAACTATTCAATTTGAAGGGGCTACTAACAAGTACTCAGCTAATCTTTTTCCTGTTTAAATAAGTATTTAAAACTATGTTTTATTTTTTAACTTGACTTGCTTAAATTTCTGTCAGAAACTTTAACTAAAAATAAAAAAAATCATTACGTTTGACCAATTGTGGAATAATGTACGCAAAGACCTAGTTTTACGTTCAACCGCACTGCACCACTTCGAGATTTAGCGAAAATTCTTTACTGAGATATATTTAATATTTTTTATGGCAATTCATTAAATCACGGAATTAAATAAAATCTCTTAACATTGTCTTAAAAAAGCATCAAAAGACCTGCGGAACTTATTCTTCGTTCCTATGTCTAGATAGATTGCGACAAAGCTCGATCCTGCATCCAACGACATCCCGCAAACTTGCTTAGGTCGCCACTCCATCTAGTGAGTAGATCCTACGCTGCGACTATCACACCGAGGTTGCTACTTAAGAGTCTTTCTTCCCCATCGGTTGTCGGGCTACGGGCTTTATGTCAGTCTGCCTCGTACTACTGCGGATACGTTGTCGTACGTTGCGTATCCTATCTCATAGAGAAACACCGACCACATTCACTTTGCTATATTAATAAAAAAATATTGTAGAAAAACTTTAAATGGAAATATGGTAATTTTATGTTACCATGGGTATATTTGAAAATCAAATAATCCGATTTAGTGGAGAGGTAGAGAAAATTAAAAGAACTATCTTATTCTCTAATCCAAATCTAATTATATGTAGGTTTTTTAAACCAAATAACTTTCACTTTCACTGTGCAAGGTACTCTCTCTTAGTTGCAAGCCGTCTAATAATAAAAAAAAAAAAAAAATAATAAACTATAAACTAAAAATATATATAAAAAAACTAATAGTATTAAATATCTGTTATTTATTTTTTACTATGATTTGCTTCCCATACGAGGAGCTATCCATAAAAATGTAATAACCCTGAGTTGTTAAAAAATAATCATTTTGCATGAAAGAAATACGGGTAAATATAGCAACAAAACACGTGACCAACATTGCCGTTGCGTTTCTACACAAACACGGTGTTTACTGACGTAAAGAGCGTTTGCATTTTTAAGCCTGTCTTCTTCAGATACAAAGCTTGGTAAGAATATAGAGAGGCCTACTTAAATGTATCTTACTTTCATTCTGAATGTACTGAATTAACAATTTTTCATTAAATCAATAAGTTTTGACAATAATTCTGTCGTTTTCAGTTTTAGAATTTATTACAAAGGTTAAACTTTTTTATTTTTATTCTAACATCATGACCGCAGCCCAGTACCTCGAAATACATCCTTGCCAAATATTTAAGGTGCAAATGCATTATCACCTCGAGGACTGAAATGATTGCTGTATTACCAATAATTGGATTCCTGGATCCCACACTAGCCATATATACAGGAGGTTTATATGTGATTGTTATGTAGTATATGAATTTGTGAGCTAGTTTAGGGATTGACCATGTCCACAACGATTACCAGCGCTAAATTTGAGCATAAGGCTGCTGTGTTTCGAATCACCCTCGCTAACAATTCGAAACACAGTAGCGTTAGGGCTGTGGTCACTGGTCTCCCGTATATGTGTATAAAAGTGATTTCTGTAACCCATGACATCTAATCAAATCAAATCAAATCAAATCAAAATCATTTATTTGTGGACCATAGGTATTGGATACATAATTCAGAAGTAATTTGTCCAGCTATGTCCTACCCTGCATTTTGTATGTTTTGTATGCCAACAAAATTTGTCAAAAGAAAGAATTACACTAATAATAAAAACTAATAATATTTATCCCAATTGCATAAAAACACTAGTGGCAGCAATTTTTTTAAAAATTGTTATTGAAGATTTCTTCTAAAGAATAGTAAGCTTTTCTTAGCAAGAGTCGTTTTAATTCGGACTGAAATAACTTCGAATTCTCTGTTACTTTTAATCTTTGGGAACTTTGTTGTAAATCATTGGCGCCATAAAAATAATACTTTTTGAGTGATGTTCTTGGAGCTATTGCCGTGAGCTTATCATTATGGCAACTGCTTACGTAGCGTCCATACAGGTATAGGTTGTTTTTGACAAAAGCTCATATCTCTAATGTAAAGTGAGATGAAAGTTAAAATTTTTAATTCAATGAAATGAGGTCTACAAGTGTCTCTATGTTGTATATTTTTTAGCGCCCTAATGCATTTTTTTTGCGCTTTAAGCACGTTTTCCCTGTCGAGAGAATTGATCCAAAATATAATGACAAATTAAAGTGTTGAGTCTACAAAGCCATGATACGCTGTAATTCGAGTCGTTATGTTTGTTGTTTTAGCAAGCTGCCTTAGAGCGTATGAAAATCTGTTAAGTTTAGTGCATATATTCTTTGTGTGGGATTTCCATGTCTTCATATTGTCCATGGTTAGTCCCTAAAATCTTGACTCATTAATTTCATCTATAGGTTTATCATTATATTTAATGTCAAATGTTATATTATTATTGTTTTTATTATTTGTTTTAAATGTCATGATTTTTGTCTGGTCAAAATTAATTTTTAGGTTATTATTTTTTAACCAGTCAATTACTTTTTAAATGTTTCATTTATGGATTGTTTCATTGTAACATAATCCTTAGCCGTAAGCAGTATGGTACAATCGTCAGCAAATAAAGTCATAGGAGAATTAACGGATAACGGCAGATCATTTACATATATTAGGAATAGGAACGGGCCAAGAATGTTTCCTTGTGGAACACCACAGTTTACAGTCCTTGGTTTTGAATAATGCATAGTCTTCATGTTTTTATTTGTGTTGATATTATTTAATGCAGTTATTTGTAATTACATTTATCTTAATTTAGTTTAACACATGAAACCCAAATTGACCTGATGAACGATGTCCTATCTAAATTACATTAAATTAGTATGTGATCGTTTTGTTATTTATTAAAATTATCCATCGTTTGAATCGTGAGTTACGGTCTTAAGCTCATCAAAAGTCCTTTTTATTATTTTCTGGCTGATGGCCGTTGTTAGGGCTTTTACAGTTTCACCGGGTTGAGAGGTGACCGAGCGCTTGTGGCAGTCGAGACCTCTTATAATGAGTAATCAGCACAAGGGCTCCTGAGAAGAAACCTCGGCGTGGACAGCTACCCTGTTTCGCGAGAGCGTCTGACTCGTGGGTGCCCGAGAGGGGCGAACCTCGACTTGGTCAGTTGCTTCTGACTATGGATTATCTAAAGTAATATCGCTATTATTATTCGGATGCGGGTGAATCTGTGATTCGCGATGGGATTGTAAGTGGCGGCACTTACTACTTACAATCAGGTTATAGTGTGTGACGGCAGAGTTGAAATATCGGCGGGAAGCCTGCTTTAGGTACTGAGCTATGGTCGGCATCCCAAGAGCTATCCCAAGGCTTTACACCCACGTAGAACCACGGTGCACCGGTGGCATTGCGCAAGATTTTGCATTACCTGAAGTCGGGGCTTGCGTACGTAATTATGGGTCGGATGCACGCTTCGTATAGTGTAATTTTATTACGAAGGGACATTTGCTATTTTTATTGAGTACCGGGTGCAAAATACCTAGGACGAACGCGATTTCATACGCGGTTGATATGCGGACTGAAGGTGAGTCTTTCATCTAATGTGACGCCTAAGTATGTTTGTCTTTTCCCAGGGGATTGGACGATCAAATTACTCTATAGGTGGGAGATGCGGCGTTTTGTTGCGCCAAGAGAAGTACATGGCTGCACTTTGGTGGGGTTAACCCTGATCCCCCAATTCCGAAACCATTTCCTGAAGGTGTTGGCTGCAGATTGGAGGCGTTTACAAATAGCGTCTGGATTGAATCCAGACACGTAAAGGCCGGTGTCATCAGCGAATAGGGCTAGCTCTACACCGCGAGTGCGTGGTATGTCGTATGTCAAGTCGATTTGGCACACCGAGGAAACATGCCCCAGTTTGGTAGCCCCGAAGGAATTTACTGAGAATATGCTCCGTGATGCGGTGCACTGGATGTGTGCATGAGTGTTGGGTGCGAAACCCGAACTGCTCATTCATTGGGAGCCGTCGGGGCAGCATGAATTCCTTTAGGCAGGACATGATGAGCTTCCTGGTTTTTCCAAATTTGGCAATTTTCCGGTCAATTTTCTCATTTTTTCTTTCTATAAATAGCGAAATTGAAATATTAAAAAATAATTACCAAATCGATCCAGCCGTCAGGGTCAGCTCAAGTGACGCGATTAAAAATGGACAGTTTTAATTTTTTATTTTTATATTTCCTTCAGAGGCATGGTCTTCTTCTGTCAAGATGATAACATATTTTCGTACATATTTTGAAATAGGTACACACTCACTTTTAATTTTTGAATAATACTGAACCTACTTTTAATTTATTTCCGGCTAGTAAATCTCGAATGAGTTTTAACCAACGGACGCAACGCGTTATAAAGTACTCGGTAACTCAATTTTGGTAAAACTGAAATTAGTGCAGTGCGGTAGAATGCCCGCTTTTGACGATAAAAGTTGGTTTTTACGTTCATTATATCGCCTACAGTTAGTTTGGACATAAAAAATACGCGATACAAAAATGAGATGGCGTTGTAAAAACTTTGTATGAGTGAGTCTCATTACGGGTTTATGCCTTGCCAATTTTTTGTGCCGTAGAGAATAATTTTATACGCGGCAGTGCATCCGCGGAGCTGAAACTCCGTCGGTTGGTCGGCGAAGTACCTACCACGCTTTCAAAGAATACCCGCATAAAATATCCCGATGTCGGAATATGGTTTCCTTTATTGTTTTATGCTATTTTAGACATATAACGAGGACGGATGGGAAGCCATATTAAGAAGAGAATGCGGGATATGAATGTGGACTGACGGTGAAATATTCTTACAGACATTTGTTAGGGAAAAAATTGCGATGTAGTTTATCTGAGTAAGTGACGACTGCGGCCCATGACATCTACATCAATCCTAAAATTAGATTTAACTATACGCGTTGTCCCACCTTAAAACTGAGATGAAAAATCTCGTTACCCTCCTCTCACCGTACGGAGCAGAGTTATTTAACTCAAACTTGTTACCTCAAACTTGTTTTCAGTGAGGGAGTGGTTCTACTTTGTCAAGCCGACCCATTCATGCTACAGCTCAAATAAGTTGCACCGTTGCTTCCAACTATCTATGAAACTATCTTACGTACGTGACGCTAAAGTGTTACTTGATATAACAGCCTTGTAAATGAATCGGTTATAGTAGGGGTCGATAAAAATGACACATCCTATTGATATATTACTAGTGAACTTTATTACACGAGCTTTTATGTTATCCATTACAAATTCAGTAGCATACTTTATATTATTGAACTTATATTTTTAATAAAAGTAACAAGAGTATTAAAGTATATTTCATATTTTTTTTTTATTTTTCCATAGTTAGTTCTAACTAATAAACTTAATAATAACCTGTGATACAGTCTGTTAGAGTTAATTAAACAATTTGTTTTGTTCTTTAACAATTACTGTACTTCTCAAATTACATACACAATATCATAGAATTGAAGCCTAGACCAGCAACGTACCAGCCTGGTACTCTAACCTGGGTAAGGTTAATTAAACATCTTAATGTCATATTTCATATGTCATATCATCTACGTCGCCTCTGGTATTGCGGATGTCATTGGGCGGCGGTAATCACTTACCACCAGGGAAGCTGCTTGCTCGTCTGTCATCTACTGTATAAAAAAAATATCTACTTAACTAATTTACTTATTTAATTATATTTAATTATTAACTAAAACTATATGTAACTAAGAACAAGTAACATTTTAATAAAATATCTTGTTAAATAGTTTAACTTTTAGTATTTACCCTTAATAGCTACGTATGTTAACAAATGGCTTTCGCGTTTGCCACAAATATTTTTAACTTTCTTAGCGACTTATTTGTAAATACATCAGTATTATAACCAAACATAGAATTTATCTGAGAGTAAGTGATCATTACAGCTCGTGACACCTCCATCCATCATCTGTAATGGTTGCGAATTGCGTTGTCAGTCTGAAGATGAAATCACTCCATAACAACCGTTAATTGTCTTTATTTTACCTCGTCATATGGTAGCGAATTGCAATCAATATGTTTCATAAGTTTTATAAAAAGCAAGGAAAATGTTACAACTTTAAACAATCCACTAACTGTGCAAGCCATTAATATTATAATTTGCATAGTAATTTAATTGACAAGGTTTGTGTCTGCGACATTTCACTCTTTTATTTTTTTTATAATTAAGTAATACCTATTACTTTCGTTTAAAATTCTGAATTTTAACTTATTATCTAGAGATTATTTCGCAAGGAATTGGGTACCAAAAAGATATAAAATTTACTATTAATGGTTTGGAGCAGCGATTGTTTCGCAAAAAAAAACGTATTGTAGTATCTAAAGCATTGTAAAATTATATATATTACATAAATATTGTAACCCATTTGAAATAGAATCTATTGAAATATGAATTAAATAAACTCAAGATTTTTTATTAGAAGATATCACGGACTACTATCAAAATCCTATGACCGTGTTTAATTCATAACTTTGTATTAATTCAAGGATTATTAGTTAAGGTCTTAAATAAAGTAATGCTTGCCCAGGGATTTGTGTATATTGGAGTTAATAGATTAGTTCCTCCGAACTTAATCCTGACATAAGATGGAGTGTGACGTTGAATATTAAACAGACCGCAGATTATGTGGTCTTAACGCTAAGTGTTATTATTGATTTATTTAACTTTTACGTACACAAAGCATTTATACAAGAAAACTAAGATAAGAAAAGTATATATAGAATAGAAATAGAAAACATAGCACTAAACACATATAACACTAAAAACTATATTTATTTATCTACACATGCATATAAATACACATAGGCACATATAAATACATATATAAAAATATATATATATATGTATATATATATAAATATATATATATATATATATATATATATATATATATATATATATATATATATGTAAATAAATAAATATAGACATTTCCTAATAATAGTCCTGTATAGTCCTTATTTTTCTCTATTTTTTGTGATATTAATTATATTTCAGTTTAATAGTTATTAAATAAGCATAGCTTATCTTAAAAATTCAAATATGCTCGACAGGGCAAGAAACACACGAACAACCACTGAATATCACCATGAATTAGCAGCATAACACTACTTAGTTGAATGTAGAGAAAAGAAGACCCAATTATTGGTACTGAGTCGTTCCATTACAGTCCTCAAAGTCTTCTTGAACATTTTTAGCAGAATTTAAAGTAAATCTACTTTTACCCCTGTATTTGGCTTTGTTTTAAAATATATCACAAAACATATAACATAGTCGCCATTAATGCTGACCAGCTTAGTTACACGGAGAAATAATATTCCTGCAGGGAGCTATTAAACTGCAAAATGGTGTCATTGCAGTATCCTACTCGGGCCATTATTTTGTAAGCAGTTCATAGTTCAAACTGCGTTTATGTCTCTTTCTGTTTTAACTAGCATCATTCTAGAATCCTTATGTTTAAATTCTAAAATCGTTCGTTTAAAATTGGCACAGTTGCTCGGATGTAAAACATTGTATAACTTAATTTTGTTTAATTTTTTGCCTTTGAATATTTTTCTACTCATTATATCTTTATATTTTTTTTATATCTTTAATATAATTATTTATTTGTTGTTATGAATTCTGGTGGAAACAATAAAATAGTTATAAATTAAGATCGTATAAATATTACCGTTGCTCGGCTCTAAAACATTGTAAAACATAACTTTGTTTAATCATTTTGAGTCATTGAACGTTGTTCACTCATTCGTAATATTTGTTTCGAATATTTTTTGTCATTAATAACGGTAAAAATTATAAATTAGTTCATAATTATAATCGTACCTATTGCTGTTGCTCGATTCTAAAATATTATAAAACATAATTTTGTTAATTATTTTATGTCATTTAACATATGTTACACAATCCTAATATTTTTTTAACTATCTTTAAAATAATAATTTATTTGTTGTCAATAATGCTGGAAGAAGGTAATAAATATATTCAAGAATATTATATTGAACGCCATGGCGTCCTACTAAATTTCTTCACTTAATGCTTCTGTTTACGGACTACACAACGTGTATACTTTGTTTTTAAAGAATACCGATAAAGTAGACATTACGAAAATTCCCGTTAATCACTCCCACTATGCTTAAATACTTGTACTAGGAGATGATTCACAGATAATAGTCGAATGGCAGATTCAAACCTACGACATTAAGTTTCGCAGACCGTACCCTAAACATTAATTAGGCTATTGATTAAAAATTTATATATTGAGGAAAATATAAGCAAAATCTTTTAGCGGTAATGAATATTATTTTTATATTGTTTATTGGCAAATAGTCTTTTATCTTATAATCTAAATAAAAATAATAAATGACACGTTTTATATCCACTAGTAATTCTTCTTGATCTGATCCTACTATTTTGTAGTTAGTGCTGATATATTTTAAGTATATTATGAAGAATTATACTTCTATTCTATAATCTTGTGTATAATTCGAAATAATTTAATAAAACAAAATATTGTAGGTTTTATTCCAGTAGTTAGTAATTTCTCTATTTACGTTCTGTCAACGAAGATTCATCTGAATATATTTTTTTACTTATTGTTACTAAAGTTAAATTATTTTAAACTACCTTTATTATTATTATTCTTTCATAACTAATAAGAAAATTCAATAAAAATAAAGAAATAAATAATAGTACATACACGTATATAAATAAACATTGTATATATAATACAAACATAAATATATAACAATAACGAATGTTATGTAATGTGTGTAATAAATGTAACGAAAGCTATACTTACAATTTCGATCCAAAAAACTTTTTTTTTATATAATGGTTTTAATATCTGTTTATATTAGAGTACTTGCAATGGGTAAGTTACCGTAATTTATATTTATTTTGGGAAATCTTATAAAAAATAGATATATACAGTAATTATATTAATATAAATTTCAACAATAGTACACTACAGTATGCTGACCGAAAGGAGTCATTTCTCAATCTCTATAGATTATAATACATTTTAACGGGGAAACTAAAAACTAATAGTTTAATTGTTTATTAAAATTTAAAAAATAATATTTATTTATCATTGTAAGCATAGCTTCTTTAAAATATTTATAACGCTGTCTGGTCAGGATACAGTTATGAAAGTGATATAAAAGAAAAGTAACATACACAATGGGTTCCTGTGTAGTCTATAAAAACTCGATAAAACAAGTAGTTAGATAAGTACCGTAGTCGTATTAACCTGTACAATGTGAATTAGTTACTAATCACTTGAAAAAAAAAAGGTTTGGATTACAAACCTTTATCGCCTAGATTCTGTTGATGTTGATGCTATTAGCCTATAGCAGCTCTTACAGCTTCATCAGACACAGGGCTCACGGAACTGAGGGGTCCGTGAGCTGGTTAAACCTTTATCTACACAGAAGAATTTTGTTTTATTTAATCTCAGGTCAAGCGATTTAACTTTCACTATCATCTCTGTCCATCACTAGTCTACTGGTATGTGTATATCCAGTGTCTCCCCCACATACTGTCACGAAGCATGACCCTGTGCCACCTGCATGCATCGACCACCTACAGAAATGCATAGGTCGTCACACGTTGCCATTCGATAAACTTTCTTACCTATCGGTTACCGTTTCTACGAGCTACGTGTATATGGCCAGACATTTAGCACTACAGCTTACTGATTCTATAAGCTATGTAGGCACTCGTACTTTAGTTCAACAGCAGATTAAAGGTTGGTACCTTGTATTATGTTTTTACTCCGTATATTTTTTATAAGATATTAGACAAACACAATTAATCAGAAATTGTTATAGAATGTTATATCAAAACGTATTCTACAAAAAAATCTTTGCTAAATCCTTAATATAAAATATTTATATTATTCAAGTGTATATAACGTATTCATATGTATTTATTAATAGTACATACACACGAACAAAGTATTTATTTATAATTCAAATAACTGTATGCGGCGACATCAATGAAGGAGGAGTTTTACTTTATTTAAACGATAAATTATAAAAATAATTTAAGTATATATAAAAATTATTACATAAATTCCATTTACGAAGTAAATTATAAACCATAGTCATTATTTATTGAGCACACTTAATTATTAAATTAATTATTTATAAGTAATATAACAAAATGACACCGAATGTGATTATACGTACGCCATTTCCAAAATGAAAATTACTAAAACCATTAATTAGAATATGTAGCACAACATTCATTCATACATACAAACACACATACACCAAATATGACATTTTTTTATAACTACCATAAGGATTGCGATATGTGAATATTCTTCCAAGTCCGTTACTCCGCTCTAAAAAGCTCTTTTCGCTGAATTCGGTTAAAAGGATATTAGGACTTAGAAACTTTTATACGATTCCTTCTTGATTTGACATCTTCTAAAGTTACGTCTTTGAAAGGAAAACTTTTTCATTTGCGCGTCTGGATGCGAATTGAATAATTTATTAGAGACCTATGCTGTAGAAACGATCTGGTGTTCGAATTTCCATTTGTTTTTAGATTAATAATAGTTTTGAGTTATATATAAATACCCTGGCCATAAATACTCTTACATAAAAACTTTTCTTTTTTTCAACTTTTTAATTATTTTGAATTTGGAACACGTATATTATTTTAAAAACTTCTTTCGATATACATTTTTGTGAAAAAGGAGTGAAAACTTCAACCAAAGTTTATGAGTATCTTCATAGTCTTGGATCATGTGAAACCTCTCAGTAATACACTTTTTAAAAACATACCGTGGACTTTAAAGCAGGACTCTGCACCTGGTCACAAGGCACAAACTACCCAAACCTAGCTTGAAACCAACGTTCCGGACTAAATAAGAGCTGAAGACTGGCCCTCATCTAGCCAGACCCAACCCTTTAGACTTCAAATTATGGTTTCAATTCAGTTTTAGAGGACATGCCTGAAAAAAAAAAAATCTTAGGAGCAAGCAGTGGCGAAATTTCCCTTGGAAACAGTGCTTGTATCCATAGATTCATGGCCAAACAGATTAAAGGCCTGTATAAAAGCCAAATGGGCATTTGAATAGAATTTTTTTTTTGTTTTTTGCCGAGAGTAATAAATATGTAGGTATAACATTTCATAATATTACATTACTTCATAAAAAAAAAATCATTTCATTTGTAACAGAACTTGTGGCCGGACTAGATATATATATATATATATATATATATATATATATATATATATAAATCTAAATGAGTGAATGATATATATATAAGTCTAAATGAGTCTTGGCATTCAACGTTGAATGCTCTTAACAGCATTAGAATAGGCATAAGTAATTGGTACCTCGGAAAAGGCTCGTGGTAAAAATATGTTTCTACCTTTCATTACGTATTACTGCGACGTTAACAGTTATTCACAATACTTGGTGTATGCCACTACTAATGAAACTATAAACTATAACTTCTTAACTGAACCCAATTACAATTTTATAAACTAAGACTCTTTTTCTTGCTGTCTTTAATTTAACTTGATAAAGGAATCCTTCCTTCGTCTTTAGATAGATACATCGCAATCAACTTTAGATTTCTTGTTACCGGAACAATACTGGAATAAATTAATGATCAGAGATTTGTAATTTAAGTAAGAAATTTTTCTTTCCGAAACAGTTCTTTGTTTCTTCGATGAAAGAAAATTAATTTTTCCTCGGTATGTTAAGTTCTGCCGATTTTTTTGCACATTCATTAAAATGCTGATGTCTCGATTGTTTCTCTCATATTGTTCCTCTCTGATTGTTGATCTCAATATCAAAAATGCAAAATTCTATTCATATAACATTAGAAATAAATCTTTAAAATAATCATTAAAAACCAAACGGAAATTAACAAGAAAAAGTTTTAATTAAGAAATAAGTTGTGTACAGTAGTTGTAAAGCAGAACGCCTTTTGTCTTCTATCCGAAGCGAAATGATATTTTTAATTTACAAATTTACATTACGTTATTTTAATAAAATTGTTTTGAATTAAGATTAAATATTTTTTTTTTCCGATATGGTGTTTTCCCTAGTTGGATAAATTCCCAACGCCATGTCTTATGATAGTCGAAAAATCGCTTTTCTTACTCTTCCATTTATTCTTCTTAATTAATTCTGCGTCCCAAGAAAATAAGAGTTCTACCCCACCACATTAGCCCTAACCATATCTGTTTCCAATTTGTGCGTCCATCCAGCTTTTACACAAGTTAGTGTGTGTTGAGTACTTAAATCATCCTAGTCATTTTCCAATATCTTATTTAATATCCTAATATTCTGGTTCAAAATCTAGCCAATTGCTAGGATATATGTATAATACTTTCATACTTAATTACAAAGGATATCTTACATTTTGTCCTTTTTAACTTGTATATGCTTTAAATAATTGTTAATACCATATAAGCTGGCATAAAAGAATTATTGATTACATATATTTTTTCCTTTATTTTTACATGTACTAAGCGTATATTAATTTAATACCTATTTAATAATCTGATAATTTGTTATCACATGTATTTGGTTATAAATGTTTATTTTCTTACTTAATCAAAAAGTCATTATAATAGTTAGAGGCACCTGCTTTGCCACTAGAAATTTCCTGGTTCGAGAGCCGAAACTTGTTTGTAAAATACAACAATGCCTGTGTCGAACAAAAGTTGTTTACCATTTAAATAATGAAGTTGTATGGTAAGACTTGTATGCCGTAGGATCGATAGGCTTGTAAGTGATATTTCCAACAACTTCTCTCTGGAACTTTGTCTACGTAGACATGGTCTAAACATACTTAAAAAGAATGTAGCTTATGCATATTTTGTATTTTACTTTTTATCTCAATAAAAATCGATTAAATTCTGAGAAACCTTAGTTCTGAGAAACCTAGACAAGTAAGTTGAGTAGTATTCGGGTTCAAGGGAATAATGAACGAATCCATTACTAGGTTTGAGGCCATTCTAATTGTAGTAGAAGAAAATGAATACTAATTTTCTTTCATTTAATTGGCATCATATTTAATAAGTTATAAAAAACTTCATTTTAATTTTCTTTAGACATCGAAATCTGTCATATAATAGCATTCAGGAGGAGGTTATTTTCTTGATCGTTTCCTTTGATAATAGGTTTACGTAATAAAGACGACTTCAATAACAATTTTCTGTTTCAGATTTTTGAGCCAGTATTAATATAGGCTTAGATATCTCTCTATACAAACAGATCCTAAATGACATTTCCAATTATCCGTTGTCAGAAATCGTGAAGTGGATTTTCGTCTGCCGGATAATACCAAAGCGTTCTCTTTAATTCCATTTGAGATATCCTAAACGTGTCGATTTAACAGAATATACGTCGAAGCAAGATGTGTATGAAATTGATACATATTTTTTTATTTTATAACTGTGAACAATAATTATGAAACTATAAAAATATTTATTATACGAAAGAGAATATAAAAATATACTTTCCAATAGAATATTTTCTATTGGCATGTGTAATGCATTCAACATTTATAAATTAACGACATTTCAAAATTTTTTTGCAGTACCACTATTATATCTTTTTTGTAAGGTAGAAAACAATTAATTTTATTACAATTTAATTATATGAAAAATGTATTATTATGTACCTATATTAAGTATGCTTCTACTATTTTTACGTTACGTTTAAAGCTGGTGTTTTACGTGGTGTAGCGTGGTACACTGCAGCTTGTTTCTAGCTGAAGAATGAATGGGTCAACTGGACCGGGGAAGGACCACGCCTTCATAGAATACCAGCGTAAAATAGCATTATAATGCTGCTGTGTTTCGTCTGGTGAGTGAAGAGATACGGAGACCTTTATTACTGGTGACGAGGCATTACATCTGAGTCCTCAAAGGTGACAACGCATCTGGATTATGGCTCCTGGTGATGATGAATGTAGATGTCATGGACTGCAGGAATCACTTACCATCAGATGAACTCTGTGCTCGTTTGTTAATCTAAATGTAATAAAAAAAATTCTACATATATTGTTAATATTTCAGATTCTTTATTATAGGCATATACAGTTAATATTTTTCCATCTTGACGGTTGACTGGTAGAAGATGCTAGAAGGTCTCAATAATGCCTCCATCTACAATGCTGCCATCCGCACATTGTAGCCTTGGAAACTGGAAATATATTCGTAATTTTATTTTGTAGCTTGTTGAAATTTAATATATTGGTAAATAGTATATATATATATATATATATATATATATATATATATATATATATATATATATATATATATATATATATATATATATATATATATATATATATATACATATATATATATATATATTAACGCTATTCGCGTATTCTGTGAGGGCGAAGTCCTTCCCCGTGCGAGTTGACCCATTTATTCTGCAGCAAGATACAAACTGCAGCGTAGCTCTACTTCGTAAAAATAGTATAAGCACACTTAATATACATAATAATACAATAATACATTTTCCATATAATTAAATTGTAATAAAATGATTTTCTTTCTACCTAACAAAAAAGTATATAATAGTGGTATGCAAAAATATTAGAAATGTCATTGACTTATTAATATGAAATGCATGTCTTATTACATTAAATTACCGCACACAGTGTATGGACATATATAAAGATATGTGCATAATATATATATATATACATATATATATATATATATATATATATATAATAGTACGACCGATTTTAAACTTAGTTTTACGTTTAATATAATTTTCCTTTTTATTAATCTAAATTGAAATATCATATAAATACATGTAACGCAAATATTGCATTTTCGCTACAAATTTACACGTAAAATTGAAGCGTTACAATTCATAATTACGATGGAAAAATCAATGAGACCAAAAACGTAAAATTTATTTATCAGGTACGAACACTGCGCTTCCCTGCTTAGCTGTGGTCTGCTGTATATAAATGCGCTATTTCCCGGCGCCTATCTGTGAGAATGTGACAGGAGTTGCCTCTCTGGTGTTACAACTTGTTTTCATTAGCATAATAAACGTTAGTTATTGGAGAATAATGTCATGATTACCTCGTTATATTATATACTGATATATATATATATTATATTATTGGTTTACATTAGCTAAATCATAATACAAAAGGGACAGTATACCTGCACTCTTTACCATACTTTGTTACGTTTTATTCTCCTGGCAAAATTTTTAGTTCCTGACAATTTACCACATATGCAGAGTAACAGGGCTATTTTAAACGTTGTATAGTATATGAAGAAATAAAGACAACTTTAAAATTAACGGAAGCTGACTAATACCGATAACAAATATAGGAATTATCACGTTCATTATAATCATTCAAAAATTCAAAGGACTTTAAACAGAGTTAGGAAAGGAATAATGATTTAAGACAGATTCACCCAAGGCAATAATTTATTATTGAACAATTATTGGATTTTGGCGTGACGTATAATTATAGATAACAAATATTATAATAGTTTTGGAAAAATATTAGGCGTAAGTTTAATTTCGGACTTTTATGATTTTTTCGGTATTTATCGTACAATTTAAGTGAATTTTCTTTTAAACTCTTCATGTAGCCATTGAATAAGAAAAATTCATTCACCCTCTTAGATGCAGACTGAATAATATATGAGGGCTTGGCTGTACGTTTTAGCAAATCCGTTTGGTCTGCGAGATTTATGTCCCCTCCAGGAAAATTAATAGTTTTATTCTTTTAAGAATCCACAAAGTTAAATATATATAGTAACTCAGGATTTCAGTGATATTTATAACATAACTAAAATATTAAATAAAGTTTATCGAAATCATAGTCGGCCAACTAGCTCATTCTAGAACCGGACCCGATGGAAAAGACACCTTCTTGAGTGACAACCTAGTATGGAAAATCGTAGTATTGCATGACCCACACTATATGGAGTGATGACTTGTCCAAGTCTGCGGAAAGTATATGAATGTAGGTGAGTCAGGATTGAATCACCCTTGTTGACAATATATTGACGTGACTTGCAGCAGAAGACTAGTGATAGTCTGTGATTATGATGTTGATAAAAAATCATGCATTATTTTATAAAATCTAATCATCATTACTATGCACCATGTTTTTTTATTTTTAATATAATAATTTATGTACATGCCCGGGCATGTATGTAGGTATATGAC
The DNA here is from genome assembly GCA_029286865.1 of Teinopalpus imperialis. Taxonomy (NCBI): domain Eukaryota; kingdom Metazoa; phylum Arthropoda; class Insecta; order Lepidoptera; family Papilionidae; genus Teinopalpus; species Teinopalpus imperialis. Next base: position 3,618,782 of record JAGSMU010000022.1, on the reverse strand, counting down.
ATGTTAAAAATTATGTACACACAATAATTATTAAAAGCGCTAAAAAGTTACTGAGTACACATGTGGGGGACATGTGTACTCAGTGACTTTTTAGTGCTTTTAATAATTATTGTGTGTACATAATTTTTAAAATGTCATCTTTAAACAATAAACGTTTCTTCATTATTACTTTTTATATATTAGGTATTTACCTATGAAATTGAGGTTCTTCAGTATTGGCCATTTCAAATCAAAAAAAAGTTTTGATTGGCTGTGAAATCTAAATTAAAATTAATTTTGTTTTAAAAACATGACATTCTTTTTACAAAGTCAGTCTTTTGTTTATTGATTAGCTCTGTATTTTCATTACGTTTGAACATTTTTCGTCATAATGGATACTTTAAAAATTCGTGTAATTAAGGAATATGAGTTCCGTTGTGGCATCAACTCGGCAAAAACGGTACGTAACATCAACAACGTTTACGGAGAGAACTTTACAAACAAACGCACAACCCGTGATTGGTTTGCCCGGTTCCGTTCTGGAAATTTTGATTTGAAAATTGAACCTCATGGTCATCGGACACTTTGGTCAAACAAATTCAAGTAAACATTTTAATTTCTTTACATATTAGAACAACTTTAAAGTAGCTTTGGAAATTATTTGTGAAATTAAGAAAAACAGAGATTTTATTATAATTTTTATATGGTTTATTACATTTTAGAACTAAGGTTTTGTTTTTTTAATTACTACTATTATTACAATGGTTTTGAAATTCTCACCTATCACTCCTTAACATACCGGCGTGGTGACACGCAAACCCGCTTGCGAATAACTCTCCCAATGGTTTATAGTACGATATACGAACATATGTTTTGTATATAACTAATTAAGTTGAACTGCCTCCAATAAAAAAAATCTAATTTCTTTAGCTTACCGTAGAAAGCATTTTGTAGGTATTCTGTGAAAGCGCCTCTATGTTCTTTTTTACGATGCCGTCACACAGCACGTATCGTGCCAGATTTATATATTCGTCGTGTACAGAGTAGAAGGACAAATATACTATTATATTCGGTTCAGCTATGGTTCTCCTTTCGACTACAATTTCTTTGCATACCAAAGGATTATTTGTATATTAGTAATTCGTTAGTGCGTTAACCGGCTTATATTTAACTATAATTTATTTAAAGCTAACAAAGGAAAATGTGTAATCGGCGATAATATGCGGTGAATAAACATGGATAACCGACGGGGAAGACCAACCTCGGACTGGCAGTCGGAGTGTAGGAAAATCCTCCATTAACTAGATGGAGCAACGACCTATGCAAATTTGCGGGAAGTCGACGGATGAAGGTGGCCCAGGATCGTGCTTTGTGACAATCTATGAGAAGACTTGACTGTAGATAGGTTGTGACGATGATGATGATAAAACACGGAGTAGTTAGGTTGTCTCAAGAAATTGTATAAGGGCACGAACAAATATACAAACTGTTCGTGTGAAAATAATCATAATTATATTTAATGCGTCATTTAAAGTTTATTTTTATGGTAATACAGTGGTGGAGCTACACTGCAGTTTGTTTTTAGCTGCAGAATGAATGGGTCAGCTCGAATGGGGTAGGATCACGCCTCACAGAATACCAGCTTAATGCTGCTGTGTTTCGTCTGGTGTGTGCAGGGATCCGGAGACCTTTATTACCGGAGACGAGCCATTCCATCTCAGCCCTCAAGGGTGACAACTCATCTGAATTATGATTCCTTGTCAAGGATGAATATAGATGTCATGGGCCGCAGAAATCACTTAACATCAAGTGAACTGTGCGCTCGTTTGTTACTTTTAATGTAATAAAAAAATACATTAAATTAAAGATTCGTTTAATGTACTCTTAAACCCCATTACACTAGGACACCCTCCGCAATGCCCTAAGTAAGAATAATTAAATCCACAATAAATAAGGCTTAATGAACGTCTTTGAATGGAAACAGAAGTTAGCCGTGGCTTTAAGGGAGCTGAGTGAAATTTGCGAACTTGGTGAAATTAAATAAATTTTAGGAGCAATTAATTCTCATTCACTTCTTTACACAAACCCCTTACACCGTACTTAAAACGAATGCCCTAAAGAGTAAACATTAAGCATTCTATTTTTGTAATAAATTATCATTTTAGTGTTTATTTACATATAAGATATCTTATTTCTCCTATAGGAAGAAAATGTGTGAAAAAATGCTGTTCATTTTTTCTTAATAACATAGTTCTAGTTGTAATTATTGATTTTGACCATAGCGGTATCCTTAGAAGATCCTTAAAAGTAATCAATTGTGCATCATAAATATTTGTTATATTCTAGTAATGCCGTATGTGAAATTAACACTTTAATAAATTGAGAAAAGTTTGGGTTCAACAAGAAATACAACACCTAACACTCAATCATTAACATGAAGCGCCGATAGTCAAATATAAGGTACGGTTTGCGAAACATAACATCTTAAGTTCAAACCATTTGACGAAAATATATCTCTATCGAAAATATAGATACAATTTCTTTCTAAAGACGGCCTTTTCTCATATTTCTAATATCCCGGTTAACCACTCCAACTAAGCTGAAAATTCTTATGTTAATATTAAATATATAATAAGTATATCTTCCTGGAAGCTCGTGGTTTGGTCCTATTATTATTTGAGTGAAACAAAGAAGATGTGGGTAATACAATGAAGCTCAAAAAATAACCTCTCCTGCTTTTTATTCTAATCGCCGTAGACAGACTGCTACCTATAATCTGGTTTGTTGTGTCGTGAACCATCTCCAAGCACAACCATTTAAGCTTAGAGCATTACTAGCGTTTTTTTATAAGAAAATAATATTTTGTTTCGCAAATACTCTCATGGGATTCTAACTCTGAAACAATAACTTTCTTTTTTTATATATTATCGCCGCCCATCTGCACATCCGCAACACCAGAGAAGTTGCGGATGCGCCGGCAGCCTTTAAGAAAGGTGTAGGCTTCTTTCTTAAAGGTCCATAAGTCCTATCGGTTCGGAAATACGGCTGGCTACAGCAGAGTAGTTCTACGAAGTAGTTGTGCGTGGCAGATTAAATCAGGTATTTACATGGCTCTGCGCCAAGTTGTTCGTTAATTGAAAATACTAATCACTACTATTACTTATTAATTATTATTACTAATTTTATTATTATTAACTTATTATTTAATTTATTTAATTATTATTAACAGGATTTGTATAAATTAAAATAGTTATTGGATAGGGTATATAGCGTTAAATAATGAGGAACTGAGCTTTTAACGTCGACCTTAATCCAATTCCGTAATAGTTCATGTCTGCATTATAACCCAATGTAATCAATCTTAGTTTGACCGATAATCCATCTTTTAGGAGGATCCTTTGGCCGAATAGACATGGCATCCATCTATTGCGACCCTAAATTTATCTTCTCGTGAGGTAGCACTAAAATAATAGCTTTTTGTTAGCTTTTAGATAATTATGGATTACTAATTATAATTATCATCAATAATTATAATCATTCAATTTTAACAATTGTTACTACAGTCTTCAAATAAACATTAAAAATTATAAGTCAAGAAACTGCCTATATATAAATCCCACTGTTGGGCATAGACCTAGATATTGGGGCATGATCTAACATGCGGCTCTACTGCGGATTGATGGATTTCACGTGTGTTCGTAATATGTTTTTAATTATTTCAAAGAACTGCAGGTTTCCTTATGACGTTCTCCTTATCTGCCGAGTAAATCCTGAAACAGCACTTAAAATTGCAGTTACCAATGTCGCTCACGTGTTTACTAGCGTTCTGTTAAATTAAATTTGGACGCCTTAACTAGGAGCTACAACGGTAAAATGAATAATTTTGTTTGTGTATTACACGTGTGTATACATTTTTTCTCATTTTAAAGCTTTTTCTATTATTACACAAACTAGAAAGAACTGCTTTATTTTCTATACTTTTGACATTTTTTATAGAAAATATTGCTATTAAAGGACGTAGTTAAAGTTTATTGACTGCTGTTTAATCTGATAGATCTCTCGGCCACCCTTTAGCATGTCGCTTTCGCGCGCAGGGTACTGGTCTAAGACGGAGCTTTCTCTCGGGAACCCTTGCGATGGTTACCCATTAAGTAATGGTTATGGCTGGTTCAAGCGGCTGAGTGCCCTCGGCCACCTATCAACCCGGTGTAGCTTTAAAAGCCTTCGGGCTAACAAAGTGGCCAATCAGCCTTACAAAAGGGATGGATGCTGAATTTCTGTATCAATAATTGCCGACTTACGGACCGTATGTATGTATAGTGTATTTTGGTACTGCATTTAAATCTCATTCCGACCTTATTGGACATGCATTATTTTGGACTAAGGATGAGTACCTCTCCGCATAAATATAATATATCCTATACTATAATATAGAATATCAGTCTAGTAATAACCAGAAGATTTTACACCTTTGTCAAAACTGACTGGGAGGATATCATCATTCATAATATTAATTCATTTGAATCTTTGGAGGACATCGGTGTTTGTAAAGAAATCTAAAGATGTACTGATATTTTTTTAAACTTTTACCACGGTCTGAGGCCCCGGGTTGATGATACAAGGCTATAACAAAAAATTGTTAACCCTTACCACCGAATGAAAAGAGGAGGAAACTCGTATCTTAGTGAAATTATTATAAAATATTACACTTCAAACTTAAACTATGGTATATATCATAACTCCAAACTGCATATGTGAAATTGAAAGGATTTTTTTATTTATTATTTTAAAATTAATTTAATTTAATTGACTTAAACATTTCAAGCTGTTCATTGCGCTAATTGATATTTTATGTGTATGATCCGAAAACTAAACAAAAACCAAAATACTGTTCTTTGGCTAGGAATCGAACCCAGAATCACAGCTATTATTCAAAAGGTAGTGACAAAACTACAGAAAATAAATAGGTAGGCCCTAGAGTATTCTTATACACGAAATAATTAAATAAATAAGTAAGAAATAATATCACATAACCTACAAATAATACCATCTATCGGAAGTCTAATGAACTACAATGTCCATATGTCAATTCATCAAAAACAAACTTAACGTTATAATACACTTAAAATCAACAAGATGGCGTTGAACAGTTAGACGTATGTACACATATTGAAAAATTTATATTTTTTTATCATATGATGTTTATAATATTAATGATACGTACATTTTTTTTTAATTGACAGTCCCTACGCATATACTGACAGATGATTTTTTTTAATTTTGGAGTATTTTTTTATTGTTGTTGCTTATGCTACATATTTCATAATGATATAAACGTTTTTTTTCTTGTTTTTGTGTTTTCCCGCAAATCTGATATCTGTTTCTATATCATATTTAAAATATTATGTTCGTAATGTTTTTTAGACGGAGGAAACAAGATTATTATACTCCGAAATTGTACATTAAATTCATTTCATGTGCGTATATTTTTTCAATTTATTTTTCTTCAATTTAGACCTTTTAATTAGTTACAACCTTACAAGTTGAGGTGTTGAAAGCAAAACGTGACTTACGATAAAAAATCTATTTAGAAAATACAAAAGTTGAACAAGTCGGCGTTTTCACTAAATGGTGCGCTATATTAAGATGTATAAAACGGCATATGTACTTAACCGCATTTAAAATATACTTTGCAAATAATATACTCTTATATTTCTTCATTTTATATATATTATATAGAATTTCAAAATAAAACACATTCTCGTATGTAGGGATCGACGATAAAAGCTGGTATCTCAACCACAATCTGGTGTCTGAGTGGAATCCTTCGCCGTAGGCATTTAAAACGACTAAGCATTATGCTTTGTCCGAATAGGAGGAATTTCTTTAACAATTTCTTTTCTTTCGCAAACATCAGATAAACTGTGTGTTCGTTTGCCACCATATTACTTAAAAATAGTCTAGACACATGTTTTTAATTAAAAAATATGTGTGTTAAGGACACAAGTACCTTGCGTACGTCATATTTAGTGATAAGAAAATATGTATAATACATGTACTTTAAAATAAACGAAATAAAGTTATTTTAAATACTTTTAAGTTTAATAATGGTAGTCACGTAGAAGGGTCACACCCTCACAAAATACCAGCGCGAAATAACAGAATAACTACTGTTTCGCATGATGATTGTAGGGATCCGCAGACTCAATTACAAGGTAACGAGGCATTCCCTCTCAGCCCTCAGGGTACACATACAGGTAACACATGCGCATCTTTAATTTTTGTTGAGGGTCGCTGTGGATATCATGTGCCAGTCATCCCGTGCCATCACATAAACTGAGTGCTGGTCTGCCACCCCTAATCTTATAAATAATGCTATCCTTCCATCACAACGATCACGCATCATTAAGGAGAATGTCAAAAGGTATATTTTTCTATAATATAATATATAACAAAAGTTGGAGAAAAATGACCAAGAGGACGTAACCCAAAGGGATTGGCAGACCAGGTATCCGAACAACTCCAGTTGCTGATCACAACAAGTGGTAAGTGATATCTTTCTAATGGAGTCAAAATCATCAGCACTGTGGGACTGACTGAAGAGCCATGGAGAGTGATAATTTATAAAAACGTTTGCTCTGAATCATAAAAAAATCATTTAATATTAATTTTGCATTTATATGTATTGAACATTAGTCGAGAATTTATAAATGACATGAAATGATAATATAGAAATAGACCTGAGTATATAGACGAATTTTTGTGCTTCCATATCCGTTAGTATACTATGTAATAAATTCAGGTGATTAATATTATTGATAAAATATTTGTGCATAATTATTAATTATTTGTATAAGCTGTTCTAACGTTGGATGTTTTTTTTTTAAACTAAGTCAAATTTTCAATGAGATGATTAATCTAGAGGGCCAAGCCAAATCTACCTACACATAAAATACAAATATATCATACAGTAAAAAAAATCGAGTATCTTGAGCATGGTCGTTATAACGAATCTAAAATATGGATGTCTTTTTAAAATTTGAAATTTGTTCAAAAAGTGCCTTCCAAGTGCTTATTACGGACACGTGTAATGCTAACAATTAATAGTCTTAACCAGAGTTTCTTAAATTATAGTAAAGACAATGCCGAATAGACGTATTGCATTCTTAATATCTCAATACAAAATTAATGTTTCACTTATCTCTATTCATTCATAGATTTCACCTCTATCCATTGAAAATTCGCTTGCCGACCTTCTGTTTCAACTGTGTTATATTGATATTAAACGCGAGCATGCGCGTCTGTGTAACGCATGCGCCCTGGGATCAGTCGCTATTGTGTACAATGTCTGGTCTCATGTGCTAGGACCTGTCATGTTTTAATAATAAGTGCTTATTACTTAAATATTCAATAGCTTAGTTGCTTAGTTGAAGTTGTCTGTGTTGAAGCTGCTAAGGCTTCTAAATAGTGTTTCGATTTAATTCACCAATTTAATCGGTACGTTGTGATTCCATTTGTCGAATTAATTAAGCGTTAGTTTTATGAACGCACTTCGATAAGGCAAATTTATTAAAATTTTAGTTTGTTAAGATAAAAGGAAAAACTCAACAGGTAGGTCCGCCGTCCGTGTATGTATAGAAATTATATTCATAAGAACATAGATGTAAAGGTTTCAGATGTGGGCGTTACTCTAGACAAACTGTGTGGGTGGATCATTGGTCTCTCGTAAAGTTGGCGAGCGTTGGTAAATAACCTTAATGTTTACGATTACGTCTGATCTACATATTAAGATGTATGTATTGCTCTAGTTGATGACGATATTTAAATTTTTATATTTTGCAATTTTTAACTGAAACCACGTGTCTAATATATTGAAAAAGTATCAATTACGTTCACTGTCGTGTGATATTACATACTTCTGGTATATACCCTTTTAAAACAAACGCGTTCATTCATTAAGACTTCGAATATTCAGACATAATCGATACAAGGCAGCGGCGGTGTAACGCTTTCGGGTCGTTGCTCATGTCCTATATTACGGCCAACGGGATGTTATAACAAAATTGTATAGTTGTCTCTTTCGTCTATTATTTACTTAGTGATAAAACTAAAATTATCAATGTAAAACTTTTAATTATTGTAAACATAAGTTTTAAAAAAATACTTTAACTACATTCGTAGATACAAAAAGTATTATTAATTTTTTTCATAATAGATCTAATCAATCTGACTCCATCACTGCGCTTTTCTTCAGGTTGGTTTTCATGTGCTAAATAGCAAATAAGTACTCGACGGTGAATGAAAATATTGCGAGAAAATTGCACCAACATGGCCTGAAAATAATAAATAAATAATAATTCTATACTTCCGGTATATATGTACATATATACAGCGTTCGGAGAACTTGTTAAATTATTTACTCGGAACCGAATATACTAAATATTTGATTTGCTATATTGAATGATTTTATAGGTGAAAGCTTTCTTGACTTGTAAATAGGTGTCGGTCTTTTTACACATATAACACAGCTTCACGAAGAGCATCTTAACTGTAAAACAGCTTTACAGATAAGATGCTCCTCTAAACTGATATTTATAGAAATTAAATCATGGTGAATAAATTATTTTTCTTAATTTAGTTGCTGTCAAACATAAAATAAATTTAAATTATCTTGCATAATAAATTTAATATTCATAGTGGTCTTAAAAAGGCTAGTAAATAAAAAAAATATTTTATTCAATCACCACATTTGAATCAACTAGTATTACTATATTGATATACAACTAACATTGAAGTACGAACAAAATTTTATTAACTCAATCTTGTTGATTGTTACTCGCACGAATGCGTATTTCAATTTATCCCAGTATGTCATTGCTAAACGTGCCCACCCTTATACTGAAGCGTTTTATGTCCGTCATAAATTTAACATTATGTGATGTGGTGTGTGTCCAATATCTTTGAAGGTTTCTTTCTATAAATAAAGAAAATAAAGACTGTTGTTTCTTCCTTTTTATGGCGCTCATAGTTCTGCTGACGTTAAGTGATCAGTTCGGACTATAGACATATTGATATCGATAGAACGAGACTAAGTAAAGATGATATCCTGCCTCGTTGCGCTGTCTCTTTTAACATTAATAGTGTCTCCGATATCTGATTTTAGCCAACTACAATACAGTAGCTGAATATGATTTTTTTACTCTAACATTGTTTCTCTAAGAACGCGCTTCCGTCCCCTATCAAATTGTAACAGTCATGACATCAACAGGTCTGTACATTCGGCACAGGATTCTACGTAATAGTTCGTTCAAGTTGTTGTTGCTTTCTGACGTTTGTAAGCTTACATTTAAACGTAAAATCTAAAACCGACGTTTTATTACTTCACTATCGAACAGCCGATATCTATCTAAGGCGTGGTTTTATCAGAAAAGAAAATAATGTTATTCACGCTAAAGAGACGTTCTCTAAGTAGATAATACAACAGTTAAACGCGCTAGCGCCTTTACCCTTCAGACCAAAGATTCGAAATTTTAAATATGTAAATGTTTAAGGTGTTTTCTCGTTTTCACAATTTTTTGTGCCTTTGTTGTAGTAAAATTATTATTAGTTTAGTTTTGTTCTTAGAGCCATGAGGATATTAATACATTTTATAAGGTCCCGCTGAGTTAATTTTAAATAATAGGTAAGATCGATTTTGTTTACGTGAACTTGTTTAGGCTAAGAAAATAATTGTTCTGTATTATATATTTTTGCTTGGAACATCAAAATTTAATTGTAACTAATAAAAACAATTTTCGTATTATTTTTATTATTCGTTATAATCTTTTGCTACTTATTACTCATATGAATCCTTAAAAATGTAAAAATAATAAAATAAATAATAAAAAATAAATATATTTTCATCTATTTGGACCAGACGCTATTTACTTTACGGAAAGTCAAGCATCCCTTTAATTTCCTCTCTACTGACAGTCGCCGGTTGAACGTCGCCATAAGCGAACGAATTTTCTATTAAGTTCGTTGTACAAGAAAAAACTAAATACAAAAATGGATTTATCGATCACTAGGCACTATCAGTCATTAGATGAAGTAGGTTACACTATATATAAAATTGATGCTAAAATAAAGTGATAACTGAAGTGTGTTATAAATATATGTTTTATTTATAGTTTAGATATAATATTGTCAAATCAATTTTTATGTATTATATTGCTTTTGTTTTGTCTGAAACGAAAATTACTTACTAACATATAATTAAATAATACAAAGTTAGTATATAATTATTACGGAGTTAGCTTATAAATGTTATATACAAAGTAATTAATAATAACGTTTAAAACTTTAATAATTAGGAAATCTATGTGGTATGTTTATACATACATTTGCCAAACTGAACAACGTATAAGAATAAAAGGAATCGAAAAGATTATTTTAAATTTACCCCATAAAAATAAAATTATTTCATGTTAGCATTATTATGTTATATTCAAAAATCTATTAAAATTTTCTTAGGCGTCAATGAGAAGCGGGGCGCTAGCGGCAATGGAGGCAGAGCCAGACCTCAGTACATTTGAGAACAAATCGGGCTTAGCAGAGGATATGAAGTTTTTAGCTTCTATGCCAGAACTATGTGACGTCACTTTTCTTGTTGGAGATACAAGGGAACCAGTTTGTGCAGTTAAGGCTGTTTTGGCGTCACGAAGCAGGTTGTATTTCTTACGAGTACTTAATTGTTGAAATATTATGAGTGGAATCGTTACTATCATTATTTTTTTGTTGTTACATGTATCTTTGTAATTTTTTTGATAACAATTCTTTGCAGTAAGTAAGTAAGTAATACTAATTGTACATTTTTTATTAATTTACTCTTTAAACATTTCCGCAGAGTTTTTCAAAAAATGCTTTATCAAGCTCCAAGCCCTCAGAGGAAGAAAGATCCTGCACCTCGCGAAAATAAACTGAGATTGTTCTTGAAGAGATCGTCAGAGCCTTTGTTAAATCTTCAGAATGCGGCTCAACAGGTAAGGACAAACTTTAAGAGAAGTCCTCTCAAATTCCAACTATTCTATCATATTTTCTGTTGTATGTACATATACCCGAAAAGCCAATTCTACCGTGTATAATCGATTATACGGTCATAATAATGCTTATAACGGACCAATGCGTCTAAGGGTTTTGGCAAATATTAACCGTGTACACACAATACGTTCAATTATTAAGTTATCTCTCTCTCTCTCTGAAAACGTGATATGAACTGCTACAAGAATAAAGTAAAACTAAGTAGTATGGTTTTGAAAATAAACGATATGTCCTTCTAATATCTATATATTATATAAACATATACATAAACTTTAAGTTAACGTTAAAAAAAAATATTTCGTTCGTTGCAAATTTTCTTGAGAGCTACTGCACGATAGTTACAATAAAATATTGCACAATTAAGAATCAAGAGTGATGTGTCTGTTTTAAATTTTTTTGAACATCCAAATTATTTGTTAACCATTTCTACTGCAGAGAACGTCTTTCGCGCAGCAATTGGCTCCGATACAAGAGGTAAAAGCAAAATTAACGGTGTCGTAGGTTTTCATGCGAACTTATATTACTTAATGAATTCGTAATTTTTTTACTACTTTTAACACTTTGTAGTTAGGTTGATAGTCTGCATAAATCGAGACTTTTCTATTGAAATTTCGTATGGATATTGATTTGCATGACTATTTTTTTACACATATTATTAAAACTATATTTGAAAGAAATAGCAAGTAACAATATTGTATGTTGTAGTATTCTTGAGTTATTACACGTTTTTAAATTAATAGGATCATAGTTAAATTTGCAAGTAATACAGTAGGCTGTTGCATTACGAATCGATTAATTTTGCTTAATTTTGTTAATTTTTCACCGTTATTACTAAATTGGAATTATTCAATTGCTTTATGATATCTTCTTTCACTTTGATTGATTTTAAAGTAAATATTTTACTTTGCCTCATACTAAATTATTATTTTCTTCTTCAATCAATAAAACAAAGTTATATATTAACAATATATATATATATATATATATATATATATATATATAAGCGCACTATCAGCTCAATATAATTGTGACGTCACTTGTTACTAGTTTGGAAGACACTTCTGCAAAATTTTGACTCTTTATTTAATGTTGTACAATACACTTGCAATAACCACTTAATGTTATACTGCTGCGGCAGGAGTCAAAATATATCACAATTTATGTTATAAAAATGTTATGTTTGTTAGCCTTCTTCCCAGCAACATCAGACGCTTATAATCGAAGAATTCGAACCTGATGTATTCCGTCAATTGATAGAATACATCCACACGGGATGTGTAACGCTCCAACCACGAACTTTATTAGGTATGTATGTATATATTTTTTAATTTACAAATCTGTGTCAATTTAGGTCTATAAGGTAAAATTAAGATAAGCTGGTGCAACCAATATTTAGATTTAATCATTTTATTATGATGTTTACCGTATTAGCTATCGCAGTGTAGAATGACATCTCTCTCTCTCTCTCTCTGAAAACGTGATATGAACTGCTACAAGAATAAAGTAAAACTAAGTAGTATGGTTTTGAAAATAAACGATATGTCCTTCTAATATCTATATATTATATAAACATATACATAAACTTTAAGTTAACGTTAAAAAAAAATATTTCGTTCGTTGCAAATTTTCTTGAGAGCTACTGCACGATAGTTACAATAAAATATTGCACAATTAAGAATGAAGAGTGATGTGTCTGTTTACAATTTTTTTGAACATCAAAATTATTTGTTAACCATTTCTACTGCAGAGAACGTCTTTCGCGCAGCAATTGGCTCCGATACAAGAGGTAAAAGCAAAATTAACGGTGTCGTAGGTTTTCATGCGAACTTATATTACTTAATGAATTCGTAATTTTTTTACTACTTTTAACACTTTGTAGTTAGGTTGATAGTCTGCATAAATCGAGACTTTTCTATTGAAATTTCGTATGGATATTGATTTGCATGACTATTTTTTTACACATATTATTAAAACTATATTTGAAAGAAATAGCAAGTAACAATATTGTATGTTGTAGTATTCTTTAGTTATTACACGTTTTTAAATTAATAGGATCATAGTTATATTTGCAAGTAATACAGTAGGCTGTTGCATTACGAATCGATTAATTTTGCTTAATTTTGTTAATTTTTCACCGTTATTACTAAATTGGAATTATTCAATTGCTTTATGATATCTTCTTTCACTTTGATTGATTTTAAAGTAAATATTTTACTTTGCCTCATACTAAATTATTATTTTCTTCTTCAATCAATAAAACAAAGTTATATATTAACAATATATATATATATATATATATATATATATATATATATAAGCGCACTATCAGCTCAATATAATTGTGACGTCACTTGTTACTAGTTTGGAAGACACTTCTTCAAAATTTTGACTCTTTATTTAATGTTGTACAATACACTTGCAATAACCACTTAATAATATACTGCTGCGGCAGGAGTCAAAATATTTCACAATTTATGTTATAAAAATGTTATGTTTGTTAGCCTTCTTCCCAGCAACATCAGACGCTTATAATCGAAGAATTCGAACCTGATGTATTCCGTCAATTGATAGAATACATCCACACGGGATGTGTAACGCTCCAACCACGAACTTTATTAGGTATGTATGTATATATTTTTTAATTTACAAATCTGTGTCAATTTAGGTCTATAAGGTAAAATTAAGATAAGCTGGTGCAACCAATATTTAGATTTAATCATTTTATTATGATGTTTACCGTATTAGCTATCGCAGTGTAGAATGACATCCCATCCTGCATCCTTCATCCATCGACTTCACATTCTGTGTTTCGTGGCAGTCTGTGAGGTAGTTTCAGCAGTGGACTAGATGATAATGATACTAGGAAGGGGCGGAAAGGCACACAGGTCACCTGATGGTAAGTATTCAGATGCATCACAACTATATTGATACTCGATAAGGAATCAGGCGCGTAGTCACATACACCTGCAATGTCTCGTCGTCAGTAGTGGCGTCAGTAGTGGGGCTATCATTGTTTCAAGTTTTAGCTGGCTTGTAGCAATATGTTTCTTTCTTTATATTTTAACGTAAATGCAATCACTCACTAGAACTAAATTGTGGCAGTAGGACAGCGAAAGACATATCCCGATATTTCTCAATCCTTCAACCGATGTGAAACATGAATAGCAATTGTCTTGTTTGTTGCAACTACATAGGGACAAATTTGAGAGCATATTTACTTAATAAAATAGTAAAGAAACGAAAACAAAGCCCCTACTTTTTTATGGCTGTAGCCGCTATTAGCCCGAGAGCTTTTACAGCTTCACCGGGATGAAAGCTAGCCCGAGCGTTTAGGGCAATCAGCCGCGACCTTTATTAATGCGTAACCAGCACAAGGGTACCCGAGAAGGAGCCTCGGCTTGGACCGTTACCCTGGACGCGAAAGCAACGCCTCTTTGTTCTTATTATGTACAGAGGCTTTCAGAGAGAGTAAAGGAACGTAGTTCGTCACTCATCCAAAGCCTTGAACTTGATTTAGTTTCTAAATATTATATTTTATTTCAACTACTTAAAGCTTGCCTCGATATGTAATGCTTTAGAACGAAAATTAACTGAGCACACTTAAATGAGCTATAATCAGTCTAATATTTATTTATATTTCATATATATTTATTTATTAACTTAGACAAGAAATACTATAATAAATATATGTTTATAATTACGTAATAGTAAAGCAAGCACATGATGTACAAACAATGAAAAATAAAATTGTGATATAAAGCATTTTATGAAAGAATCTCGCTAATACCGCACAGCTACGAAGGTAATTACATTATATTTGCGCTATACTAAGATGGCGGCACATAAATAGATTTCCCCCTCTCCTTGCTATTGACAAGGAACAATCTATTATAATTTTTATGTATATGTCGTTTTCTTTTATGTTTTGTTTGTCCTTATATGGTCACTTTTTCTCCAATTATTATATATGCCGGTAATAGTGCCTAAATCGCTTTCGGAACGTGTTCCTTTCTGCATCTTCGTTTTGATATCAAAATCACCGAGACCCTGTTTTTTGGGAAGGAGACAGGTTTACAGTTACGGGACTGGTAATCTTCAGAAACTGGGTAAGCACTTTGGCTTAACTTAACCTTCAGGGTTCAGAAACTCCAGTACCTTTCTGTATTGAAACGGAGCATGCTCCAGTGAAGGCACATCATCTATTAGTACCCTCGCTGACAACGGAAACACTGTACCTAACTGTATTCCTAGCCCCTGTCCAGATCAACGGATTCAATTCATTGAACGATCAAGGCCCCCACCCTGGTCGTCCGCTATCACAAAGACTCTTAAGTCTCCTAATACGATAGGCAAGCGAAACATCACCCTTTTCTATAAGCCTGGGATACTCCATACACCAGATGCTGCATCTTGAGCATTTTATTAGGCCTTTTTCTTCTTCAATATTATTAAGTTCACTGAAAAAAGTGCATGTTTGAAATGCGGTTTTTTTATTGTTATAAACATATAATATCAATTAAGCAGGCCAAATCATAGTGCCGTAAGCATTTGGGCTACTAATTTTAAAATATAATAGTGTTGTGTTTACGCAACGATACTATGCGAAATGCAAATATATCTATTAATAATAAATATATATATAACAATTATCAAATTCCAAAAGTTTATCCGTTTAACTATTCAACAGGCGTGATGAATGCGGCAGACTATTACGGTCTTGATGAGCTACGTCGGGCTTGTGCTGGCTTCGTGCAATGCTGCATCACAGTGGACACGGTGTGCGCGCTTCTGGCATCTGCTGAGAGATATATTCAGTATAAATGCACAAAATCCTTAGTTCAAAAGGTGCGTATTAGTACAATATTTTTATCTTAATATCTTCTTACAAAACTTGTGTTTCCTTACGCTTTACACGCAGACTGCCTTTCTCTCTTGCACACAGAGAAAAACATACATGCTCGCATACACAACACAACAATTACGCATTAAAAAATCTTATTAACCAGTATTTCAGATTATGAGTTTTTATTGCATTTTTAGTTTACTTTCTACGAACTTATCTGTACTAAGACTCCAGTATATATTACCTTAAATGATAAATACGGTATACGAAGCTAGAAAATCATTTGACTCCAACTTTTGGTATTGGTTAGATTAGGTAAGGTGGTTAGCCAGGACCCGACGGAATTCCCGGTCGGATCTGGGTGTTGAGTCTGACTACCCTTGGGAACAGGCTGTAAATCCTCGTTCCCTAGGGCCTGGAAGGAGGCAGACATAGTCGCCGATTCTCCCTCTGCGTACCGTCCCATATGCCTGTTGGACGAGGCTGGCAAGTTTTTCGAGAAATTTTTGCCGCCCATTTCAACGGTCATCCGTCGCGTGTCGGTCCTGACCTCGCCGAAAACCAGTTTGATTTCCGATGGGAGCGTTCCACCATCGACGCAGTAATGTGCGTCCGCTCCCTGTCGGAGCAGACTGTGTCCCGGGGCGGGGTGGCGTTGGCGATAAGACTGGACATCATCAAAGCCTTTAACTCCCTGCCCTGGGACGCGATCACAGACTACTTGCGCAACAGGTACATGTTGTACATGGACAAGACGGTACAAGGATCCGGAGAGAGATCCAGTGTGGGGTTCCAGAGGACCGTGTTGGGCCCGTTTCTGTGGAACCTCTCCTACGAGTCGAGCTCCCCATTGGCGTTAGTCGCCAGTCTGGAAACTTTCATAGGTTATTGGTACATGTATGTAGGAGGAATCTAATAACATTACCTTGGCAATTGCAAATTTTTGCAATGTCCTTTTTTACTAACTCGGTTATCGCTTCCATATCCTATATATATAGCGGATCTTTGAGTTTTCTATCCTTTAATTATTAGAAGGTATTACCTACTATATATATATATATATATATATATATATATATATATATATATATATATATATATATACAATTACAAATATATGATTAATAGTATTGTATAGTAAGAGTAATAAATTCTTCAAAAAATTAAAAACACGTTTAAATAAATAAATCTTATAAAAGTAATAGTTTCTGTAAATTTTAGAAGAATAATCTATCAAATCATATCTGTCAACAAATATTTGTTGTTACAACTAATTGACTTGATCTTTGACTGAGTATTATGATGTCGATTCTATCCAAAATTATACATTTATTATTATTTATTGTTAGAGTAGGTCTAAAAACAAATATTTTTATTATCTTTACATTTAATTAAAAGTTTTAATCCGATGGTTCCTTCGTTTATTTTGTAGTAAAGTGATACAAATATTGCAGTCGGCAACCGTCACAGCTTATAACCTAATATAATTTATTTCTCGATTTTTCCCCTTTATATCATTAATATTTAATTTATAAATTTTTCAGGTACTAGAATTTGTGGACGAGCACGGGAATGACGTTTTGAATTTGGGATCGTTTACACTTCTCCCGCAGCATGTCGTTCGTCTTATTTTGGCCAGAGATGAACTCAGAGCTGATGAGTTCACTAAATTCCAGGTGCGTTCTTCTTGCATCTTCATAACTTATCATGAACTTTTCGCATATCTGCTGTATCTAAATAGTCATGTTATTTGGAAAATACTATTTCCAGCCTCCCCTAATTTGACATTAGTCAAACGAGATCAGAACAAAGAATGCGATTAGTAGATAGTATCATGATACGAGTACCACGTATATGATACAACGTACCCGGATCTAAAATCTCGATGGTTGGCAATTCAACTCTCTGCGCTTTACGCGAAATCTTACTGCCACGCACAACTACTGTTTGGAATCAGCTATCACCATCGGTATTTTCGAACCGATTCGACTTAAAGACCTGCAAGAAAAAAGCCTTTCTTAAAGGTCGGTAGTGCATCTCAGACTCTTCCAGATGTCTATGGGCGGCGGTAATCACTTACCATCAGGTGACCTGCTTGTTAGTTTGCCACTTATTTTATAAAAATACATGATGAGTCATGACTGGACCTAATTTACATATAGACATAGTATTTGTGCCATAGTTTACAATTATATGAGCCTTTGTACTATTTTCACGATTGAATGTATTTACATAGTTCGTATTATGCCAAACTAGAGATATAACCGTCAGATCTACCAGTATCTGTAGACTATCGTAAATCCCTCGACTCATATTAATTGGATATTACTAACTCCTTCTCAGCGAAAAACATTTCTTAACAAAGTGATAATAATTAAAAAAATAAACATTTCACATCTACCAAACTGCATTCCAGGCTTGTGGTGTATTCCGCTCAAGTCTCCCCTTTATAGATAAGGGCAAACCTACCAAGCTTGAACAAATATATGGCCTTATTGTTATAATGAACCTAACAGCATTTTTATTTCTTTATTTCAGGCGGCGCTTATGTGGAGTAAGAAGTACTGTGACACCAATCAGAGCATATCACTAAAAGATGTCATTGGAAATTTCCTTGAATATATCCAGTTTCACAAGATCCCAGCTAATGTTCTTATGCGAGAGGTGCATCCTTTGGGGTTGGTGCCTTACTCCATTATAATGAATGCTTTGGCCTACCAGGTGCGTTATTCATTGAGAATATTTTCACATTACAATGTTATAATATAACAAATGTCATTTATTTGCAGTGAAGATATTACTTTTAGCGAATCGCTTTACTTATTCTTTTACCCCACTGTACCATTACAATAGTTCTTAAATACCTAACTAGAGTAACATCCTCGATGTTTTTTTTATTACATTGAGAGTAACAAACGAGTACACAGTTCACCTGATGGCAAATGATTTCTGGGGCCCATAACATTCATGTTTGACAAGGAATCATAATGGAATGTCTCGTCACCAGTTATAAAGGTCTCCGGATCTCTTTAGTCACTAGACGAAACACAAGCGTAAAATGCTATATGCTGCTATTTTACGTACACATATATCAATACTATCTATATATTTGTTATAAAATTTACATTTATATATTGTACTTGTTATTAATCGTCATATTTTCTATAGAGTAAGTGAATACTTAGAACGCTGTTGTTGCAGGCAGACCCGGCCAGCGTAGACCCAGGAAAGCTTTCTCCGGCTAGGGTACGGCGAGCAGGTCGCTCAATGTCTGTTCAGTCTTCTCTTGACCCCTATGGATCAAACACCACTCTCTCATCTACCGGCTCGAGCGATGTTCCGTCGTCTGACTCTCGGCACAACTAACGCGAGGGGAACTCCCCCCATCCCGCGCCTGAACCCGTCCCTGGCCCTTCCACCGCTCCACCTACCGCAATCGCTCCTACAGATAAGCTGCCTGAGAAACTTGGTCTGTTTTCCTCTATTAAACGAGCTGCTAGTAAAAAGTTTGGAGATCGCCGCTCGCCGACACCGAAAATTAGAGAGCCTAGGTCTAAGTCAGATTCAATTAAACACGCCGCACTCACAAGACAGATATCAGAAACAGTAGCTGCGTCAGGTGACCCAACATTTGAGCGCTGCAAGCCAAAGAAGCGTGATAGTGAAACAGAGTTCCCCGTTAGAAAATCTACTTCAGAAATTTCCGAGAGTTTCCCATTTGTACGACGTGCGCTTGCTGAAATAGAAAATGGATTCAATTACTTTAGGAAATCGATAACATCAGATGCAAGTGAACCTAAAGCGCCATTAGCACGAACTGATCCAGTAGTCGTGATAGCAGCAGCTGAAGATGACACACCCTCGTCTCCACCGCCTCCTATGACCTTAAAAGAACGTCGTGGTTCTAGAGGTTCACCTTGTGCGAATCTTCCACCGCTAATGTTGCCACCCCCTATTCAAGATCCATCACCTGGACGGTTATCTCCAAATCGACTTTCACCACAAAGACCAAAAGAGCCAGCATCGGCACCGGTAATAGGAAATCCACCACGTCGATCAAGGACACGTTCAGAAATGCCTCCAGACCCTCCACCAAAATCACCACCAACTCCACGCCCGGCGTCTGTGTCACCAAAACATACATTTGCGTTTAAAATAGTGTTGAAAAAAGTTGAAAGTACGCCGAACACATCATTTGAGCGCCCTGACCAATGAGAGTACCTCCTTTAAGCGCGGCCGCTGAATAGTGGTGGAGTACTCGAGGTCATAAACGCGCTTTTCTCCGTTTTCTAGTCAAGCTAGTATAGATTAGATTACTACAGCAGTTCGAATGACATGAACCAACTCTATATAACAGTCATGAAATTATCACTTATTAAATTAGGGGCTGGACCTCTATTTATGTGTCTATTTTATATGTGTGTTGATGTTAAAATAATAATAAATGTATAGATTAAGGTTAATTTATTAAAAAAAAACTCGATATGTATAACACCCTTACATTATTAAGATATAAACGTATATAGATAATATTCTTGTGATGTTATTATGAAACATTTATATATATATAAGACCATTGACTAATTAATACATTATGCATGTAAATTACCGTATTAGAATTTTTGAATGTATACAAACTATGTGGAATTGTAACTACTTTAATGAGATAAAGAATGGAACTCATATAAGTATATATATATATTTATATATATATATATATATATATATATATATCGTGTGTATACGAATTGCCCAACATTATTTTAATGAAGATTAATTAGTAATAATGTATGTTGTACTATACATAATATCTTTGTATGTTACTCATCTTTAACTTTTAATCAATCCACTGGACTGCTTCATCATTTCGCTTAACAGCCAAATGGTAAGCTAACCATATAAATGTTTATATCTCTGATGCCTGTAGCTACAAGATTATTCTTGTATTACCCACAGCCTCCCCCTGTTAGGTCTCAAGATATGTGTACCAACATACGTATATGTTAAACTATAAATCACTACCGCTACACATACGTATAACTTTATTATTTTTTTGTATACAATGCACAGTCATATTAATAATGATAACATATAAGTAAAAAATAATTATAATGTTTTAATTTATACGCAATGATATATTGAAAAGTTATCAGCAAATCATAGTAGCTGTTTACGCATTTTTTAGCATAAGTTTTATATAAAAAGTAAGCCTTGTTATACAAATGATAAGCTATTAATGGTCTCGATAATGCAGTTATACTAACTAAATAGCAATCGTATAAAATGTGTATATTCTATTTGTCAATAATTATAATACTTCTAATATACATTGATGTTTAAAATAAATGATTAGGATAGTTTTGTACCACTGTGTGTTGGCAGTTATGACATACGGAACCATTCACTGCTACCCAGTGTACTGCGCTGCGATTAAGTTATGCGTAATAAACTGCTTAAACTATGTGTAATATAATCCAAAACATATTATACAGTAAAGATTTTTTTTACATATAAGCTTTATCCAGCAAGCTATGCTAAAGCTATAGATATGGAAATAGAATCATTGCGAAAATAAATTCAATACAATTACAATCAGTATCGCCTTAAGCGCAATATATGGCTAGAATGCAATGATCTATACTTGTCAGTGGATGCAGATGAAATAGAATAATATCTTCTGACCATTCTGAACTTCGCAACTCTGTGAGGTATCAAATACTAAGATTAAACGTGAACTACATAAAATAAATAATAATAATAATTTATTTGTTTTATGTATTCAAAATAATATATTATTATATACGCGTATCTATTTTAAAGAGATTATTTTAAACAGATGTTTAATAATAAAATTCTTAATCTCTATTTTTTTGCGTGCTACTGTACACTTTTTTCCCTTTCTAATATTTCCTTGTTATGATCGGAAGTTTATTTTGTTTAATATTAGGGTAGGGGGATGAAGTCTGCTTTCCGTAGAGCTCTAAAGGAGACAAAAGAAGAGAAAAGTGTATTTCTATTTTAAATCGTGGCACATCAGATTTTTACCTTAATTGTAGATTATTTTTATATTAATAAAAAGTAATTTCTTATTGGCAGCTACTGTTAAATTATATTACATCTATAGAGTCCTATAGAGAAGGGTTAATAGCTTAGGGTGCGGCCTGCGAAACTTTTGGTCTTAAGTTTGAATCAGTCTTTCGGTTACTGTCGTGGACCATCGCCAACCACAAACATTTAAGCTTAGTTGGAGTGGTTAACGGGTGTTATGTTACTAGTTAGCACTGCTAGTTTTTTTTAGGGGACTTTTACTTTAATGAGCCTAATAATCAAGAATTCAGGCTTATTAATTTATCACTATTAGGTAGGATGGTAGAGAATGCTTTTTGGTATTAAGTCAACCGTTTAATGTAACTTTTGTTTTTCTATTGCAAATAAAGTATAATTAAATAAATATTAAGTTTCAAGCTGAGTATAGATAATTGTTCTATGGATATTCAAATTGCCGACTCTTTTACCTTCTAACTGAAAGATACTGTATATTTGAATGTTACTAGAATGAATCTATATAGGAAGTTCTTAAATTAAAACTTTAGATGTTAGGATTGTATTAAGATGTATTGCATAATTAATTATGTGAAAAATTACTCCAGCAAAATTGAAATTGCCATACAAATACAAGAAAATTTGTAATTTGTTTAAAATGTAAGAATTTTTATGAAGAATACCGACGATGTTTGTATGAATTTAGTCTACGTTAATTAAAATATATTTAAGAATCCTTAACATCCTATACAAATGTAATTTTCAAGATGTTATGAAAGAAATGTTTTGCCGTGAGTTGACAGTTTGACCATCTTATGTTATTAATATATATTATAGATTTTAAAATGTAATAATCTTTTTTAAGGAATTTTCTAATGTATGATTGCAAAATTTATTAAGCATTGATTAAACCGAGTAAAATTTATCATATACTTTCTATGATATCATATATAAAAAATATTTTTTCACATTGTTTTCGCACTTAATGCCTTTAGACAAAATGAAAGATTTGTACTCACATTTAAAAAAACATAAAACACTTAACTGTTAATTAAGGCTTTGGATGTCTTCTACTCGACCGTATTGAAATAAGTAATTGTTATATTGAATCAACTGTTTTATATTTACATCGTGGAAATAAATATGTGAACTTTGAATGTATGCTATGTCTTTGAATATTTTGACTTCGGCTGCTTGGTGTACCCGGTTTAAATAGATACCCTTATTATTGCTGCCTTGTAAAATAAAATTTAATATTTTCGGTAAATACACAAACTGTTTCAAAAGAATATATTAAATAACGAAGTATTTATATAAATGTGACATATTCATGTTTTATTTTATGGTAAAAAGTTAATTTACTACAAAACTGTTTGTAGTCGATTAACATACTGCATAATTAGCCCGCATTGAAGTCTTAAAATACATAAGTTGGGTGGTTTTGGTTTTCGTCAGTAGTAAGCTACCTGAACGAGTAGCCACGTGAAGGATAACATATGTTATATAGAAAAGCACACATACATGAAAAATATTCAATATTTAGGATTATTAAGATTACCTCGAAATCTAGCTTAATAGAATTCAGTTGTACTTATCTAAATTAATTAAGCAATTTCAGAGAAATCGATGAATAGACATGAAAAGGTTATGTAAAAACATGATTTATTCCGATTTTTTGACTAATTTAATTTACGTACATAAACATCATAAAAAAATATATGGAACCACTTCTGGAGGTAGTTCAATATATATTTTTGTGTTTCTTAAGCATCCAGTTCTATCTTAATAAAATACAGATTAAACTAACTAAATCGGTCGGGCCGCTGCCAATAAATCACGGGTCATACAATAAAAAAAACATATCAGACAGAACCTCCTCTTTTTTTGAGTCAGTAATAATGGGAAGCCCTGAGCTATGAGTATGAAGATCCATCCAATGACTCAGTAATTGTTGTAACTGAGAGCTAAAATGAACAATAGAACAGAGTAAATTTAGTAAAAATGATAAAAAGAAACTAAAGTAAATGAAAAAAAAATCTAGAATGAAACAATCTAATGGTCGTAGTGGGCCATATATTGATAGTGAGGCATTCGGTGAGAGTATTCTTTCCAGAGGATCAAGAAGCAATGTTCTCAACTCCTCGAAGACAAAATGGTCATCTCTAAATCCCATGCTTAACCATACTGATACTTTTGCCCATATGGGTAAATCATTGTTTTGATGACTGTGACTAATTCTTATATTGAATATGAACAAACTTGTTATATCACTTATTTTTTTAATGAATAAATTATGTGCGGGTCGAAGTTCTTCGTCTCACTGCATTGGACCTCACCGTTCATCGTTTATTATATGATACTGGCTTACGGAAGATATAGTGGCGGGTAAAAGCTTAGGGTTCTAAAGGTTTAATTCACGTTAAGTCAATTAGGGGATGGATTTGTTACTGAATGAGTATATAGAAGTTTTTTACATCAATACTAGGTGCCTAACCATCATCTCAGCCTATCAGTTGCTTACTGTTGAACAAAAGCTACGCCATATTGTTACAGAGTACCATCCTCAGTCCTCTGCATCTGTCGACTTCCCGTAAACATGTATAGATCGTCACTCCACATAATGAAGGATCATCCTACACTGCGACGGCACATACATTGCTACTCGAGAATCTGTCTTGCCCGTCTATTATCGGTTCTTCGAGCTATATGGTCGGCCCGTTGTCACTTAGATTATTGATGCTTTCAGCTATGTACCGGCTACTTTAGTTCTACGTCGGATTACCGTATTTAGTATTCGATCACGCAGGGAAACATTGGGAATAGTGCTCTCCACTGCTTGCGTTGAGTGGCTTTGAGCTTCCTTATATGGCTTTCAAAGGACTACGTCTCAAGTTCGTAGGTCATCAATTGCAATACACACAAGACTTTTGTATTTAAACATCGTTTTTTTTTTTTACAGGGGGCTTTTACATTTTCACTGGGTTGAAAGGTAACCGAGCGCTTATGGCACTCAATCGAGACCTCTATAAGTATTGACGTATATGCGATCAGATGTACTATCGTTGTAGGTGTGCGTAATCTGTAAGTTTGAAATTTACCATAATAATTAAGTCCCAGATTTAAATGAGTTCAAAAAAAAATGAAGCAATCATTCTCTCAAAATTGAGGTATTTTTTTATTTTTAGGTAAAATAAAAAAATAGACAATCCTTCCTTTATTCGTCATAAAAGATTCTCATGGGTCTTTTATATTCCAAATATTATATAAATACGGGACAAAAGCCTGGGAAAATATAATTTAAACACGACAGTCGTAACTTTTATTATTATTGCTTCGTATGTGCCAATAGCAATAAAGCTAGCTCGCAAACATAGTTATTCTATTAATAAGCCGCTTCTGTTTAAATTAATCTATATATATTATGAAGTTATATTTCAGATGATAAGTTATAGTTTTGTAAATAAAGCGTGGAATTTTTATTTAAAGTCCAACAATAATTCCATCCTTTTCTATCTAGAAATATAATATTTTAAAAGAACCAAACTAGTTTGGTATATAAATAGCCTATTAATACAAATTAAAGTATTTTATCTCTTGACCTTTTAATATTGTTATCAAGTGACCATACCATACACGCTTGAGTCGCTTCCGGCAAGGGAATATATCCCAGAGTTTGTATATGTATGCTTTTGTTGTCTATTAAGCCCTGTATAAATAAAATTCAAGTATCAAATTGACTTTGAGCTTAAAGTAAAGATTGCGTACAAATGTATATTTCGTGATACCACTTTACAATATCTATATAAAACATGGCAATTGTCTCCTAAAAAAAACACTTCTATCATAATTGGCCAATAACGTGCACTTTATTTGTTCTAATAAACTATAGAATAAAAAGATGGGAAGCATTAAAATTTTGTAAGGCATTAAGCGATCTCATTAAACAGACGGTTAATTGCCAACACTTGTAACAGGAGTGCTCGTTAATGTTTTAACTTCGTGGGTAACAAGGGACGTGGATAATGATTACACTGAGTGATCTCACGTGGATGGAGATTAAACGTAAAGCCTTCATTAGCATGCCATTTCGTTATTATCTAATGGGTTGTATAAGTACGATCCAAATATTTAAGTTGAAAATATTTATATAGACATATGCAATATATATATATATATATATGTTCAAAATTAAAATCTAGTCGAATGCAAAATCTTAACTTTTGTTTTGCAATCTCTTCACAAATTAGAAATAGTGTTTCAGAGATGCTGTGTTGGAAGGTATGTAATCTAAAGGCCCAATTACGAGTAATTTGAAAAATATTTATCTTAATTAAACCATATCAAACCTTTCTATCTTATGATAAATCTGCAAAGACTCAAAAAGTAGGGAAAATACTATAATGAATTGGTGAAGTGGTATTATGATGGATTTAAAAGTATTTTTATTTAAATTTTATACGTGTGTATGAATAATGTCTTATGGGTACCCGACAAGACTAAAACCCCATGTCATTCACTCTTCACCGCATAAGGCATGTCTACGGAAACTTTATCTTGCACATCAAGGCCCCACCAGCGAAGGATGGCCATCAGCAGCCCCATATCGGTATATATATTTTAAGGTTGTTTAACCAATTCAATCCTATATCTACATCTTTCTTAAAATGGCTTGTATGTCGAAATAACAACAGTTAGTACCTGACATAAAATTTACGACCGGAGTGCAGTTACTTAGCAATTTCCGGGTAAAATTACGCTTCCCGTCATGAAACCAGTTTAAATGTTACCAGGGATTTGAGGAAACATTTATTGCAGACGTTATAGGGGGGAATGTATTTGATGTTGCACTAGTTAGTACAATGTTTATACTTAAATTTATGCTTTAAATTTTATACGTGTGTATGAATAATGTCTTATGACCTTCATTAACCCGACAAGACTAAAACCCCATGTCATTCACTCTTCACCGCATAAGGCATGTCTACGGAAACTTTATCTTGCACATCAAGGCCCCACCAGCGAAGGATGGCCATCAGCAGCCCCATATCGGTATATATATATATATATATATATATATATATATATATATATATATATATATATATATATATATATATATATATATATATATATATATATATATATATATATATATATATATATATATATATATATATATATATATATATATATATATATATATATATATATATATATATATATATATATATATTTATTTATTTTATATTTAGTTTTATTTTTTTATTTTATTCTCGATCATATTAATAGTAACAAGACACTCAATCTTATTCCTAAGGGGTAACATCGTCTACGTATATGTTTTGCTGTTAACTAAATTGCCTTTATAGCTTCACTGAAATAGACTCGTGAACAGTAAGCCCCTTGAGAAGGACCGCAACGATTCCTCATATACTATAGAAAGTATAGATGTTATCATACGTGTAGATAACTGATTTAACAACCTTATTTTATTCAAAGCAATTTTAGTAACTAGTACGACTCTACCATGTTCAAATATCATATAATAAAAAATATGTGTAGGCCAAATATTTATATAGCAACATGCCATGTTTCATCGCTTATGGCTGCGTAACCCCTAACAATGTTTCCCTGACAAAATTTCACTACTGAGTTTTTCAGTAAGAATTCAACCTGGAATCTTATAGATTGTCAGTACAATATTTTCCTCACTAGTGTATAACCGTTTCGAAGAACTGAATATAATAATGAACTGAAATAATCGAAAGATTTCTTAGTTTTAAAGGACATCGTTAAACTGAAAAGCCCTGTTTATTCAAGAAAGAAACATAATTTGTACGTCGCTTGACTCATAAAGTTCAGAACTTTCTCTGTGAAACTTTGTTAAGAACGGTAAGATGCTTAAAGCATACTTGTACATAAAGTTAGTACGTTGTAAGGAAAGTGTATAGAATGAAGTGTTAATTGAAAATTATGCTAAATTATGTAAATTGT
Source organism: Teinopalpus imperialis (assembly GCA_029286865.1). NCBI lineage: Eukaryota > Metazoa > Arthropoda > Insecta > Lepidoptera > Papilionidae > Teinopalpus > Teinopalpus imperialis. The sequence goes on along the minus strand of JAGSMU010000022.1, from coordinate 3,590,845 downwards.
GAGGAAATCCTTTCCATATCTAATATATCTATGGGGTATACGTATGATTAATTAACATAAAAATTATTATTCATTTAAAAATAGCTGTACATAGGTATATATATTTTAAGGTTGTTTAACCAATTCAATCCTATATCTACATCTTTCTTAAAATGGCTTGTATGTCGAAATAACAACAGTTAGTACCTGACATAAAATTTACGACCGGAGTGCAGTTACTTAGCAATTTCCGGGTAAAATTACGCTTCCCGTCATGAAACCAGTTTAAATGTTACCAGGATTTGAGGAAACATTTATTGCAGACGTTATAGGGGAATGTATTTGATGTTGCACTAGTTAGTACAATGTTTATACTTAAATTTATGCTTTAAATTTTATACGTGTGTATGAATAATGTCTTATGACCTTCATTAACCCGACAAGACTAAAACCCCATGTCATTCACTCTTCACCGCATAAGGCATGTCTACGGAAACTTTATCTTGCACATCAAGGCCCCACCAGCGAAGGATGGCCATCAGCAGCCCCATATCGGTATATATATATATATATATATATATATATATATATATATATATATATATATATATATATATATATATATATATATATATATATATATATATATATATATATATATATATATATATGTTCAAAATTAAAATCTAGTCGAATGCAAAATCTTAACTTTTTGTTTTGCAATCTCTTCACAAATTAGAAATAGTGTTTCAGAGATGCTGTGTTGGAAGGTATGTAATCTAAAGGCCCAATTACGAGTAATTTGAAAATATTTATCTTAATTAAACCATATCAAACCTTTCTATCTTATGATAAATCTGCAAAGACTCAAAAAGTAGGGAAAATACTATAATGAATTGGTGAAGTGGTATTATGATGGATTTAAAAGTATTTTATTTAAATTTTATACGTGTGTATGAATAATGTCTTATGACCTTCATTAACCCGACAAGACTAAAACCCCATGTCATTCACTCTTCACCGCATAAGGCATGTCTACGGAAACTTTATCTTGCACATCAAGGCCCCACCAGCGAAGGATGGCCATCAGCAGCCCCATATCGGTATATATATTTTAAGGTTGTTTAACCAATTCAATCCTATATCTACATCTTTCTTAAAATGGCTTGTATGTCGAAATAACAACAGTTAGTACCTGACATAAAATTTACGACCGGAGTGCAGTTACTTAGCAATTTCCGGGTAAAATTACGCTTCCCGTCATGAAACCAGTTTAAATGTTACCAGGGATTTGAGGAAACATTTATTGCAGACGTTATAGGGGGGAATGTATTTGATGTTGCACTAGTTAGTACAATGTTTATACTTAAATTTATGCTTTAAATTTTTTATAATCTTTAAAGCTTTAAGTTTCTTTTTATGGATTTAGTCTGACTAAATCCATAAAAAGCCTGTTCAATTTATTTAATGGTAAGATCGATCAATGCGGCGACAACCACATAATTAATAAAAATAAATATGCAGATACTGTGTCACTTCTGTCTTTGATTCCTTTTAATCATCTTAAAAAATACGATAGCTGTACTTTTTATATTTTACCCTGACATTCTCTACAAGTGTGGTGCCTATTTTTCATGGATACGATACAATATTACTACATTGTTGCTTTACTACATAGTTTGGTCCACGCTTTTAAGCAAACCTTCCGTAAAATAGCGGCTTAGGGCCGATATATTTATTTATTTTTATATTTAGTTTTATTTTATTCTCGATCATATTAATAGTAACAAGACACTCAATCTTATTCCTAAGGGGTAACATCGTCTACGTATATGTTTTGCTGTTAACTAAATTGCCTTTATAGCTTCACTGAAATAGACTCGTGAACAGTAAGCCCCTTGAGAAGGACCGCAACGATTCCTCATATACTATAGAAAGTATAGATGTTATCATACGTGTAGATAACTGATTTAACAACCTTATTTTATTCAAAGCAATTTTAGTAACTAGTACGACTCTACCATGTTCAAATATCATATAATAAAAAATATTTATTAGCAACAAAACTTAAAAGGAATATTTTTTTTAAAAAATAAGGTCGTGATTTAATACGTTATATTTAACAATCCCCAATAATGGTTCGGAATATTATCGGAGGAGGTTATCTGAGCTTGTAGGACCTGTGATTGAAAGGTAAGTGCTCTTGAAATTTATCCTCCCAATGTAAGTATGAAAGAAAATTCTTTATACTTTATATTTATGACAAACCGCACAAAATTAAACATGGCTCATTGAAGTGATGATAATGTTGCCCTGATTGATTTCGGCCTCGGATATACCTGCTGGTTGTTAACTTATGAGTCATCTGAAAATACACGAATATGTGTTATAGTGCCGTAAACTTTCATGCAAACATATAGGCACTAACCCGTGTTCGATTTAATGCATTTGTAAGTGAAAGAAAAGTTTAGATCCAGTGTTGCCAGAAAGACAGAACGACATTAATAAAACTAATGTGTATGTGACGGTGGTAGCGTCAGTCTGCAGTATGTTTCTAACTACAGCAAGAATTGGTAGGCTCGGGCAGAAAACAGCACCATAACGGTGCTGTGTGCCTGGTAATTATATTAGTATACCAGGCATTCCAATTGCAACTGTGTGCTTGTTTGTCACCCTATGTAATAAAAATATGTGTAGGCCAAATATTTATATAGCAACATGCCATGTTTCATCGCTTATGGCTGCGTAACCCCTAACAATGTTTCCCCCTGACAAAATTTCAATTACTGAGTTTTTCAGTAAGAATTCAACCTGGAATCTTATAGATTGTCAGTACAATATTTTCCTCACTAGTGTATAACCGTTTCGAAGAACTGAATATAATAATGAACTGAAATAATCGAAAGATTTCTTAGTTTTAAAGGACATCGTTAAACTGAAAAGCCCTGTTTATTCAAGAAAGAAACATAATTTGTACGTCGCTTGACTCATAAAGTTCAGAACTTTCTCTGTGAAACTTTGTTAAGAACGGTAAGATGCTTAAAGCATACTTGTACATAAAGTTAGTACGTTGTAAGGAAAGTGTATAGAATGAAGTGTTAATTGAAAATTATGCTAAATTATGTAAATTGTGAGGAAATCCTTTCCATATCTAATATATCTATGGGGTATACGTATGATTAATTAACATAAAAATTATTATTCATTTAAAAATAGCTGTACATAGGTATATATTTATTCTTTTATTAATTTCCAGCTTACAAGTCTCTTTTTTAGATTCCCATAAAAACAGGAACTTGGGACATCTGCTTCCGGTGACGTAATAAAAACAAGACAAAATAAAATATTAAATTCTTACATTAATTCAAAGCCTTTCAATCGGAATTTATTTGCATTCCAAATTTTTACGTCGACGCTTTAGGAAAAAGAGTAGAAATGGCAGAGTGCTTCCTTCATTGGGGAATTAATTACAAAAGTATAGTAACATAAAATTTTAAAGAAAAATTTTGGACACAGCAGGATATATAATATATTCTATGTGTCATGTCATAACTTTTTTTTTACATTTTATTTTATTTTAATATTCTATTATATCTTAATCTATTATATATTAATATTCTCACGTGTAGGAAAGGCATGCCTTCGCACAAAATGCTTTTTTTATTTGACGGGCTGTGATCTCACTACGTCGTTATTTTTGGGAGTTTTCGCGGGTGGCGGCAAAGCCCACGCTATGTGCTTTTTTTTCACCACCTGACTTTTGCGGGGGTTCTTAGGTGTCTGAGGAGAATCGAGCTCCATCAGTGAGTCAGAGGACGAGAATGAGGATGAGGCCCTAGAAGAGGCCCTGAAGGACTTTTTGCCAAAGCTACCTTGGTTAGTGCTACGATAGCCCGGTGCAGTTGCCCGGTGCAGGTGGTCAAGGGCAAATTTATTTTCGAGCCATTCATCTATGTTATCTACATCTATATCAAAGGTTGGTCCTTACCATTATTTTCATTCAAGGGCTTAAGAGGGAGTAGGCCTCTGGTGGGATACCTGCCGGGTGTAGGCAGGGGGGATACATGACTGGGCGTACATCGTCCAATACTATATAATAAATACGTCCAAGTGTAAATCTTATTTTATACAAGTAGGTTGTGTGGTTAGTTCACTACCTAAGGCCTGTTGATTACCTACTCCTTCCGTTTGTCATTTGCCACCTGCTCAGGCGGGTCGCCGAGGAGTGCCAGGTAATATGCATTTCAGCCCACCACTGGTGAACATAGGCGTCTCAAACAGACTGCCACAAAGTATGATCCTGACATACTTGCAAAGATGAATAGGTCGTCACTCCATCAAGTAGCGAATTGTGTGATGCCCAATTCGAGGTTGCCTCTCAAAAACTTTTCTTTCCCATCTGTTATATAGGAGCTACTTGGCTGGCCACTTCAGCTTACTGAACCTTTGAGTTATGGTTACCTTAGTTCTTTGCGGATATCCTCGTTTTTTCGACGATCACTCAGATTCGTAGGTCGTCACTGGCAACACACGCTGATTAAAGAATTATGTCTTTATGCATTGAGATAAGACATGGACGTTACACATGCTCTCCGTCTACTCACTAGCCACTCCGTCTAGTCCCTATTGACGTCAATAAGCATAGTGCTAAGGTCCCTCAGCGATTCTGCCGCGATGATTATATTGTTCGCAATCGCGGGTGGGTTTGATCACCATTGATGTTAATACCGTATACTTTCCATTCCACACCTTGAAAATATCAGCTATCTCTACTTAACCCTAGTCACATACTTTTCTGCACCTGGATTGGTGTCGTACTGTTGAACTGTAGGCATCGTAACCGTGACGTACAATCACCTCAGCACTTCGATATACCGACATTCACTTTGGTTCCACTGAACGGGCTGAAGCACCGTCCAAAGGCTTTTCATTCACATACGCCAGGCAATAAGGCCGATTATATTTTTCGGTCTTTTGAATAAATTTCCGAAGAGTATGTATGTGGTCTAAGGTAACAAAGTCTTTCTGCAACCCGATTTGTTCGGGAGGCTGTAAGTCGTCGATTTTAGAAGCGAGACGATTCGCAATTCCTCCTAAAACAATGAACCTTAAACTTCCATTATCAACTCATTTTATTCTTACTTTTCAACTTACAATTTAATTGAAAATAAGTATTTGTTGCGTTCAGCGTATACTATTTTTAGACAATCCATTAGACTCTTGTCAAAGAACGTGCAAAAGTTTAGTCAGAATGTTGCAAAGCTTTCTTACTGATGAATCTTACATATACGGACGGAATCTAAACAACTTTGAGTGGAACATTGCCAAGAAACTTACAAAGGTGAGGCGTACAACACTATTATGCAACATACACATATTCTTTTGTTGCAATTCCAAAAATGTTTCTATCGTAAATTATAATTATCGTTAATATTCACACGTATATTGGGCAACAATGTATTTAAATTTAAATAACTATTGTGCTTAACTTAAGTGCCAGAAGTAGCTTGTTTCTTGCAGTAGCATGAATGGGCCGGAACCGCAGAAGGATCATGCCTTCACAGAATACCACTTTAGGTTAGCAGGATAACGGTACCGTGTATCGTATGGTGAGTAGTGAGTGATCAGGAGAGATAATAAAGCATAACGTCTAAGTCCTTAGGGGTGATAAGACAAAAATAAATTTTGAATCTTTCTTGAGGATGGACGTAGATGCCATGGGCTGATCAATCTTTCATCTATTGCCATCGATTTAACAGTATGTTCATTTGCCTTCCCTAATATTATAAAAAAGTCTATTGATCACAGTTAGAACTTACCATATACTCGTAATTATGAATTTCTGAACTATATCGAAGATTAAAAATATTATATTTTTATTATTTGACATTTCTTTCACATTAACGATATTTTTATAGTCTTCATATAAACGAGACGAACTCGAATTTAATAAAATAATCATAAACCATAACTTTACGACCTTCTCACAAGTCCTCAATTGGATCAGCTCTTAGAATATTTTCTGTCATTTATATAAAATGGAATGAAAATAACATTTCCTAAGAATTTATATTGAAAACTAAGTACTATTTTACACGCTATATTCTTGCATGTCAACGTGCAATATTGAATCCCTTTAGCCATATTTGATTTACAAATCTAGAAATGTACAGTGCTCTTAATAATTAATGTTGTTAAAGCGGTCACCATTTTAAAATGATGATGTAGTAAATTGTAATGAAAACCTGCATCCTTAAAATTTATCATTTATCATTTTTTTCTAAGTTTTCTTTAGTTCCATGATCAGGAAACTTAAATTTTATACAAATTTATCTTTAACATATTGGTTTTATGGAAAAGTAAAACTACAGAAACACGAGCCCAAAGGTATAAAAGCTTAAATTGGTTCGACTATTAGTGTTTCTTGTTACTGTCAGCTAAAATTTGATCTGTCTGAAGTCTAAGTTTACAATAAATCAAAACATGATACTCTATTCTTACATCTCAACACCAAAAATCAATACTCAAACCAAAAATCTATACTCAAACATTTTAAACCTTTGATATAGACGCTAATAAAAATTAATAATTTATCATTAATCTTAAATATTAAAATTATTTTTACTTATCTTATTAAGTTGAATAAAGTTACCATGTTAAACTGTATCTGTAGACAAACTACTATTTACTTGTATTTTTCTTTATTTATTTGTTTAAACTTTATTATTCACCCCTTACAAAAGCGGTACAAAGAGCGGACTTAATGCCTTAAGACGTTTTCTACCAATGAACCAGTAGGGTCGAAAGTAATTGAGGTAGGCGCGGTGCATACATTGTAATAAATACATAATTAAACATATAACAAACAACGACTACTAATCATTAGTTTCGAAGAGGAGTGAAGATCTTTGTTATGATATAATGATAGAGGAGAGAGTAAATAAAGTTCTATAATTACGTCTCTGCGGTATTGTGAGTCACTTATGGCGAGTACAATATTGTTAGAAGTGATAGTAACAAACCATGATCGTTTCGATTTATTAGGAAAATTAAGGTCAAAATAAGTACTAAATAAGCAATTTACATCTAATTTGTTTATAAATCCCATACAGACTTGCTAACGGGTTCAGGTACTTTCAAAGCCAAACTACTTTGGTAAATACCTGTTTGTAAACCTTATTGTCGTCCTTATGATCAAAGCAGTGGAATGAGGTAGGCATGTTCTGAGAACCGGTAGAGAACGCAGAAGGAGGCTGCGGGGAAAGAGGGCTCCGCGCTGGAATACATCATGCCTATCTCCACCCCTATAACTAAGATCTTGGCGGCAGACTCGGGGGTGATCCGTTGCCTTATAATCGATGTACCAGCTTCGAGCTGTTATATATACTTACTGTATATGACAGACCTTACCAAAGCCTTACTCATCCCGTAACTGATCCTATGCCTAGTCAGCATATCTATGAGCCTCTGGACATCTATTACATTAAAAACTAGTCCGTCACTCGAATCCAGAGCGGTAAAACTTGCCCATAGTTTCACTGAACATTTATTTTGTAAAAGTAATTTTAATTTAAGTTAGTTAAATATTTCTAATTTGTTGTTTCCAAATAGTTTTTAAAAATTCTGAATCAAAGATCCTTACAACAGAACGAACATAGAGCACCGCGTCGGATGCGTTAGTGTGCGTTAACGATCCCATATACCTTCCAAAAGGCATTGAGTGGAACACCGTCAGGATTTATATGAGAGTTAAATATTTGACTTATGCATAGTAAGCGCATAGTGCCTTCTTCATTTGCCAATGTATGTATGTCACATTAAATAGATATTTGAATTAATAAAATATAAAACGTTAATTACTAAGTAATTGCTGTGTAAATAAGTACTTGGAAGAATTGTTATTGTCTAAAATTATGAAAGTAACACAATATAAAAAAAAAATGTGGACTAATCGATGGCTGTTTATTTTAGGAGAATGGTAAATGCGAGGAAAAAGAAACAGGAAATAAGGACAAAGAGCTCTTTATTCTACTGTAAGGACTCATAATTAATCATTCAAGACACGTCTATTATCCATAATCCTTTGCTGGTTGGTCCCTACGTCTAGCATGAGAGTAAAATGAGAAATAGAATAATATAGCTTTCTGATTCAGATGTTAAGGAAATGCGCGATAAAAAAGTGTGGCGAGTGGAAAAGAGGATACTTAGAAAGAAATAATAAAATAAAGATACGTTATTTGGGTAGTTGGAAAGTTTAAATGATGAAATAATAAATAACAAAAATGGCGTGTAAATGACCGGCAAAATTGGTATATCGGACTCCCTGAATCTCGACTAAACGTCAAAAGCTTAATGGTTAGCATTTTCAAAGCAGGTTCGAATTTTATTCGACAGTTGTCGGGAACCATCAGCTTACAAATGCATTTAGGCTGAGCTGGACTGGTCGAAATAACATTGCCATCATTGTTTTAAACCCAAAAATAAAAAAAGAATTTTATTAAGAGCCAATTGAAATGCGCGCAAACGACGAGCATAATAATTATATAAATAAAGATTTACAAAATTATGCAAAATATAAATTCGTAATCTAAATCAATTGCATAGTGATTAATTTATGATTTATTATGTGATACTAAGAAAATATATTTGATGTGTATATTTTTTTAAATATAGGTTTATTAACGTTAAGTTAATTTAAGTATCTTTTATAATTAAAGCAGCAGGTTAATACAAAGCGATAAAATTCATGATCTTATTTATTTTGGTTTATTTAATTTTGCCAAAATTACACATATGTGAGTGTCGGTCGATATGTAAAGAATTGCCAGCTCTTTTAAATCTATGGACTATTTCAGATTGATATTTCTAACACCCTTTTAATAACTTACCCTGTATTATTGTACATATGTAGTTATGTTTGAATGTAATGTGTTTTCTAAATTCAGTTCTCATCCGCTTCCGGATATCTGAATAATTTGAAATGTGCAGACGTATTTCATGCCAACCCGATGCCAACACAATAATATCTTAACTACGGGTTTAGTTTATTGAAACTAAAAGTTAGTTTGAAACGTAATCTAGAAGATTCTTCACTTCTGTCTACATGATTTAATAAGTGAAGAAATTGAGAAGAATTACAATGGGTCTAAGGAGTTGTTCGGATTAATTCCAGGCAATCTCTATCTATAACATCAATTGCATGGTGATTAATTTATGATTTATTTTGTGATACGAAGAAAATATATTTTTTGTATATATTAAAAATATAAGTTTATTAACGTTAAGTTAATTTAATTAATCTTTATATTTAAAGCAGGAATATCGCTTTCAAGAAAATCTTAGGCTTATGATATTGTTAACACCATATCTTGACGTTTTACGTACGTGTCCACTATCCGAGTATTGTGTAGGATCTCCTAGCACAAGCAGTTAAGCTGATGAGTTAAGGTGGAATGGTCAACGGGTATGTTAGTGATATTATATAGCCCTGTGGAAATACTTTAAAAAAAAAGTGTTCAATTTCAGCGTCCTGTGAATTTCATAAACAACGAGCATAATTAAAAAAATATACCAAGACTACGAAAATCAAATGAATTTAAACACAAACGTTAGATCTTATTGAGAACCAATTGAAGAGCCCCCTTACAGTAATTACAATAAATATATAAAAATATATAAATCTAAAAGTTATATAATTTACATAATAATTATATAAATAAAGATTTACAAAATTATGCAAAATATAAATTCGTAATCTAAATCAATTGCATAGTGATTAATTTATGATTTATTATGTGATACTAAGAAAATATATTTGATGTGTATATTTTTTTAAATATAGGTTTATTAACGTTAAGTTAATTTAATTAATCTTTATATTTAAAGCAGCAATAACACTTCCAAGAACATCTTAGGTTAAAACATCAAAGGCGGATGCTTTAAAGGTTTGGTTTAGAGCACTTAACGTTGACAGTCTTATGTCAGAGGAAGAAAAATAAACGACGCTATATTCACGTTTCATTATATTTATATGAGTTTATTATGTGATAGAGTGATAATGTGGTATGTAATAAGAGTAGTAGAGTTATAATGCACTTTCCGTTACTAGATGCAGAATGTAGGAAAGGCATGCCTTCGCACAAAATGCTTTTTTTATTTGACGGGCTGTGATCTCACTACGTCGTTATTTTTGGGAGTTTTCGCGGGTGGCGGCAAAGCCCACGCTATGTGCTTTTTTTTCACCACCTGACTTTGCGGGGTTCTTAGGTGTCTGAGGAGAATCGAGCTCCATCAGTGAGTCAGAGGACGAGAATGAGGATGAGGCCCTAGAGGAGGCCCTGAAGGACTTTTTGCCAAAGCTACCTTGGTTAGTGCTACGATAGCCCGGTGCAGTTGCCCGGTGCAGGTGGTCAAGGGCAAATTTATTTTCGAGCCATTCATCTATGTTATCTACATCTATATCAAAGGTTGGTCCTTACCATTATTTTCATTCAAGGGCTTAAGAGGGAGTAGGCCTCAGGATACCTGCCGGGTGTAGGCAGGGGATACATGACTGGGCGTACATCGTCCAATACTATATAATAAATACGTCCAAGTGTAAATCTTATTTTATACAAGTAGGTTGTGTGGTTAGTTCACTACCTAAGGCCTGTTGATTACCTACTCCTTCCGTTTGTCATTTGCCACCTGCTCAGGCGGGTCGCCGAGGAGTGCCAGGTAATATGCATTTCAGCCCACCACTGGTGAACATAGGCGTCTCAAACAGACTGCCACAAAGTATGATCCTGACATACTTGCAAAGATGAATAGGTCGTCACTCCATCAAGTAGCGAATTGTGTGATGCCCAATTCGAGGTTGCCTCTCAAAAACTTTTCTTTCCCATCTGTTATATAGGAGCTACTTGGCTGGCCACTTCAGCTTACTGAACCTTTGAGTTATGGTTACCTTAGTTCTTTGCGGATATCCTCGTTTTTTCGACGATCACTCAGATTCGTAGGTCGTCACTGGCAACACACGCTGATTAAAGAATTATGTCTTTATGCATTGAGATAAGACATGGACGTTACACATGCTCTCCGTCTACTCACTAGCCACTCCGTCTAGTCCCTATTGACGTCAATAAGCATAGTGCTAAGGTCCCTCAGCGATTCTGCCGCGATGATTATATTGTTCGCAATCGCGGGTGGGTTTGATCACCATTGATGTTAATACCGTATACTTTCCATTCCACACCTTGGAAATATCAGCTATCTCTACTTAACCCTAGTCACATACTTTTCTGCACCTGGATTGGTGTCGTACTGTTGAACTGTAGGCATCGTAACCGTGACGTACAATCACCTCAGCACTTCGATATACCGACATTCACTTTGGTTCCACTGAACGGGCTGAAGCACCGTCCAAAGGCTTTTCATTCACATACGCCAGGCAATAAGGCCGATTATATTTTCGGTCTTTGAATAAATTTCCGAAGAGTATGTATGTGGTCTAAGGTAACAAAGTCTTTCTGCAACCCGATTTATTCGGGAGGCTGTAAGTCGTAGATTTTAGAAGCGAGACGATTCGCAATTCTTCCTAAAACAATGAACCTTAAACTTCCATTATCAACTCATTTTATTCTTACTTTTCAACTTACAATTTAATTGAAAATAAGTATTTGTTGCGTTCAGCGTATACTATTTTTAGACAATCCATTAGACTCTTGTCAAAGAACGTGCAAAAGTTTAGTCAGAATGTTGCAAAGCTTTCTTACTGATGAATCTTACATATACGGACGGAATCTAAACAACTTTGAGTGGAACATTGCCAAGAAACTTACAAAGGTGAGGCGTACAACACTATTATGCAACATACACATATTCTTTTGTTGCAATTCCAAAATGTTTCTATCGTAAATTATAATTATCGTTAATATTCACACGTATATTGGGCAACAATGTATTTAAATTTAAATAACTATTGTGCTTAACTTAAGTGCCAGAAGTAGCTTGTTTCTTGCAGTAGCATGAATGGGCCGGAACCGCAGAAGGATCATGCCTTCACAGAATACCACTTTAGGTTAGCAGGATAACGGTGCCGTGTATCGTATGGTGAGTAGTGAGTGATCAGGAGAGATAATAAAGCATAACGTCTAAGTCCTTAGGGGTGACAAGACAAAAATAAATTTTGAATCTTTCTTGAGGATGGACGTAGATGCCATGGGCTGATCAATCTTTCATCTATTGCCATCGATTTAACAGTATGTTCATTTGCCTTCCCTAATATTATAAAAAAGTCTATTGGTCACAGTTAGAACTTACCATATACTCGTAATTATGAATTTCTGAACTATATCGAAGATTAAAAATATTATATTTTTATTATTTGACATTTCTTTCACATTAACGATATTTTTATAGTCTTCATATAAACGAGACGAACTCGAATTTAATAAAATAATCATAAACCATAACTTTACGACCTTCTCACAAGTCCTCAATTGGATCAGCTCTTAGAATATTTTCTGTCATTTATATAAAATGGAATGAAAATAACATTTCCTAAGAATTTATATTGAAAACTAAGTACTATTTTACACGCTATATTCTTGCATGTCAACGTGCAATATTGAATCCCTTTAGCCATATTTGATTTACAAATCTAGAAATGTACAGTGCTCTTAATAATTAATGTTGTTAAAGCGGTCACCATTTTAAAATGATGATGTAGTAAATTGTAATGAAAACCTGCATCCTTAAAATTTATCATTTATCATTTTTTTCTAAGTTTTCTTTAGTTCCATGATCAGGAAACTTAAATTTTATACAAATTTATCTTTAACATATTGGTTTTTATGGAAAAAGTAAAACTACAGAAACACGAGCCCAAAGGTATAAAAAGCTTAAATTGGTTCGACTATTAGTGTTTCTTGTTACTGTCAGCTAAAATTTGATCTGTCTGAAGTCTAAGTTTACAATAAATCAAAACATGATACTCTATTCTTACATCTCAACACCAAAAAATCAATACTCAAACCAAAAAAATCTATACTCAATCATTTTTAAACCTTTGATATAGACGCTAATAAAAATTAATAATTTATCATTAATCTTAAATATTAAAATTATTTTTACTTATCTTATTAAGTTGAATAAAGTTACCATGTTAAACTGTATCTGTAGACAAACTACTATTTACTTGTATTTTTTCTTTATTTATTTGTTTAAACTTTATTATTCACCCCTTACAAAAAGCGGTACAAAGAGCGGACTTAATGCCTTAAGACGTTTTCTACCAATGAACCAGTAGGGTCGAAAGTAATTGAGGTAGGCGCGGTGCATACATTGTAATAAATACATAATTAAACATATAACAAACAACGACTACTAATCATTAGTTTCGAAGAGGAGTGAAGATCTTTGTTATGATATAATGATAGAGGAGAGAGTAAATAAAGTTCTATAATTACGTCTCTGCGGTATTGTGAGTCACTTATGGCGAGTACAATATTGTTAGAAGTGATAGTAACAAACCATGATCGTTTCGATTTATTAGGAAAATTAAGGTCAAAATAAGTACTAAATAAGCAATTTACATCTAATTTGTTTATAAATCCCATACAGACTTGCTAACGGGTTCAGGTACTTTCAAAGCCAAACTACTTTGGTAAATACCTGTTTCTTCTAGACAACCTTATTGTCGTCCTTATGATCAAAGCAGTGGAATGAGGTAGGCATGTTCTGAGAACCGGTAGAGAACGCAGAAGGAGGCTGCGGGGAAAGAGGGCTCCGCGCTGGAATACATCATGTCTATCTCCACCCCTATAACTAAGATCTTGGCGGCAGACTCGGGGGTGATGCGTCGCCTTATAATCGATGTACCATCTTCGAGCTGTTATATATACTTACTGTATATGACAGACCTTACCAAAGCCTTACTCATCCCGTAACTGATCCTATGCCTAGTCAGCATATCTATGAGCCTCTGGACATCTATTACATTAAAACTAGTCCGTCACTCGAATCCAGAGCGGTAAACTTGCCCATAGTTTCACTGAACATTTATTTTGTAAAAGTAATTTTAATTTAAGTTAGTTAAATGTTTCTAATTTGTTGTTTCCAAATAGTTTTTTAAAAATTCTGAATCAAAGATCCTTACAACAGAACGAACATAGAGCACCGCGTCGGATGCGTTAGTGTGCGTTAACGATCCCATATACCTTCCAAAAGGCATTGAGTGGAACACCGTCAGGATTTATATGAGAGTTAAATATTCGACTTATGCATAGTAAGCGCATAGTGCCTTCTTCATTTTCCAATGTATGTATGTCACATTAAATAGATATTTGAATTAATAAAATATAAAACGTTAATTACTCAGTAATTGCTGTGTAAATAAGTACTTGGAAGAATTGTTATTGTCTAAAATTATGAAAGTAACACAATATAAAAAAAAAATGTGGACTAATCGATGGCTGTTTATTTTAGGAGAATGGTAAATGCGAGGAAAAAGAAACAGGAAATAATGACAAAGAGTTCTTTATTCTACTGTAAGGACTCATAATTAATCATTCAAGACACGTCTATTATCCATAATCCTTTGCTGGTTGGTCCCTACGTCTAGCATGAGAGTAAAATGAGTAATAGAATAATATAGCTTTCTGATTCAGATGTTAAGGAAATGCGCGATAAAAAAGTGTGGCGAGTGGAAAAGAGGATACTTAGAAAGAAATAATTAAATAAAGATACGTTATTTGGGTAGTTGGAAAGTTTAAATGATGAAATAATAAATAACAAAAATGGCGTGTAAATGACCGGCAAAATTGGTATATCGGACTCCCTGAATCTCGACTAAACGTCAAAAGCTTAATGGTTAGCATTTTCAAAGCACGTTCGAATTTTATTCGACAGTTGTCGGGAACCATCAGCTTACAAATGCATTTAGGCTGAGCTGGACTGGTCGAAATAACATTGCCATCATTGTTTTAAACACAAAAATAAAAAAAGAATTTTATTAAGAGCCAATTGAAATGCGCGCAAACGACGAGCATAATAATTATATAAATAAAGATTTACAAAATTATGCAAAATATAAATTCGTAATCTAAATCAATTGCATAGTGATTAATTTATGATTTATTATGTGATACTAAGAAAATATATTTGATGTGTACATTTTTTTAAATATAGGTTTATTAATGTTAAGTTAATTTAAGTATCTTTTATAATTAAAGCAGCAGGTTAATACAAAGCGATAAAATTCATGATCTTATTTATTTTGGTTTATTTAATTTTGCCAAAATTACACATATGTGAGTGTCGGTCGATATGTAAAGAATTGCCAGCTCTTTTAAATCTATGGACTATTTCAGATTGATATTTCTAACACGCTTTTAATAACTTACCCTGTATTATTGTACATATGTAGTTATGTTTGAATGTAATGTATTTTCTAAATTCAGTTCTCATCCGCTTCCGAATATCTGAATAATTTGAAATGTGCAGACGTATTTCATGCCAACCCGATGCCAACACAATAATATCTTAACTACGGGTTTAGTTTATTGAAACTAAAAAAGTTAGTTTGAAACGTAAATCTAGAAGATTCTTCACTTCTGTCTACATGATTTAATAAGTGAAGAAATTGAGAAGAATTACAATGGGTCTAAGGAGTTCTTCGGATTAATTCCAGGCAATCTCCATCTATAACATCAATTGCATGGTGATTAACTTATGATTTATTTTGTGATAAAAAGAAAATATTTTTTTTGTATATATTAAAAATATAAGTTTATTAACGTTAAGTTAATTTAATTAATCTTTATATTTAAAGCAGGAATATCGCTTTCAAGAAAGTCTTAGGCTTATGATATTGTTACCACCATATCTTGACGTTTTACGTACGTGTCCACTATCCGAGTATTGTGTAGGATCTCCTAGCACAAGCAGTTAAGCTGATGAGTTAAGGTGGTATGGTCAACGGGTATATTAGTGATATTATATAGCCCTGTGGAAATACTTTAAAAAAAAAAGTGTTCAATTTCAGCGTCCTTTGAATTTCATAAACAACGAGCATAATTAAAAAATATACCAAGACAACGAAAATCAAATGAATTTAAACACAAACGTTAGATCTTATTGAGAACCAATTGAAGAGCCCCCTTACACGAACTACAATAAATATATAAAAAATATATAAATCTAAAAGTTATATAATTTACATAAATTAAATTTAAAAAAAAAAAATATGCAAACAGAATTTCATAGTAAATCTTTATTTTATGATATTCCCTAAATATATTTAATCGCACATTATTCAAAATATAGGTACTTTATTATCATTAGTTAATTTAAGTGACCTTTATATTTAAAGCAGCAATAACACTTCCAAGAACATCTTAGGTTAAAACATCAAAGGCGGATGCTTTAAAGGTTTGGTTTAGAGCACTTAACGTTGACAGTCTTATGTCAGAGGAAGAAAAAATAAACGAGGCTATATTCACGTTTCATTATATTTATATGAGTATATTATGTGATAGAGTGATAATGTAGTATGTAATAAGAGTAGTAGAGTTATAATGCACTTTCAGTTACTAGATGCAGAATGAAGGGGACAGCTTGACCGGGGTAGGACCACGCCCTCACAGAATACCAGCACTCAAAAAATAGCAGCTTTATGCTGCTGTGTTTCGTATGGTGAGTGCAATATATATATATATATATACATAAATATATATGTATATATATCATATTTGTTTTCGTTTGTGTTCGTATTTTGTTACTGTTAATGGAAAAATGACGTAACAAAATTAAAATACATATATACTATTTCTAGGCAAAGATATCCTCTGTAGAAAGGGTGTAGTGAGAGCTAACACCATCACGCGACTGCACTGTGGATTGGTCCGTCAATCATTTCATCGACGTTCATTTCATCATCATTCAGTCAATCATTCAATTCATCGACGTCATCGAAATATTTTTTCTTATTTTGTTCAAAGTATGAAGGTTACCTCATGTAGTATATCAGAATTTCAAATTGAAATTAATAATTACATTGGCGCCAGAACCGGGGTTGGAACTAAATTTGTTGACGTACTGTGAAATGCTTTGAGAAAAGCGAGCGCTCAGACACTTATCTGCTACTGATCCTCGACGCTGTTTCTATTAATAATTTATAAATAACAAAACATAACCGCAACCCTGGATACAAAAAAATCTATATAAGGCGGTATCATCTTCTGTAAAAAAAGCCACCGTGAAGTGAATATCTTGCACCACCTGTATCATGTTATCGACAAACTGTAATCGGCAAACACGCACAAGCTGTACCTCTCGTGATCATTTATAAGCAACTAAGATTGCTGTCCCTTTAGGTCCTAAGTTGCTTTATCTTTTTTAATTGTATACAATACCACTATATCGAATTAACTTCGAGTGCTCAGCGATTGGATTTTTTATTTGTTTATTTCATACAGAGTGACGAACGAGCATACAGTTCACCTGATGGTAAGTGACTCTTGTGGCCCATGACATGAGGGTTGAGAGGGAATGCCTCTCCAGTAATAAAGGTCTCCGGATCCCTACACTGACCAGGGGAAACATAGCAGCATCATGCTCCTATTTCATGCTCGTATTCTGTGAGGGCGTGATCCTACTCCGGTCTGACATATTCATTTTGCAGCTAGAAACAAACTACAGTGAAGCTCTACTAGAGGAAAACTAGTAGAGCTTAACTGCACAAACTTCACAAGCTATACCCAATATTCTCCAAAATTTTTGTCAGGGCAAGACTTACTTTAAATTTAATATACTTTGTTATTTCTTCTTTTTGTTAATAGATATTATCAAAACAACACTGTTGGTGATACAAATAAATGAGACAGGTAATTGTCATTTTCAGTTAAAAAAATATCATTGGTAGAGACACGGGGGGTGAAGCGAATAGCAATTCAATTACATATTGGCCTCCGGGAATATTGCTTTTAACTATCAGTGCACCACTAGCTGACCTATAAACGTGATTAACGGACGTAACAGTATTAAAGCCTATTATGTGACAAATAATAAAAGTAGAGTTTATATTTTTAATATTAAAATATTTTATTATTATAAACATTAAATACGATAAGTCCACTTGTTTAAATAAATAGTGTTTAAGAAATAAAAGATATTGTTTATAATAAAAAGTAAAAACCCTGTATTACAAGCCAATTAATAATCGTATTATCCAAAACAAAGCTAAAAGTATTCTGAAAAGGCTGGCGTACCTAGTAAAATACACAAAAAAATTGTTTAATGTAGAGAAAGGAAATAAATGCTAGTGGCTACCATAACCCGTTGTCTAAATAGAAAAAAGCTAAAAATTATGCAGAAAATTGTTAAGTCCCCTAAAAAGAACATAATTATCACAAAGAAACCAAACATCTTTTGCACGAGTGAAATAAAGAAATTGTCACTTTTTTTTATAAAATAGGTGGCAAACGAGCAATCGTTGGTATGTGATTACTGCCGCCCATGGACATCCGCAACTCCAGAGGAGTCGCAAATGCGTTGCCGGCCTTTAACAAAAGGTGTAGGTTCTTTTCTTGAAGATCCCTAAGTCGTATCGGTTCGGAAACACCGCTGGCGATAGCTGATTCCACGGAATAGTTGTGTGTGGCAGGAAATTTCGCGTAAAGCGCAGTGATCAATTGATGAGGATGAAATTCTGAATTTTGTCGTGATATACTTTTATGTTGATGACTCACCAAGTTTTACGAGTTTCAGACAAAACATACAAATTTATTTTGCAAACTTTGACGACATCCAATTACTGAATGATGAATTGCATTGTATTTTTTTATTTAACCACACAATATTCACGATAACTTCGGTATGTACCATTTTCCTTTGAACCTATTTCACATGCGTACAGAAATGAATGCATACAGCACTAGATGTCCTGTGTAAATGATTTTACCTTATGAGCAAGCAGTTAACCAGTTGGTAAGTGATCACCACCGCGCATGGACATCCGTGACACCAAAGGAGTCGCAGTTGTGCTGCCAACCTTTAAGAAAGGTGTAGGCAAAAGATATTCACGTCATCTCATTTGCCGTAGAGGTTGCCGCATGGCGAATATTTTTATATGTCATAGAATAAAATAAAAAATCAAATATTGATTGTTTTATTTTACAATTTTATAATAACAGGGCTGAGTAACGGGCACAACATTCACCTTGTGGTAAATGATAACTGTGGGCCAATACGTCCACACAAATGCTTTACAAATATTCAAGATGGATATGCATTGCTACCCCTGAGGACTGAGACCAATCCCTACACAACTACAGGAGCTACACAAGCCAAACACAGCAAATAATACCAGCGTGAAACATCTTATACTACTGTTTCACGCTCGTATTATGTGAGGTCATTGTCCTTCTCCGGTCGTGCCGACCCATTCACAATGTAGCTAGAAACTAACTACAGCGTGGTTCTAGCACGGTAAATTTCAAAAGTAAATCCAATAGGATTCCACCACCGCCTTATCGAGCAGCTAACTAAAGCTGCTGTATGCTAAAATTAAAATAAAACTAAATATTTTTTTAAACTTACTTGCGTAATAGAATATGCATTTGCTGACTATATTTACTGGTATATTATTCCTACACTGTAACTATACTATACTATACAGAAAAACATAATACTAACTACACATAAAAACCAAATGTAAAGAACATTTAACCTAATTTCAAAAAGTTTCACTTTTCATTTTGCTTCAAACGAAAATTCTGAGACGAAAAAGCATCGTCAGTCAACACATTTATCATTCCTGACACATCACTTTCATGACATTTTCGTTGGAAAAGCTAAAGTAATATAAAATATTTGCCGTCCTAATTCAAATTTCGGGTGATTATGTTCAGTACGAACGCTGTTCATGTAAGCTTATAATTACTTGGAATTACTTTAAACGACTTTTTTGTTCTTTACCTTTTTATATGAAATAACAAAAAATTCACTGCCAATCGTCTTGGTTTAAGCTATTTATTGGCTAGATTTGAACTTTATTGTCGCAATCAAACAAATTCGTAGAACTTTTGTTTTTAAAAAGCTCCATAAATATTTTCATACATATTGTTTTTATAGTCGTTATTTTTATTAATACGCAAAATTTTGTGTAATTATGTCGTATAAAAAGTAATAATGGTTGGTATTTAGATTTTTTTTTTCGTGCTGATGGCCGCTCTTAGCCCGCGTATGGCCCTCAGTCGAGACCTCTATTAGTGGGTAACCAGTACAAGGGCTCCCAAGAGGTAGCCTCGGCTTGGACCGTTATCCTATTCCGCGAGAGCGTCTGACTCGAGGTTGCCCGAGAGGACCTCGGTTCGGTCAGTTGCTTCTGACTAAGAATTATCTACATTAATATCACTATTATTATTATTGGCTCTCCGTACCACCACTTTGGAATGCGTAGGCGCTAGTGAAGAAGTGACGCAAGAAACTCCAGCGACGCTTCTATTTGTATTGACTGGAGAGGACCGGCATGTGACATGGGTGTGTAGTGTTTTATGAAGGGCTTGGGCCCTGGTGGTCGCGTCGTCGCGGTCGTCTCTATGATTCGCGATGATTGTAATTGGCGGCACTTACAATCAAGGGGTTTGGGTATGTGACAGCAGAGTAGAAATATCTGCGGGAAGCCTGCTTCAGGTACTGAGCTATAGTTGGCAGCTCAAGATCTATATATAGATTTTCATTACGCAAGAACCACGGCGTACTTGTGGCCTTGCGCATGAAACGATTTTGTATTACCTGAAGTCGGTGAGTGTAACGCGGGGAGGAATGCGCAACGAGCCCCGTCTTGCGTATGTTATAATGGGTCAGATGCACGCTTTGAATAGTATAATTTTATTACGTGGGGAGATTTTGCTATTTTTAATGAGTAACTAAAAATATTACTGTTTTTTCCCAGGGGGTTGGGAGATGCGGTGTTTTGTTGCGCCGAGAGAAGTACAAGGTGCACACCAGGCTGCACTTTTGATGCTCCACGATTCTTCATTTCCGAAACCTTTAGCTTATTAGACCTTGACTTGAAATGAGTGGGGATTATGTATAAATAATTAGTAATCTGATTACCAGAAATCCTCACCGCGACACCAGCAACAACTGAATTATTACGCATGTAGTAAGACAATAAATCTTTGCTCTTCATGAATATAATAGTAATTTTAACATAAAAGTAATTTTAACACGGTTGAACACGATAACGGATGATTTGTTATTTTTAATTAATATATAATCCAAAAATTCACTTTTCGGTTACGTAAGTAAATATTAGCGTTGGGAATATAGATTTCGTTAGATAGAAATTGATTAGTTCAGAGGTTTAAGGAGTAGTATTTTTTTAATAAGTTAATAAATACCACAAAAATGTATGAAACTAAGATGACATGGATATAACTAGAGGGTAGAGTACTCTCTTAATTAGCTCATATATTTCTTTAGGTTATACCGCTGTATCATTTATTCTCATTTATTACGGTGCTATAATTAATAAAAAAATATATATATTTTTCATGATAGTTAAATTTTCATAATACAACTTTGGCCCAACTCTGGCACAATTGAAAATATTAACTATTCACGTTATTTACTCTGTTATATAAGTTAAACACGTAAAAATACTTTATATCTTAAAATATATTTTTCAAAAAAATATGACGCCAATTCGTACAAAAAATTACTTGTCAATTCTAAATTGTTTAACGTGTGAACACAATTTACGTATTTTAGTCTTACGTATTCTAATAAATAATATAATGGAAAATAAAATAGAAATATTAAGTACATCGTAACAAGTAAACATGCATAAGTAAGATTTTTTTTAAGTATTCGATATGGTGAAATTAAATAATGCCTACACAAAAGGGAACTACGTGAATATTACTTGTAAATATAAGAGTATAATAGTTAATTACATTTCAGAGAACGATGTTGAATAAATAAGTAACAATAGAGTTTAAAATCCACTTAAAATTTCCTAGTACAATATCATTAGTATTAAAAAATGAAAGGAATTGCGAAGTAACAACATTCACAATGCAACGCCACTCGTTTTGTAAAATAATGTACAACAGAAATGATGAAAACAAAAGAAAACTTAACAAACAGTAAATTAACTATTTTTACTAACTTTTAAGATTTTTAGGATATCGTAAATGTAAATGTTTTGTAGCCGCCTTTTAAGCTATTTTAGGAGTACTACAATAATTATTTTAGGGTGGTTGTTTCCTTTTTAGTTATATTTCTAGCAACGTAAGTGTTGAGAACCAGCGAAGTTTTAAACTAAATAATTATTTCGAATACGTGAACACAGCATGTTTATTTTAAAGTTGTAATACACAGCATGTCACACATCGAATGTCTTCGAAAGCGGTTGCTATAATTTAGTTCCTTTGATTTTTGTTTGGGAATGTAGTCACTTCTTGTAACTTCATAACTGTTGAACAATTAAAACAACTGTCTTTCTAGATACATTTTCTTGT
This sequence comes from Teinopalpus imperialis, assembly GCA_029286865.1. Lineage (NCBI taxonomy): Eukaryota > Metazoa > Arthropoda > Insecta > Lepidoptera > Papilionidae > Teinopalpus > Teinopalpus imperialis. The sequence goes on along the minus strand of JAGSMU010000022.1, from coordinate 3,568,358 downwards.
TTATGTAAGATTCACTTATATATATTGTTTAAATATAAAAACTACAATCTTTTATAATAATTCAAGTGGACAAACATTTATATAATAAAGTATTGAGAACACTCTTAAGACGATACTTTCTATTTTTTCATATAAGACTATTAGGTCCTTACATATGAAATTAGAGTGATCTCAAATAACCTGCCGCTTGGTTTTTTGTTATTCAGTCATTTATTGTTTTCGCGCCATCGCATTAATTATTATTATAGCGTTAAGGAAAAGGTAAAAAATGTTTTCCTTTATCAAATTATATATTAAATCAATCAATCTCGTATATACTATTATTACCTATGCACTTTCGCTATCTTATAGGTAGTTTATTGATACAATAAAATCATTGAAGTGGTTTGGACTGCCTCATTGGATTCGATTTTTTTTCCTTGCAAGAAATTGTGCAAATTCCGAAAAAAGTGTTTACTGTTGGAGCAAGGTTCAAGGAGTATGGTGGATTTCGAAGACATTTCAATCATAGATCCTCTAATTTAGCGACCGTATGCAGTTAAGTATGGGGTCTAGCATTGATATGTAATCATCAGCAGTGGGCTAGAGCAATTGACCAGTCTCGGTTGTTTTAGGGATAGCTTTTCCATCATGGTTTGCAATTGTTGACAATAAAGATCTGCCGTAATCGTCTGGCTAGAGCTAGGAAGCTGTAGTGTATGGCACCAGCACTGGTCAAACAAACACTCACCAGTACCTTTTTCTAAGTCAACTTTCGCTTGAGCGTTTCCGATTCTCGTACAGTATCCATTTTTCATCACAAGTAACGATACGATTCAAAATTCCCTCGTTATTGTGACGGTTAAGTAATGTAATGCAGCACTCAATGCGTGTTTGTTGGTGTGGTTCAATTAATTCATAAGATACCCATTTCTCGAGCTTTATCGCTTTTCCAATTTGTTTCAAGTGAATTAATATTGTTTTGTCACTCCTGCGTGACGTGTTTTGTAGACGTGTTTTGTAATGGATCCGCTTCCACGATCAACTTGGTCTCCGGTCGACCGCGGGGTTTGTTTGGAGGTCAAAATCTCCAGAATGAAAACGTTGGAACCAAAAACGTACCATGCTTTCTTTTACAGTAGCTTCCCCATACACATAACTAATCCTTTGAGCTATTTCGGTAGAGCTGGTTGAACTCATATTCGTAAATAACACAGTATTTCAAGTTTTTCATTTTGTTAATCAAAGGATGTCAAAGAAAACACAAATGGCACGAAAACTAATGAATCTCTAAATTCGAAACACAAATACACAAGCCTAAATTTAAAATACATTTGAACTTGGAATTCCTTACCAATCGATACATTGTTTGAGATCAAAGTGGCCAGTTCAACCAAATATTATATATAGACCAAATCCTTTCAAATTTCCAAATTAACACAACAAATTCCTTATATATATTATATTAATATTTCCAGATTGAAGCTGAGGGTCAATGTGCTTTTATCATTACTTGTTCTTGTCGAGACTTCATCCCAGTAGTTAAACGCATATTATTAAACGAACTTATTCCTTGTCGTGCCCCTATCTTCGGAATTCAGGTAATTCTATCATATCCCAGCGTATCTTTACTAAGTTACATGATATTTTCGTTGGTCCTCAAACTTCAAACGCTATATTTTGCTAAATCTAGTAACTTATGGTCGCAATTCTCAACCCAATTCTTAATACCTCTTACCTTGTTAATACCTAGCCTGAAGTACTTACATTACTAGTTCTGTTCCAGTATATATTCTCGTAAAATACCTTTCGAGCTGGCAAATTTTGTCCAACCCGTCAACGCTCTGAGTATTTAAGACGAGAATCAAATACGAGATGGTTATTCCACTATGTGTGAATGTCACTAGATCTGTGGGATCTCCCGTAGTTATTTTTTCTAGAAGAGACTACACCTAGGTTTGTGTTAGACCGATAAAAAAAAACAATAAATAATGAAATAAATTCTGAAAATAATAACTATAAATAAACTTAAAAAAACGAAGAAATATTAACAATGACAGATGTGTTGTTAGAAATGTCAATATACATTACAACATACAAATGAAAACCACATGAAACAAACAAAGAAAGTTATATTACATAATTTTGTAGGAAACTTGTGCTCAAAATAAAGCCGAGGACACTCAGAATGAGAGTCCTCGTCTTAAACAAAAGAGTGTCGAAAATTTTTAGAAGTACTTCATTATTTACAATCTGAATTTCGAATTTAATTTCAGGAATATTATATTCTAAGAATAAATACTCCAAAAATTCTAATTAGTGTCGAAATTACTTGTATTCTGTACCTGAAGCAGGAATTGGAATAACCTATCAGTCAAATATCCACATAATAACATTTTCTGGTGGTTGATTTATGATTTTAATTGGGTATAATATCAGAGATGAAATTAGCGTTCCCAAAAATTAAACCGTTTTTTTTGTGGGTAAAATATATTTGTTTCATTAAAGTATTTACCATCGTTGTCTATACATTTCTGCAATCTAATAGGATGATCATTTAATCCTTTGGGATAGAACTCTGGGGACCTGGAACAAACACTCACAAACTGTGTGAAGTCAATTTGTACTACTTCTTGCTTCCCTTTTCTTTCCATGCAAAAATTTGTCCGAATTACGGAAAAAGTGGTAATCGGTGAGGTTCTGCAAGTACGGAGGATGACGGATGTTTTCCATGTCCAAGAGTTGCTTGTAGTGTTAAAACTATTTATCGAGCAGTCTTAGGTCTTGCGTTATCATGGAGCAATAATGAATTACCATATCGAATGACGATTTGGTGCTATCTTGCTGCGACTTTCACCATCATTGTTCGGAGTTCTGTAGGGTAGAAATCTGCTTTTTATTGTAAAATTACTTGACAAGATTTGAAGAAGTCGTAGTAAATTACACCGCGCAGTGACCATCAAACAGTTACCATCACCTTTCTATGGGTAAGCTTCGCTTTAGGTCATAGTCGTGGCGTGTGACCCGGGGTCAGTCATTGCGATTATCGTAAATAATCTATTTTTTGTCACACGTCACAGTTCGGTCAAAAATCTCTTTATTTCTATACCGGTTTATTAAAGTGACGCTAGCTTCAACCGGGCAGGTCTCTGCAATCAGCCAAATTATGAGGCACCGATTTTTTGTTTTAAATTTTTGAGATAATTTTTTTGGTAACTGGTAGTTTGATTTGACGGCTTCAACCATCACTTTCAATCGTCATTGTTTCTGTCTAAGTGGCTGATCTTCCTCGTAATTAATTCTTCAGGTCAACGTTACCACTACGAAAGCGGTTAAACCTTAAATGCACGGTGCATACGTTAGTCGTATTCACTCCGAA